>JABJVT010000007.1:0-446532 GCA_014170255.2 Drosophila triauraria
TTTCAAAACAAACTTGATCTGCGTGCAACAGATTCCAATGTTGTCAGTAAATTTGGTAACTCTAGCTCTTATAGTCTCTGAGATCTGTTGTTTCACACGGACGGATGCTGATCAAGAATATATATACTTTATGGGGTCGGAGATGCCTCCTTCTGCCTGTTACATACATTCTCGATTGGCACTAACTTATAAAATCCTTGTACCCTATGGGTATCGGGTATAATTACGTGATCAAAGATTTTCATCGCCAGAAAAAGCAATTTAAGCGATTTAAAAACCATGTTTAGTGGTGCCTCAGGAGGAATGGAAAAAATTCTTTGAAAATTGGTTCGTTCGAATTCAAAAGTGTATTAATCATCTAGGAGAATATTTTGAAAAACAATAAAACTGATTTCAACCACCAGTTTAAATTTTTTCATTGTTAGGCCAGAAATATAAAAGGCAGCCCATGTACAACTGTATGAATGACACGAAAGTTATTAAGCAATAAAATTGCAATTGAAAGTTATTAGACAGTAAAAATTTTATCTTCTATTACGCTCGCCCTCGCCTCATATGGTTAGTCGACTCTCGAACCATGGTTTCGAACTAGTTGTTGAACCTCTATAAGTTAGTGCTAACCAAAAATGTATCTAACAAATGTATCTCAGTAGAAAAGCAACAGTCGAATGCGACCGACTGTGAGATACCCGATACCCAAAGCATTGTGGGCGAAATTTAATAGCATATGGACATGAAAATGTTGACAAATGAAGACCAATGTTGCTAGAAACTTGTTGAGCAGTACCGAAAAAAGACAAATGTTGATAGGGAAAATGTTGTGCGCTCTCAACATAGAGGAAGAAGAAGCATACACAGAAAACGTATCGTTTAATAACTTCCGTGTTTATTATTAGATTTTACTAAAATTTTAAGAAAACATCTGCAAGTGCCTGCTTATTAAGTCAATCTATTTACTAATAATATAAAGTTTTTTATAGTTTTCGGGGGCGGAAGTGGGCGTGGCCAAATTTTAAAACAAACTTGATCTGCGTGCAACAGATTCCTATACCCTATCGGTACTCTATCGAAAGTATCAGCCAAAATTGTGTGCCAAACAATTTAAGTTTTTACCAAAGAAATCTTAATTTTCTTGCGAAGTGATAAACGGACCTTTATTAAATTTAGTATTAATATAATAATTTGTGCATTGAGCTATGAAATTTGATTTCTACGCGGAGATATTTTTCTGTGTCCCCCGTTTTTTTTGTCCGAGTGTTGTGGCTACTGCTATTAACAGTAGCAGGTAATTTGTGTGCATGTTTATGCAAAATCTCTTGAAAGCAGAGGAATAGAACATTCAGAGAGGGACCCTGCTTTGATAAATGAGTAACGGCCAAGCCGGGTTCAGGGTATTGGAAACTTTTCGCTCCAGGTTGCGTCGGGTGCTGGTATCTAAGGAGTGAATTATTACGGATTTTTTCGTTAAGTAAAGCAGTGGAAGCATAAACTAAGCTGAGGCAAAAAGTAAGGTGAATTTTCAATTTAAAATTCGCGAGCATAAGATGGCGGACTAGTTTTTTTTTTGAGTTGGCAGGACTGTTGATGACATCTGGCGGTAATTTCATGTCAATGTCAGTATCAGTACTATTTTTACGCTTGTGTTTACCAAACGATCAAGAGTGCATTTGTCGATTTTTACAATGTCTCATTTAATTGAGCAGAGAAGTGCCATCAAATTTTGTTTGCGGAATGAAATTTCGGCTGCGGAAACGTTGAAGATGTTGCGGAAGGCCTTTGGTAATTCTTCCATGTCCCAGAAAAATGTTTATAAGTGGTAAAAAGACTTCAAAGAGGGTCGGGAAAGTGTTGAAAAGAGCACGTCAAAGTCGTTCAAAAATCAAGGTTATGATGACAGTTTTTTTCGATTTTCGTGGTGCTGTGCACTATGAATTCCTTACACCTGGCCAAACTGTTAATAAGGAATATTATTTGAGCGTTATGCGTCAATTGCGTGAAGCAATTCGTCGAAAAAGACCAGAATTATGGGCCAACAACTTTTGGTTTTTGCATCCCGATAATGCACCGTCGCACACTGCACTCGTTCTTCATGACCATTTCGCCAAGAATTCGACGCATATCGTTCCGCAACCACCGTAGTCTCCTGATTTGGCTCCGTGTGACTTCTGGCTATTCCCAAAACTCAAGAGACCACTCCGGGGAACGCGTTTTGAGTCGATTGAAGAGATAAAAGCGGAATCGACGAGGGCGCTCATGGCTATATCGGAAAGGGACTATTTGGCCTGTTTTGAGGACTTGAAGAAACGTCGGCATAAGTGTATTTTATCGGGAGGGGATTACTTTGAAGGGGATGAAATTGATTCAGGAGAAAAAATAAAGAATTTTCGCTTTACAAACAAATTCACCTTACTTTTTGCCCACAGTAGTATTTTTACTGGAATTCTTGCTAAATTTAAATTTGCGTACAAGCCCGAATTAATCTGCACTCTATTCAAATATTTTAATTGCTGGTTTCAGCTAATATGGATTTCAGGCAGCGATTCGTTTTAACTAAGTAAATTGATTTATTACATCTAGCCGAGCTTTTGTTGGCATTTCATGTATTTAGCGCACATTTATTAGGCACTATCTACAACAACTAGAGAAACAAACACAACTACAGATAAGGCATTTTAATAGGATGCTCATAATTGTAATGATTGAACAAGGGCTTATAGGGGAGCAAGAGAGGCAACGCTAGCAGATATTACAACCGAATAATATTCTCAACATAATGGTCAATAACCTTTTGACCAATAAATCAAATTTGGCGTTTGCCTAAACTATAAATTAAAGGCTAAGGGCCTTGTTGTTGCTGCCAGCCTGGCGATTCCACAGCAGCAAAATCGACGGCAATAGCGACAACAACAGCAACCAGAACCAGATCTGGACGATAAAAGCCAGCAACAACAAAAATAATCGCTCGTAAATGCCTAGTGACAATAAAATTGATGATAAACCAAATTCAATACTTGAACATTTCCATTTCCCTTTGGTCAACAGAACATAACAGAACCAACAGCAAGGCGAAGCCGATTCACAGTGTCCAAATTGACATGGGCTAGAGGGTATTTTTAGTTAGCTTTAGTTATAAAGTGTATAAATTCATGAACATCATCGGTAGCCGGCTCGATTTAGTCTTATCCGTCCGTCTGACCATTTCTTTCAGTTCCTCAGTTTTATTGCTATCTAAATTAAACTTTTCAGATACATATGTATATAGTCTTCTTTCTATCGCATTTAGTATACAAGTCGGACAACTATTTCATATAGCAAATCGGAAAATGAACATACTATATGTAAAAAGCCACATTAGTTGTTTCTCACAATTTTAAATTATCGTTTAAGGTTTTATCAAGTTCGTTTCCTATGTTAGGGTTATACAATTTTCGAAATCTTTAATTAAATTGTATCAAACCCGGAAGACAATATATATATAGACAATATAGATAACATATTAATGATCGGAAATTTAATTGGAAAATAATAGAAAAATAGGAAAAAAAATATTATACCCCAATAACTTAGGTTAATTTATACGTTTTAAAATCAGAAATTTTTTTATATATTTGACATCGGAGCAATTTATTAATTTATCAATACAAAAAAAAAACAACCTGCTAACGGGTTGAGATAAAAGTGACGATCGCACATTCATCTCAAAAAAATGTCGGATACCAAATTTTATGACGATTAATAGCTATTTAATGAAAAATTATTAATAACAACTTGTTTTATTATTTTCCAAATCGACCCTGTGCAGAAAAAATGTTAACATTGAAACTAAGCAGAAATTTAAAGCAGCGTGCAGATATTGAACAACAGTTTAGAAAAATTTTTTTTAATTAAAATATTTAAAACGTTGTTTTGCGATTTTACATGTATTATTACATATATGTATGTATACATGTATGTAGAGTACATGTAAAAATTTTAGTGTATGGGATCATTACTACTTATTTTGATGGAAGAAATCGATTTTTCAGAGATATGTGTTATATACCAAAAGTTGAGC
This sequence comes from Drosophila triauraria, assembly GCA_014170255.2. NCBI lineage: Eukaryota > Metazoa > Arthropoda > Insecta > Diptera > Drosophilidae > Drosophila > Drosophila triauraria. Next base: position 4,055 of record JABJVT010000007.1, read on the forward strand.
AAACTCAAGGGGTATAAGGCTTCATTAATTAATTTAATTGAATTATAAATTCTTAATTATTATATTTGCATGAACTATGTCATGATCAGTGATCATTTCTAAATACCTTTCAAACATACATATAGCACGTTTCTGTAATTTTACTCGTTTTAAAAATTATGTTTTTCCGCTAAACTAGTGGGAAAACCAAAAAGTAGTAAATCAAAAGTTGTTCAGTTCAAGCTGTTAAATAATTAAAAGCCACGCACTTCCGCCTCCAAAAATTATAGAAAACTGTATATAAGCTATAGGATTGATTTTTGGCTTAAAGTAAATAGATAGACCTTATAAGTAGGCAATCGTGTAGGTGTTCTGACAATTTGAGTAAAATCGGATGATAAACATAGAAGTTATTAAACAATAAAGTTTCTGGGTAAACTTCTTGAGAGAGAGAGAGAGCGCATGTGCGTGTTGCTCAACATGTTTCTAGCAACATTTGTCCCTTTTGAGAGTTGCCCAACATGTTCCTAGAAATATTTGTCTCTTTTGAGTGTTTCTCAACATGTTTCTAGCAATATTTGTCTTTATTTGCCAACATTTTGATTTTCCCTTGTTCATGTGCTGCTTAATTTCCACAATGCTTTGGGTACCGGGTATCTCACAGTCGACTGTAGTTTTCCCACTTGTTTCTATTGCAGTTAGTGTACATGTCGGAACGGCTGAAATCGGACCACTAGATCTTTTAGCTGCCATGAAATTGATCAGAAAATAAATGGAACACAAAATATATATATTTTTTTTCTTCATTTTTATACCCGGTACCCATAGGGTACAAGGGTATTATAAGTTAGTGCCAACCGAAAATGTATGTAACAGGCAGAAGGAGGCATCTCCTGTAAGGAATCGTTTAGATCCCTTACAAAAGCCCTAAGAGAACGTAGGATCGACAGAAGAGAAAGCAGTAGAAGAGAAAGAGAGAGAAAGCTTTCGCCAGAGCCGTTAGTCAGCGCATAGCGGGACACAGATGCGCTGAGCAAGGAGTTTTGGCGGGAGAGAGGGCTGCTGAATAGCAGCGCTGCAGGGGGTATAAAAGAGCGAGGCAGGAGTCAGTCGGGGAGTCAGTCGGGGAGTCAGTCGGAGAGTCAGTTGGGAGTAGGTTGTGGAGTTCAGGCAGTAGTGGCCGCAGAGTGCTGGTGGAAGTGAATCCTTGAAACGAGCCGAGGATCACTTCAGTGGCAGTCAGTGGCGGAGTTTAGGTTGCAGTTTATATAGGAAGTGACTCCTTGGGAAACGAGCCGAGGATCACTTCAGGAGCAGTCAGTAGTCGAGTTCACGGCGTAGGGATATAGGAAGTGACCAGTGCCAGGAGAGTGACTCCTTGGGAAACGAGCCAAGGATCACTTCAGAGGCAGCTAGTCGTGCAGTCAGTTGGAATCAGTTGGAGAGGCAGTTGGACAGTTAAGTGTGGAGTTAAGACGTCGTTGAACAGTGACCAGTGCTAGTGCTAGTGAAAGTGACTCCTTGGGGAAACGAGCCAAGGATCAGTTCAGGGACAGCAGAGCAGAGCAGTTTTACCAGCAGCAGTAACGCAGTAAGTCTTGGGAGAATTCCCTTTGACCAAGCGAGTCCAGTTCACTACTTTCTTCCATCTCGTATTTTGTAAGTGCCCAGGCGGACGGTGAGTTTGCCAGCGCGTCAGCTTAGCGGGAGCATCTGGAGCGTGCAGCACCAGAGTATCTAGCGGAGCGAAGTTTAGCGAGTATCCGAGTGCAGGTAGCACCGGGTATCAAGCGGAGCGTAAGCGCGGCGTGATCACCCAGACGGCGTTGGCCGGCGAGTCGGGCGTAAACTAATTGTTAGAGATAGGGCGTCTTGTGCCCGCTTAAGACAGGTGTGGTAGAAAGAGGTGCAACTCCCAGTTCAAATATATATATTATATTACTTAATTCTAAACCCGGAGTTCTTATTTTGGCACAGTGCCCAACAAATATAAATTTGTTGCAGCGAATCCTGGACGAGACTGAGCTATCCCGCCCGATCGTTACAACTGGCGCCCGAACTAGGGTCGCTGTGCCTATGAGAATTATCGAAGTTATAGAAATATTTAGGTAAAGGGAGTTTTCTTGCACTTTATTATTCACGAGGACCAGCTGGATATTTAAATTATTCAGGGAGGAACCACTGGCGTATAGCCAGAAGGTCGGACTTGAATTGGCAGGGAACGTAGGCGAGTTACGCAGAGGGCCAGATTGAAGGAACACGATACAGCAGCCTCTACAGCACGAGCAACTGCACCAGCAGCACCAGCAGCACCAGCAGCAGCACCAGCAACAGCACCAGCAACTGCACCAGCAGCAGCACCAGCAACAGCACCAGCAACAGCACCAGCAACAGCACCAGCAGCAGCACCACCAACAGCACCAGCAACAGCACCAGCAGCCGCAGCATTCCCCGCAGCTGCAACATCCGCATCCGCAGCAAGGCCAGCAGTGCGCGACGCAGCAGAGGCCGGGACAGCGTTCCAGGGGCCCAAGGTACCGGCGGCAGGCGGAGATACCCACCCCGAACGGACAGCAGTGTCCGGGTCACCCATGAGCCTATGGGCGTCACCTGGTCATAGGGTCATGGACGCAGCAGGTCGACGAGGCCGAGAAGAACAAGCTGCACGGCGGGACCCAGCGAGTTGGCTGCCAGAGGCAGTGGCGACGGATGAAAGAGAGGAATTGGCCGCCCGAGGTGCTGCGGTCGCGGAGGAGGCGGCAGGCGGCGTACGGCGTCGGGCAGCGGACATCGATAGTCCTGAACCTGCCCGAGGGGAGGATCCGCACCCGGCTGGACAGAGTCGGCGCGCGATGGTGGAGCGGCCGTAAAGGAAAGAAGTAGAGATCGGATACTATAAGTAAGGTTAAGAATTGGAAACTAAAACAATGTAAAGAATGGAAAGGGAAGTGGACTGGATGGGCGTTTGGTCAGGTGTAGAAGGACTAAAGATAGGGTTAAAGGGGGAAACTTACCCATTTTTTTGCATTTTTTCAAAACAAATAGGTTGTTTGGAAAAATGTAAACAAGGTTGGTTAGGTTAGATCAGCTGGTGGTGAACCGAGCGTTCAACTGGTTCCGAAGGGAACAGCTTAAGATCGCCCGGTTCACGAACGAACCAGCTCACTTTACCAGTTTACTTCAGGGCGGGAACGGACGGAAATTTGAATGAGACAGCAGAATAAGAAGAGGGTTTGAATTTTTTGTTTTGTTTAATTTTGCCGAAGAAGGGGAGTGTAAGAATCGTTTAGATCCCTTACAAAGCCCTAGAGAACGTAGGATCGACAGAAGAAAGCAGTAGAAGAGAAAGAGAAAGCTCGCCAGAGCCGTTAGTCAGCGCATGGGGGACACAGATGCGCTGAGCAAGGAGTTTGGCGGAGAGGGCTGCTGAATAGCAGCGCTGCAGGGGTATAAAAGAGCGAGGCAGGAGTCAGTCAGGGGAGTCAGTCGGGGAGTCAGTCGGAGAGTCAGTTGGGAGTAGGTTGTGGAGTTCAGGCAGTAGTGGCCGCAGAGTGCTAGTGGAAGTGAATCCTTGGGAAACGAGCCGAGGATCACTTCAGTGGCAGTCAGTGGCGGAGTTTAGGTTGCAGTTTATATAGGAAGTGACTCCTTGGGAAACGAGCCGAGGATCACTTCAGGAGCAGTCAGTAGTCGAGTTCACGGCGTAGGGGATATAGGAAGTGACCAGTGCCAGGGAGAGTGACTCCTTGGGAAACGAGCCAAGGATCACTTCAGAGGCAGCTAGTCGTGCAGTCAGTTGGAATCAGTTGGAGAGCAGTTGGACAGTTAAGTGTGGAGTTAAGACGTCGTTGAACAGTGACCAGTGCTAGTGCTAGTGAAAGTGACTCCTTGGGAAACAGCCAAGGATCAGTTCAGGGGACAGCAGAGCAGAGCAGTTTACCAGCAGCAGTAACGCAGTAAGTCTTGGGGAGAATTCCCTTTGACCAAGCGAGTCAGTTCACTACTTCCTTCCATCTCGTATTTTGTAAGTGCCCAGGCGGACGGTGAGTTTGCCAGCGCGTCAGCTTAGCGGGAGCATCTGGGCGTGCAGCACCAGAGTATCTAGCGGAGCAAGCTTAGCGAGTATCCAGTGCGGGTAGCACCGGGTATCAAGCGGAGCGTAAGCGCGGCGTGATCACCCAGACGGCGTTGGCCGGCGAGTCGGGCGTAAACTAATTGTTAGAGATAGGGCGTCTTGTGCCCGCTTAAGACAGGTGTGGTAGAAAAGAGGTGCAACTCCCAGTTCAAATATATATATATTATATTACTTAATTCTAAACCCCGGAGTTCTTATTTTGGCACAGTGCCCAACAAATATAAATTTGTTGCAGCGAATCCTGGACGAGACTGAGCTATCCCGCCCCGATCGTTACACTCCGACCCCATAAAGTATATATATTCTTGATCAGCATCACCAGCCGAGTTGATTTAGCCATGTCCGTCTGTCCGTCTGTCCGTCTGTCCGTCTGTCCGTCTGTCCGTGTGAAACAACAGATCTCAGAGACTATAAGAGCTAGAGTTACCAAATTTGGTGACAACATTGAAATCTGTTGCACGCAGATCAAGTTTGTTTTAAAATTTGGCCACGCCCACTTCCGCCCCCGTATTTCGAAAAAAACTATATATATGCAATAGTCGTAATTTTTGGCCTAAAGTAAATAGGTAAAATAAATAAGAAGGCATTTGCGGACGTTTTCTGAAAATTTGACCAAAATCGGATGATAAACATGGAAGTTATTAAACAATAGTTTCTTCTCCTCTTGAGCCACAACGGCAGTAGCGAAAAAAAGTGTTGCGTGCTTTCGGGCGCAGTATTAATTCGTAATGAATTTATCTCTTTTAAACTTTGCTCAACATGTTTTTGGCAACTTTTGTCTTTATTTGTCAACATTTTGTTTTTTCCATGTCTGTGTGCTATTTAATTTCACGTACTTTGGGTACCGGGTATCTCACAGTCGGTCACACTCGACTGTAGCTTTCTCACTTGTTTTATATACTCATATAGGTGTTTTATATGGTTATAGAATTTCGGTTTTAATTTCATTAGGATCAGAAAACCAAATCATATAGCTGCCATAGAAGCGATCGGTTAATTTATATGAGTATGTAAAATTCTACTGTAAAATGTAAAATAAGCGGGTAATGTTATAAAAATGTACAAACTTTGATATTTTTTCAATTTTACCGAAATGAATCGACTTTTAAAGATCCAATTGCAGACTGCAAGGGAATACAACCTTCGGCTTACCGAAGTTAGCTTTCTTTCTTGTTTTGTTATATCTTTTACACCTCCAGTAATTGTATAACTTGGAACGGTCAAATTCGAAACTGCAAGGTAAACAAACTTCACCTTCCTGATAAAAACTTCCTTCCTTGTCATTGCTTATTTTGATTTACACTCATAAATAATGTATTTTATTAAAATACATACACACAGCACGCCAACAATAAATTACTATAGTTATTATAAGTAGATGTGTGCGCTCACTTTGGGTGTTTTCTTTTAAGAGCTATACTTAAAATAGTAAAACTGCCTCAAGTTAAGTTGCTTGTGTACAAAATAATGAAACATTCTGCTAAGTCCGGACACAGAAGAGACCACTGTGCGAAGGCCGTCTGCCTCCTGCGCCCGGTGTGACGTGCTGTGTTGTTACTGACGCTGATGCTGCTGCTGGGGGAGTCCGGTATAATGCCACTTGAACGTTAAATGAAATTAATCCGACGTTTGGCTTGATTGGTTCTCCAGAGGCCGAGACGAACGCAACGGACGGCGGATTGTCCGCAAGTGACTTTGTCTATTTCCCTTCATCATTTCCAAGCAAACAAGGCCACACCCCCTTTGCATTTAATGACAGTGCACTTTGGCCGCCCTCCTCTGAATTCGGCTGCAATTATGCTGAAAACTCAAAACTGTACTTAATTCTTGGCTTTCAATGGTAATCAATGCCGTAATTGAAAATTCGTTTAGGGGCTTCGGGCTGCAGGCAGTTGCTTATTGTCCCCGGAGTGACCACATCAAAAAGCTCCGTTCAATGGACAAATGGAATACTCGAGTCTCGAGACATAGGATTGTTAAGCCTGTCCCCACCTCGCGCTCCTTATCTGTTATTTTGTGTTGCTGCATCTCGGTCTCTTAACAGTTTTCTGCTTTTAATTCTTATTTAAAATTGCATACTCATCTCTTAAGTGGGCATACTGCATTTAATTTTATTTATTCATGTTCTTTCAGCTTGCTTTTGTAGCTCTCGCCTTCTTTTCATCTTCGTTCCTTGCCTTATTGCAGTCTCTTAAAAGCCAAGCTGGCTGGTCAGTTTTCAGTTCCGCTTTATGAAAGAATGATTATACTCGGTACCTATAGGATACAAGGGTATTATAAGTTAGTTAGTTAGTTAGAATGTGTGTAACAGGCAAAAGGAGGCTTTTCCGACCCCATAAAGTATATATTCTTGATCAGCATCACCAGCGGAGTCGATTTAGTTCGGCATAAAGTAAATAGGTAAAACAAATAATTTCAAATTAGATGATAAACATGGGAAATATTAGCAATAAAGTTAGAATTTTAACGCACGCCCACTAATACGCTGCTATTGCAAGCTGTGTAGCCTGTAGTCGTCTAGGTCGTGGGTTCGAACCCTTGCAGTCTGCAATTGGATTATTGAAAATCTATTCATTTTGGTTACAGTTGAAAAAATATCTTACATTTTACATGTAGAATTTTACATTTTACATGTAGAACTTTATATTTTCAATTTAATCGACCGATCGTTTCTATTGAAGCTATATGATGTAGTTGTCCGATCTTAATGAAATTAAAACCGTAATTCTATAACCCTAAAAAACTGCTACATCTTGAAATTGATTGATATACGTTGAAAAACAAAAAAGTTAAAAATGCTTTACATAAATTTCGCCATCATTTCTATGGCAGCTATAAGATATAGTGAAGAAATAAGACTATGCTGAAAATTTCAGCCCGATAGCTCAAAAACTGAGAGACTAGTTCGCGTAGAAACCGACAGACAGACGGACAGACAGACAGACGGACATGGCTAGATCGACTCGGCTGGTGATACTGATCAAGAATATATATACTTTATGGGGTCGGAGATGCCTCCTTCACTGAGTTGCAGATATCATGGCAAAATTATAATACCCTCTGCAAGGGTATAATAAAAAAAAATTCCGTGAAATTTGCGGGATTTGAACTTGGAATTTTCTTGCATGAATAGCGTTTGCCCACCGCTGAGACTTCAAGGCTATGCCGTTTATCACGTAACTGACTAATAGCTTATACTTTTTCTTAATGAAAATATGCTTTTTATTGTAATAGAGATGCACAAGCAAGTGTGTGTAAAAGAGAAAAGAGATCGGATGTTGACCCAAAAAATGGCGTAAAATAACAAAGTTCACTTTCATAACCCAAATTTGACAGAAATTATATAAAATGTATTAATGGAATAAAAAGTTGAAAAAATAAATAAGAATCTAAGATAAAAATGTAAGAAAATACCTTGAATATTGCGGGATTTGAGCTCAGACTTTTCTTGCATAAAAAACGTTTGCCCAGCGCTAAGACGTCCAGGCTACGCATGGGAGCTAATTGGAGCGGCGATTTATTTTAAAAAGTATCAAAGTCGAGCACACTCGTTTTTCAAGTGGCTTGGAGTAAAAGGATAAAAGACTCGGCAACTCCAATTCATTAGCAATCAATATCAAGAGCATTTAGTCAATGTATCCAACATTTTTGAAAAACTACACATATTTCATATACACAGAGAGAATTATGTGCTCGGAAATTAAGAATTAATCGTACTCAAAGTTGTACTATTCTTATTTTAAGTACGGAATTTTTAAAAATACCTAGATTAAGTTTTTGTTCCTTACTTTAAAATCAAACAAAATGTAAAATGAATACAAAACGAGAAAGAAAGCTAACTTCGGTAAACCGAAGTTTATATACCCTTGCAGTCAGCAATTGGATCATTGAAAATCGATCCATTTTGGTAATGTAAAAAAAATGTCAAATTATGTAAATTTTGTAAATTTTACATTTTACATGTAGAAACATTTTCATATAAATCGACCGATCCCTTCTATGGCAGCTATATGATATAGTTGTCCGATCTTAATGAAATTAAAACCGTAATTCTAGAACGACTATATCTCGAAATTTATAGAAATTCGTTGAAAAACAGAGAAATTAAAATTTTTTACATTAATTTCGCCATCATTCCTATAGCTATAGGATATAGTGGTCCGATTTCAGCCGTTCCGACATATATACTGCGTGCTAAAGAAATAAGACTATGCTGAAAATTTCAGCCCGATAGCTCAAAACTGAGAGACTAGTTCGCGTAGAAACCGACAGACAGACAGACGGACAGACAGACGGACAGACAGACGGACAGACAGACGGACAGACAGACGGACAGACAGACGGACAGACAGACAGACGGACATGGCTAGATCGACTCGGCTGGTGATGCTGATCAAGAATATATATACTTTATGGGGTCTGAGATGCCTCCATCACTGCGTTGCAAATATCATGGCAAAATTATAATACCCTCTGGAAGGGTATAAAGAACTTACACAAAAATTAAGTACAAAATTCTTGAGTTAAAATGGTTCTATCCTTAAATTAAAAATGCCTGTACTTAAGTTTGAAGGAAAGGGGAGAGAGGGGAAGAGCGGCAAAGCGGTGTTTCTCCGTCTCGCTCTGCTCTCCCGCTTTGTCTATTTATAGCTCGAACACTGGCGCACGCGTATGTGTGTATTTCAGTCTTTGACGCCGTCCTCTGATTCGCATGCGTGGTACAGAGGCTAGATTGTTCGAGTCTTAATCCAACGATCGCGGGTTCGAGTACCAGTCGCAGCAATTGTGTTTTCGAAAAATTGTAAGTTGGCTTTTATAGACTTTCTATTATATTTATATCCATTTAACTTAACATATCAACAAACAGCCGGCACTTCCTAATCCTTCAGAAACTGACCATTTGCAGCCGGCACTGCCTGATCCTCTCCAGAAACTGGCCATTTGCAGCCGGCACTTCTCCTAATCCTCTCCAGAAACTGGCCATTTACAGCCTGCACTGCCTGATCCTCTCCAGAAACTGGCCATTTGCAGCCGGCACTGCCTGATCCTCTCCAGAAACTGGCCATTTGCAGCCGGCTCTGCCTGATCCTCTCCAGAAACTGTCCATTTGCAGCCGGCACTTCCTTATCCTCTCCAGAAACTGGCCATTTACAGCCGGCACTGCCTGATCCTCTGCAGAAACTGGCCATTTACAGCCTCCCTCTCTCAATTTTACACAACTTTTTTACCCAGTGTCAAATAATTGAGAATGATTCGTTGTTAAACTAAGAACTTTTGTGTATTAAATTGAAAATTATTCGGTCTTAAATTAAGTACATTTTGCACTTTCCTTGAGCATAAAATGTATTCAAAAACGTAATTAAATACTTAATATTAGTATTCGCATTCTTAAAAATTTTTCTTGAACTGAGTACAAAACGACATCTAATTAAGTACAAAATGTTCTCGGTTGTTATTTGAGTATTTTTTACTTACTTTAAGTGCATTTTTACTTAAAAATTCTCTCTGTGTAGGCATTTCTTAAGTTCAAGGTACGAATATAATAAGCTATGACATAAATCGGCTGCTTTGCCAATTCGTGTATATTCATTAGTTTCTATATTGTTTTCATTTCTCTTGATCCTTTTTAGTGCCTATTCAATATCAAAGCCTGGCACAAAGCCACGGCCAAAGAAAACAAAGTTAATTTTACTTGAGCCTTATAACTCATTTTTCTATAGGTTTGCTCTTTCTTGGCGATTTTTCTTTTGCCCAGACACTAAGTTCAACAAAAAGACAAGCCAAAGAAAAATACGCAGTTTGACAAAGAAAGTCCGCGAAAAATCATAAAAAAAGTGTTAAGAAAAGCAGACAAAGGCCCACGAAATAATGTCTGTATTTCGGGCATCTGGTCTTTGCCAGTTCGGTGACTGCTAACACGAAGCCAGGCGCAAGAGTGGAAAAAGTTTATTCTAGTCAAACGGCTTCCGTCTGCAAAGCTGACCCAGAAACACAAACAAAATTAATAAAAAAATAGCGCGCAACTAAGAAAACCGAGCGGGAAAGCAACAGGTTTCGGTTGCGACTTGCAGATTACCTTTGTAACGACTAAATAAGACCTCCTTTTTAATAAATAATATTAAGGATTACATAGCAATTAAAACTCCACCTTTTCCAACAAACATACTATGTAATTGTTTCCTTATTATGAAAGCTTAAGACGACAATATATCTCACGCTCAGCTCTTTTACACTTACAATTAAGAGAATAATCTTGTTTAATAAATATTTATTCATTAAGTTAACTCATGTACCAACGAAATAATCACTAATATTTGTAAATTAAAATTTACCTAAATGTCATTCGCTGTAGAACTATTCGATCGATGACGAACCTTGTCATAAACGTTTTCTAAAACCATTAAAAACTGTTAATCTTAAAAAAAAATATTTATTAAAAATGGAAGGAGGCCGTTTGGAAAGATTGGATAATCAAACCTCTGACAAAGTTATGATACCCTGGGAGTATATAAAATGGGATAAAATAAACGAATTGGTAAAAATTGTTGTATGTCATTAACCCTTATTATGTCTCTTCAAAATAGTTTGTTTTAACCGAGAATGATATGTATTCATATCCCTGCAGAATATTATAATTTAAGTCTGAAGTTTGCAACGCAGGGAAGTAAAAATTTCTGACCCTATAAAGTCTATAATTTCTCGATCAGGATAAAGGGTCATTGTAAATGGTAAGTAGTAAATGGTCAGTAAATGGTAATTAAATATATTGATTATAAAAGTATTTAAATGTGAAATAAAGGAAAGAATCTCAATCGTCGTAAATCTCTCCGTTGTTAAACCGTCGTCTTGGCTCGCTCGATCTCAGCTCCCAGCTCTTGTCGTCGTTGCCCTCTCTCTTGCTCTCATCCTCGTCTTCTCAGATGATATTTAACCTTCTTAATAAGTTTCAAAGACAGGCAAAACAGGCAGCGTGCGAATTTTGAAACTAATTGAACATTTTTATACCCTTGCAGAGGGTATTATAATTTTGCCATGATATTTGCAACGCAGTGAAGGAGGCATCTCCGACCCCATAAAGTACATATATTCTTGATCAGCATCACCAGCCGAGTCGATCTAGAAATGTACGTCTGTCTGTCTGTCTGTCAGTCCGTCTGTCTGTCTGTCCGTCTGTCGGTTTCTACGCGAACTAGTCTCTCAGTTTTTGAGCTATCGGGCTGAAACTTTCAGCATAGTCTTATTTCTTTAGCACGCAGTATATATGTCGGAACGGACCACTATATCCTATAGCTGCCATAGGAATGATGGCGAAATTAATGAAAAAAAAATGTTAACTTCTCTGTTTTTCAACGAAAATCTATAAATTTCGAGATATAGTCGTTTTTTATAGTTCTAGAATTACTGTTTAAATTTTATTAAGATCGAACAACTATACCATATAGCTGCCATAGAAGGGATCGGTCGATTTATATGAAAATGTAAAATTCTACATGTAAAATGTAAAATTTTACAAAATTTACATAATTTGACATTTTTTTTTTAACATTACCAAAATGGATCGATTTTCAATGATCCAATTGCAGACTGCAAGGGTATACAAACTTCGGTTTACCGAAGTTAGCTTTCTTTCTCGTTTAATATAAATTAATTCGGAATCAATAATTTTTTTAATTTGAATGTGCGATCGTCACTTTTATCTCACCTTGTTAAGAGGTGTTTTTGTTTGATATATGGATATGTAGGTCTCTTATTGTTAGTGTTAATTAGTATAGCTTAATACCGTGTCCAGATGTCGTTCCTATATGACTTAGCTAATATTAAACAAGTATAATTATATACCCGGCTTTACATTAAAAGGCAATTTGAAATAATACATACTATATAATACTACATCGATACTTCTTAAAATAAATCGTCACTCGAATTAGCTCCCATGCATAGCCTAGCGGTCTAAGCGCTGGGAAAATGGTTTTTTATGCAAGAAAGGTCTGAGTTCTGGCTTTTTCAGTTTTTCTCCATTTTATTCAGTTAATACATTTTATTTTAGTTTCGCCAAAATTAGGTTGTCGAAGCAGTCTTAGTATGAAAATGGCCGCTTCACGTGTAATATAGGTAGGGGCACAGTTGCCTAAGCGACCGATGCATTTTAATTTTCAAATTGGCTCGAGTTCAATCCAACAAAAAACAATAAAATTTTTTTTTTTGCATTCTTGTTTTACTTTTTAGTTTTTCTCCGTATATATTTTAATAAAAACAAGAAAGAAAGCTAAGTTCGGTAAACCAAAGTTTGTATACCCTTGCAGTCTGCAATTGGATCATTGAAAATCGATCCATTTTAGTAATGTTGAAAAAATATCAAATTATGTAAAAATTGTAAATTTTACATTTTACATGTAGAATTTTACATTTTCAAATAAATCTACCGATCTCTTCTATGGCAGCTATATGATATAGTTGTCCGAATTCGTTGAAAAACAGAGAAGTTAAATTTTTTTTTACATTAATTTCGGCATCATTCCTATGGCAGCTATACATCGACTATGCTGGTGATGCTGATTAAGAATATTATACTTTATGGGGTCGGAGATGCCTCCTTCACTAAGTTGCAAATATCAGCCAGACGGCTACAGGCTTGGCAGCTTGCCTTAGGAAGATGTCTTAAAATTCGAACTTTATTGCTAATATCTCCCATGCCTTTAGCCGATTATACTAAAATTTTCTTCGACCGCTCAAGCCTATTAATTTACTTTATTCTGCCTTGTACCCTATGGGCACCGGTTATAATGAGAACAAATCGGTATTAGTGTAAGAAATTTGGTCTTGAAATTAATAAAAAAAAAAAGATCATAGCTGTACCCGTAACCGCTTTATGTGCAGCGTGTATAGGAAAAATCGGATTCCATTCTAATTCCATAGCTGAACAGCGCAACATAAATAAATATCGAAAAGCCTGAACAGAGCAGAAAATTTTCCGCAGGACGATTTGGCCGACCGAGATTTTCGTTGCTTTTAAATAGATTTTTTTCGGCCGAGTTTAGCGTCTTCATGTTTCTCTAATGAAGCCGCAGCAAAGTGGTGGCTGATTGTCCGCTCTATGTCAAGCCAAGTTTTTGCCGCTGGCTTTTGTTGGCTCTGCGCGTTTTTCAATTTCGCATAATGGAGGTGCCGAGCCGCTGTTGGTACTGGCTGTGTAATTATGTTTTCATTTGGACATCAAATTTAATAGCGCCAGGCATAGAACAAACTACTTTCGTTTTGTTGAATCGGCTGATTTTGATTTGATGTAGTGGCACTTATAAAGCACTTTTCTCGGCCAAGCCACACTCGCACAGCTCACACGCACTTCAATTTATTTGCACGTTGCGTGTGGGCAGAGACCACTGGTAACACTAGCACCGAACACCGAACGCCGAACACCAAACATCAACAACCGGGGGCAACAGTCAACGGCGAAAAGCAACAGCCAGCAGCAGCCTAGTGGGTCAATCAGAAAAAAAGGAGAGGAGCCCAGTGTCCGAGTGTCAGAGTCAAGTCCACGTAAATTGTCAATAATGCTGCTTCGGCACTGTTGTTTTCCACTTTGGCTGTGATTTGATTTCGACCCGCCGCTCCCCCATTCCACCTCCACCGAAACTTCCACTTCCACTTCCACTTCTAGCCCACCGCCCAGCGCTTATCGCCGACGCTTGTTGACTTTTTCCCTGACTCTGTTTATGCCAATAGCTTTTGGCCGAAATGTCACTTTTTTATTGTCTTTTTATGAGCGCAGCGTGTCGTTTGGCTTCTTCCTCCCGTCGTTTTGGCTCCGTTACGGCTCGGCCCCGGCCATGTTGTTAAACGTGCGACGCAACTTTCGATTAACGAAAATTATTTCACTACTTAAGTGCCCAAATGCGAGTTTTTGCCCTCTCATCTCCCTGTGTATATTCAGTCTGTCTGGAAAGGGCCTTGCGAAGGAAATTGACTGAAACGATTTAGTTTTTCAGACGGGATTTGAATTCATTTTTGTGCACACGGTCCTCGAGCCACTCAATTGGCTAATTAAGCTGGTGGCATTTTATATTTCTGCTCAGTGCTGAGTAGATTTCCAAGGTAGCATAAATGTGCGCCCAGCATTTCAATTGCAGCCTTTTGATAAATGGCCAGCCAGCAGACAGTTGGCGTCGCAGCACTTTCGTGGCCCGAACTACATTTGACGACCGTTGAACAGTAGGCCATTTAATTTTGTTATTGCACAAATCATTGCTCTTTAATTAATTAATTTATTATTATGCATTTTTATTTGTCGAGGATGTATAAATAAATCGGTATATTTATTATTAAAACTCAAGTTCAAATTAGGATATAATATATACATTTTAAACAAGTGCCCACGAAAATCAACATGTTCCTAGCAACATATGTCTTCATTTGTCAACTTTCCATGTTTATGTGCTGTTTAATTTCACCCACAATGCTTTGGGTCGGGTATCATACAGTCGATCGCACTCGACTGTAGCTTTCCCACTTGTAATATTTAGATAAATTTGTAAGGGCAAATTATTTGTCATATGGAAATACCTTTCCAACGACATATAGCACGTTTCAGTAACTTTAGTCGTTCAGAAGTTATGGGCGCGAGGAACCGATTGTTTTCCTTTGGAAAGTGTTTATAAAATTAAAAAAATTGTAAACGTTTTTAAAATTCAAAATATTTAACGGTTTGTTAGATGGTTTTAAAGTTTATTGCAATTGTGAACGCCTCTATATGACTCTACGTGTACTTTTATATAAATGTAAAAGGTTAGGTATAAGAGATCTTTGCTACTAATTTTAATGAGTAATATCTCGGAAAGTGAATTTTCTCAGATATGTGTTGTATACCAAAAGTTGAGCCATCTCAAGGGCTATATGGTTTGAGTGACTAACATTATGGGCGTGGAAAATCTAGCTTTTTAGCTGTTTTCCCGCCAAACTAGCGGGAAAACCATAAAGTCGTAGAACAAAAGAGGTTAAGCTTAAACTGTTAAATAAAATAAAAGTGGTTTAAGGACTCTACAACAAAAATCGACAGACAGACAAACATCAGGACAAACGTTTTCATTTCGGAAAGGCCGTTCAAATCTTGTTTATTGAATATCTTTGGACGGAGTATCGGATCGGGATAACTGAGGTGTCATTCGACGCGTATTTGAAGCTAGATTAGAACAAATTTAAAAAATTTTGAATTTTTGCTTCACCGCGCCGGTGAATGTGGTTTACGTTTGTTACTCTCACACGAACTTTGAAAGCCTTATTGTTCCGAACGAAGGCCTTTTTTTTCCGACGAGACTACCTTCTATAATTGTATCATGCGACAATCGAAAATGTGTATTAACCCTTATATGGTGTTTGGGGCTAAGATTGGCATATTATAATAATAATTTGGAGCTTTTTCTTTATAATTTAATTTTTAATTTGCGAGCTCGATTCGGCGTAGCTTAATTTTGGAATTGCTTGTTCCAGCTCTGCTTTTCTTTCTGGAACAGCATAATTGTTTAGTCGCCTTCTCTTGAAAGTCGTCCCCTTATTGGTTGGTGACTTCCACTGTGAAGCACTGAAATGCGTGTTGCAAATTCTCGAGTTCTCACTAAGGCTGCACTCCAAAATTTTCTCCCAAAACGTTCTCCTCACCAAACATTTTGGTGCATTGATAAAATTTGCGCTTTGGAATCCAAATGGATGTGTTTGCGACAAAAATTGCAAATAACCATTTTTTTGTTTCATACAAGGGTTAATGACAGATAATATAATTTGTACACACATAGCCAATTACGTCTTTAATTTAATCAAAATTTAATCAAAGTGCAAGCTGGTATTAATTAATTGGATAAGCAAACTTCGTCGTCCAAAGTAAGCTTCTATCTTGTTTTTTATACCCGGTACCCATAGGGTACAAGGGTATTATAAGTTAGTGCCAACCGAGAATGTATGTAGGAGAAATGTGTAGGAGAAATCTCCGACCCTATAAAGTATACATAACCTTGATCAGCGTCACCAGCCGAGTCGATTTAGCCATGTCCGTCTGTCCGTCTTTCCGTGTTAGTAAACAGATCTCAGAGACTATAAGAGCTAGAGCCACCAATTTTGGTGACAGCATTAAAATCTTTTGCACGCAGATCAAGTTTGATTTAAAATATGGCCACGCCCACTTCCGCCCCCGAAAGATATAAAAAACTTTATATTAGCTATAGTCGTAATTTTCGGCTTAAGTAAATAGATAAAATAAATAAGTAGGCATTCGCGGACGTGTTCTAAAAATTTGAGGAAAATCGGATAATAAACATGGAAGTTGTTAAACAATAAAGTTTCTGTGTATGCTTATTCTTCTTGTTGAAGCTACGTACGTAGCATTGAGGCAAAACAAGAGGTCAATTGTCATTTTTTCCCTCTATCGCACCGCTTAGGAAGAATTTCGCGTGTCTGAGCACTTAGCTTTTGAAAGAAAAATGTTGAGGGTGTCAAAGCATCTTGCTTAACATGTCCCTAGCAACATATGTCTATTTTGGGTGTTGCTCAACAAGTTTCTAGCAACATTTGTCTTCTTTTGTCAACATTGTCTTTTTTCTATGTTCATGTGCTACTTAATTTCACCCACAATGCTTTGGGTACCGGGTATCTCACAGTCGGTCACACTCGACTGTAGCTTTCCCACTTGTTTACAATAGTTTTGTTCTTTAATAACCTAATTACATTAACTTATTATTTGGAATCAAATAAACGTGATTTTAGTTAAGTCGGTTACAAAGTTATTGATTCTTATGTACGGCGTCTTAGTACATTTCCCATAAGACGTGATCATTTAAATTTACTGTGCATCTCGGGTGGAAATGGCCAAGGCGGCATTCAGCTTTCGCCCGTATAAAATCATCGGCACAAAAGTGGCGGTCAGTAGCAGGACCAGTAAGCGTTGCCTACACCTAAATAAGTCATTTCAAGAAATGTTAGTATTTTAATAAAACAAGAAAGAAGCTATCTTTGGTAAACCGAAATTTGTGTACCCTTACAGTCTGCAATTGGATTATTGAAAATCTATTCATTTTGGTTACATCTAAAAAAAAAATATCTTAGTTTGTAAACATTTTACATCTTACATATAGAATCTTACATTTTACATGTAGAATTCTACATTTTACATGAAGAATTTTATGTTTCACATGTAGAATTTTACATTTTCATATAAATCGACCGATCCCTTCTATGGCAGCTATATGATATAGATATCTGATCTTAATGAAATTAAAACCGTAATTCTATAACCGTGAAAAACTGCTATATATCTTGAAGTTAATTGATATGCGTTGAAAAACAAAATGTTAAATTTTTTACATTAATTTCGGCATCATTCCTATGGCAGCTATAGGATATAGTGGTCCGATTTCGGCCGTTCCGACATACATACTGAGTGCTAAAGAAATAAGACTATATTGAAAGCACGATAGCTCAAGAACTAGTTCGCGTAGAAACCAACAGACAGACAGACAGACAGACGGACAGACAGACAGACAGACAGACGGACATGACTAGATCGACTTGGCTGGTGATGCTGATCAAGAATATATATACTTTATGGGGTCTGAGATGCCTCCTTCACTGCGCTGAAAATATCATGGCAAAATTATAATGCCCTCTGCAAGGGTATAATAAGTTTCAAAACTAATCTAATTGATGCTGAAATTCTATTAATTGTGCTAAGTAGACTCTGTATTTAAACCATACATATTATATTCGAATGCAGCTTTATTCCAATTGGACCAATATATCTTTAAACTTTAAAAGAAATACATATTTCTTCTTCTTTACTCTATGTTTTTACTTATTTCCAGGTTCCTTTTCTATGGCTGAACCGACTATAAGTGGACTACAGCTTAAAGTTTTCAAGTGTAGCTGCAGCTCCATTTATAATGAGTATACTCAAAGAGTTGCTCACAAGCTTGGCAGCTAGTCGAACCCTCAAACTGATTTTGTGGCGCAAGGTCAGTCAGCGCATGGTTCTTCAAACATCTCGCACAGCCCCACACATTCTTTATGCTCATGCCTCTGCCGAAGCGACACAGATTACGTGCCTATCGCATTTGTCATGCCCTTTGCAACTTGCCGCATACAAATACCAAGTAGCACCCTCCGCTCCAGCTCCAGGTGCAACTGCATCAGCGGTTGAAACTTCGTTTCCATGTTCCACACACCACAGTTCTAGGCACTTTTCACGCCTCTCCAGGCTAATTTTACTTTCAAACCGAGAAACTCCTACTCAGAGTCGGCTACGCATGCGTCTCACGTAGCTCATTCACGTTCGAGTGACAGTCTCTGGTCTGTGAAATTTCGTGAAAGTTCTGCCTAGGTGAGTGCTTAAATCTTTCACCTAGTTTTTGGCCTTTGGGATCTGGTAACTGGGAGCTGGCGACTATTGCCCTGGTGGATGTTATCTAGACAATCGCTTCCCTGACTACTTTGCAACTGTGTAGCCCAAACGATTCCCACATCAACGGCAGGGCATTGTTCTTCTTACGCATAAATATGAAGGCAAAATATACTTAAATTATGCCAAGAGCACCGCACCGTCGGTTATGGTCGGTTTTGCGGGTGAGAATTTTGATCTGGCGAGAGCAACTGTTCTTTCCGCAAGCTGTGCGATCTGGACTGCACCTAATGGCTACCACGATGGGGCAATATGTTAATTACAAGTTATTGGCATTTCCAGCGCAAAATCTTCGGCTCTTCTTCCTCGTCTATAATTTGTTTATTTTATAACATCTGCAGCTGCGGCAGCGACGGCGGCAACGGCAACGGCGACTGCCACACATTCATAATGGGGCATTATGAACGCGTTCGTCGCCGCATTAAAACAAACATAACAACTACGTGACTAATTATGTTGATATCAAAATGGTGCCCCGACACATCGTTGCCGCCATTTACGAGTAAGTTCATTCTCTTCTGAGCCAGTTTATGCGAGTGCAATAGAAAGTGAAATTAATGTTAAATACGCGTGAATCATTTGGGGTCGGAGCTTAAGAACAGTTCGGTCAGGTTCCTTAGACCCCGGAACGAATTTCTATATTAGTTGAAATAAATTAACAGTCCGCTGAGCAGATTAACGGAAATATAAGCTAAGAAACATTGTAAATTGGGTAGGGTTGCAGGGTATTGTAATTTTGTCCAGAAGTTTGCAACGCAGTGAAGGGAGCATCTCCGACCCCATAAAGTATACATATATATTCATGATGAGCATCACAATACGAGTCGATCCAGCCATGTCCGTCCGTCCGTTCGCAAGTCTGTCCGTTTCTACGCAAACTAGTCTCTCAGGTTTTGAGCTATCTGAATGAAACTTTGCAGATAGCCTTCTTTCTCTTCACATTAGTACATATATAATTTAAAGCGGGCCGAATCGGACCAATAGGTCATATAGCTGCCATCGGAACGATCGAGCCAAGTTAGCACATTTTCGTTGTCTTTAAAGATATCGGATTAAAACTTAATGATGATCATGTAATTATAGTCATACGATTTAGGTTTCATACATTTTTCTGCAACGGTTTTCAAACTTCGGCTTTGCCAATTTAGCTTAGCTTCCGATTGTTATTTTATAAAAATCGGAAGACGGAAGCAACGACCGAATATTTAATAGGAAAATATTATGAAAATCGAAATAAATTCGCTGTTTTCCACAAATTCGCATTTAACTAACGATAAAGTTAGTTGGTTTGTACTCTTAAAATGTTATCTCAATAGGATGACTACTATATCAAATAGCAACTATAGTATAACCCTGATATTGTAAATTAAAACGATTTCAAATTACATTTTACATTTTATTAAACTCAGATGACTATATCTACAACCTTTATGGTACATATAATTGTTTTATACACCTATTTTATAAACAATTGGGTCGAATTGGAAGTTAGAATAACAAGTTCAACCCAAAGTTAGCTTCGTTTCTTGGTAAAAATAAGATCAAGTTAAATAATTGTCTATAATATACCAATTTTGATTAAGTGCGTATTGCGAACTTTGTAGTCACCAAAAGAGTTCTCTCTCTTGGGACCTACTCAAAGAAAGCAAAAACTTTTTTTGTATACGCAGCCAGAATTTTCACCGAAACAACAGCAAAAAGACAGCAACCGAAATGCACATAAAAAATAGTTGCACGTAATTTAGGAAAAAACGACGACAGAAACAGAAACCGAAAACGAAACTACAACTTGAAACGGAAACTAAAACGCGACCAGACAATAAAAAAGTGAAAAACCTGATGCAAATGGGCTCCAGCCCCTCTCCCTCCTCCCACCGGCGGTGTGCACGAGAAAAATACATATAGCTGAAATTTGTCGCTGACAAAGTGGAGAATGGAAATCGAAAGTGCGTAATTAATTTCACTTTTCATTGCAGTCAAGCAAAGAATGCTAAGCAGGCTTCGGGACCTGTTTGTAGTTAATTCTGATCTGCCACATGGGTTGGTAACGCGGTTGAGTTACTCGGGGCGGCTGCGTGATTTCTCTGTGTTTGCGCTAAAAATAAATTGGTAATGTGCTAAATTTAATAAAAAGCGTATATATCAAAATCCTGTCAAAGGCCATTTAAGCCCCGGCGCAAACAGACACGCACAAGGCCTCCACACACACACACGCCCATGCACACCCACAGAAACCTAAAACAACAACCAACAAGGGGCACAACTGATGTGCGGTTTTGGTTTCATGGCTTACGGTTTTGATTGCTGCCATCGCTCAATTGATTTTCACTAATGCCATCGATTGGAAACCCAAAACCAAAATAAAAGTGAAATGCAAAGCATTAAACTTAAAAAAAAAAAAAACAAAACTTAAATGCCAAAATAAACAATTTGTCAAGCCTTCTGTGCGTGTGAGCGCGATGTGTTTTTTAGCCAAACAATTAAAAAAATCGACATAAAAGAAAAAAGAATTTGGGAACCCGAAGCTTGTATGCCCTTCCAGTAATCCGGCTCAACTGTTAATATTTCGATTATCGGAAAAGAAACATTGTTGGTGCTGTATGAAATGTTGATATACAAAAACGAAGAGATTTTTACGTATTTTCTAAATTGTTATTTAAAATTACAGATGATACAGGCATCCGACTTTATAAAATTGCCTTGCAAACGTCTGACTAAAATAAAAATACCCAGCAAGGTTTTAAAAGTCGACGAGAGATGAAAGAAAGAAATGAGCTTATGTTTGACATGAAATTAAATCGCTTGCCAAATGGGAAAACGTTCCAGGGCGAACAATAAAACTAAAATAGGATTAGATACGGTATGTTCTTAATTTCTCAGTGTGAAATGCAGGCCCGATCTCGGATTGGTTTTGTTCAATAATACAAAAAGTGAAAATAAACCATAAATGATACGGATTCGCTGCAGTACGAGTCTAATAGCAGCGAATTGTTAAAGTGAAACAGTTTTCAGAAGATCTTTTATTCCATTTATTTGCAAAGCTTAAATAAGTAAGAACAATATAGACACATGAGTATGCAATGAGAATATCCGGTACAAAATCCAGAGAAAACAAGTGGGAAAGCTGCAGTCGAGTGTGACCGACTGTGAGTGTAGGCAAATTAAACAGCACATGAACATGGAAAAAAGAAAATGAAATATGTTGCTAGAAACATGTTGAGCAACACTCAAAAGAGATAAATGCTGCTAGGAACGTGTTGAGCAACTCTCAAAAGCGTTAGATGTTGCTAGGAACATGTTGAGCAACACCCAACAAAGACTAATGTTCCTAGGAACATGCTGAGCAAAACAGGCACGTGCGCGCTCTCTCTCTCAAAAAGTTTACGCAGAAACTTTATTGTTTAATAATTTCTATGTTTATCATTCGATTTTACTCAAATTGTCAGAACACGTCCGCGATTGCCTACTTATTAAGACTGTCTATTTACTTTATGCCGAAAATCACTCATATGGCTTATATACCGTTTTTTACTATTTTCGGGGGCGGAATTGGGCGTGGCCAATTTTTAAAACAAACTTGATCTGCGTGCAATAGATTCCAATGTTGTCACCAAATTTGGTAACTATAGGTCTTATAGACTCTGAGATCTGTTGTTTCACACGGACGGACGGACAGACGGACAGACGGACAGACGGACATGGCTAAATCGACTCGGCTGGTGATGCTGATCAAGAATATATACACTTTATGGGGTCGGAAATGCCTCCTTCTGCCTGTTACATACATTCTCGGTTGGCACTAACTTATAATACCCTTGTACCCTACGGGTACCGGGTATAATAAATTTTGATCGCGATTTTCTTGAAATTGGCCAAAATGATTATGACTGTATGAAAATGTAAAATTCTACATGTAAAATGTATAGGATTCGATATTCTCAACATTACCGAAATATATCGATTTTTAATGATCTAATTGCAGACTGCAAGGGTATACAAACTTCGGTTTACCGAAGCTAGCTTTCTTTCTTGTTTAGTCATCGGGTTAGTCAAGATATTTTTTTTACCTTAACTGATCTTTTTCCTTACTGTGGGGATGTGAACGTCTTAAATCATGGAAACATTTCTCACTACTTTTGATCTGTAGGGCAACAGTATGTTACTGTCACTAAGAGTGCTCAGTGCTTTCAGCTCTCTTAGCTGCCGCCACGTGAGTCCGTTGTCCACGTTCAATTTCAGTAAGACTGTGGAATTAACCCAAGGGAGAATTTGGCTTCCGAGGGAAAATAGCGGTGCTGGAGATTCTAGAGATGAAAATGTTATGTTACATTAGTCGTGTGACGATTGACTGTATAAATAAAACGTTGCCTTGGGTTTTCGTTTAAGCTTTAATGGTTGTTACGTTGGATCTTGAATATTATTTGCTTAAATTGGCTATAAATTAGAAAATTGTAAAATATCAATCAGAGGGATACATTTTTCTTACCTTTAAGCTAATTAAGCTCGCCGGTTTGGCAAACCAAAGTTCCTGCATAGTCACGACAAATATATATGCTGTCACATTGTGGGCGTTTGCAGCCCAGTTTAGCTTACCACCTTCCAAACACATAAATGTCAAGCGCAGGGGCCCAATAATTCATTCCATTGCAATCGTGTCGCGCCCTTTACGTTCGATAAATGAAATGGGTGGAGTTTGAAAGCGGAGCACAACCACGCTGCGCGTTTAGCTGACCAATGCTTGGGTATGTGGGGTCCTTGTCGCTACCTCTGTTTTTTGCTTTGAACACGTAAAGTCACCCTTTAGCTTAAGAGCGATGCATCCCTCGTCCCCATGGATAGAATAGAGTTTTTTTTTTGAAGAAAGTGCGCCACCACCAAGGTTTAATTGGTTACGGGTATATTACAGTCGGTCACACTCGACTGTGGCTTTCTTACTAGTTTTTAATTTAACCTTGTTTATAAAACTTTAAATTTTTAAAGTAGAGTGGAGTAAGCGTTCAAGTTTCAAGCCCTTTGGGTCGGAAAAATTGTCTTGTCTCTATGAGGCGCTTAGTTTTGGGTACCAGGTATCTGGCAGTCGGGCACACTCGACTTTTGTCTTTTGATTTTAATTGTAAAATTGCTATGCT
Source organism: Drosophila triauraria (assembly GCA_014170255.2). Classification (NCBI taxonomy): domain Eukaryota; kingdom Metazoa; phylum Arthropoda; class Insecta; order Diptera; family Drosophilidae; genus Drosophila; species Drosophila triauraria. The sequence goes on from JABJVT010000007.1 coordinate 27,735, forward strand.
GTTTTTTTTAAGGTTTTTTTAAACACAGAAATAGTACTATTAAAACTACATCCATATTGAAATTCAGTCGAGCTTATATATGTGGAATTATTTTATTATATAAAGTCAGTAAATGGAAGGTTTTATTTAATTATAATTATAAATTATATATATTTATAAAGTATATTTAAGTTTTGTCGTTTATCTCTCCGTCGTTTAATTGCCCTCTTGGCTCGCTTGATCTCAACTCCCACTCTCTCGTTAGGAGCTCTCTCGTACTCGTGCTCGATCTTCGTCGTCGTTGCTCTTATTCTGGTCTTCTTATAGATAATTGCTCATCGTTTACTCTCATCTTCTGTATCCATCTCGTCGTCCTCAGGGTTGCCAGCTCGTCATCCACATTCGTTGCGATCGTCGTCATCAGCGCGTCTCTTGGTTCGTGTCTAGGAAAATTGGTGTGCCTTGGGGCAAACACACCCCACTTATTTAATGTTTTTTATGATGTTTGAGGTTAGAAGGGCGTGGCCAAATTATAAAACAAACTTGATTTGCGTGCAACAGATTCAAATGTGAGAGACAAAAGACACGGACAGACACAAGGACAGACGGACATGGCTAAATCGACTGGGCTGGTGACGCTGATCAAGAATATATATACTTTATAGGGTCGGAGATTTCTCCTTCTGCCTGATACATAAATTATCGGTTGTCACTAACTTATAATACAATTTAACCCTATGGGTACCGGGTACAAACAGCATACTTTTAGGCTCTAGGTTAACACCTCAGTAAATAAATTTTAAATTAAGTCCGCTTCATTTTGGTATATGGTAATTTCCTAAGATCTCAAGATCTAATGAACTGATTTGACTTTTAACACATACTTTTTAATGTAACTGCTATGGTAAACAAGAAAAAAATGTTGCTTGGGATTTTTCGGCTTACCGTTATTTAGGAATCTAGTTCACCGTGCGTAAGGTAAAAAACCGTTATTCAAATATTTGATAATTTAATTTATTTATTGCAATAAACTAAAAATTTTATCCAAATGGGACCCCTATATCTTACAGCTGTCAAAAAGTTATCGGATAACAACAAAATATATTTATATTCATAATAATAAACTTTATAAAGAAATCTTTAAATGGGAAAAACAATTTGTTTACCACATTTTTGACTGTTATCATTTGGGGTCTCGGTTTCGCATCACCATTTGTGAGCACGCCAAGGACTAAGCTTTTTCTTTTAGTCTAAACAATTTTTTTCATACCGTCACATCAAAACCTCGGTAACCGATTTGGATTATAGATACTTGAATAAAATTAACTTAATTACATTAGTTCGATCTCAATCGGCTTACTATGTATTATCTATACAATAAGATGAACGGGTTTCATTTCTTAAGTTTCTTACTAAATTGTAAGTAAACATAACTGATTTCGTTACTGTAAATAAATATTGTAAAGTTATTACATCACTCCTACAACAAGAAATACAATAACCCAGTCGGACCTTGTAGAACGGGTTGTACAACAGACCGCATCTGCAACGGTTCTATACACCGCCAATTCTAGCTCAAAAATTGCCTGTACTATGATATAATACATATTAAATGTGTTCTTTTGTTGGTATATTAGAAGCGAAGAAATGAGTTATAAAATAATTATTACGCATAATTATATACGTACGTTATTTTGGAAGTAAATTACCCAAGCACTCCCTGAACAGTCGGCTTTTTATACCCGGTACCCATACGGTACAAGGGTTATAAAGGTTAGTGCCAACCGAGAATGTATGTAACAGGCAGAAGGAGAACTCTCCGACCCTATAAAGTATATATATTCTTGATCAACGTCACCAGCCGAGTCGATTTAGCCATGTACGTCTGTCCGTCTGTCCGTCTGTATAAAACAACAGATCTCAGAGACTATAAGAGCTAGAGTTACCAAATTTGGTGACAACATTGGAGTCTGTTGCACGCAGATCAAGTTTGTTTTAAAATTTCGCCACGCCCACTTCCGCTCCCGAAAATCTTAAAAAACAAAATATGAGCTATACTCGTCATTTTCAACTTGAAGTAAATATTTAAAATAAATAAATAGACACTCGCGGACGTGTTTTGGAAATTTGAGTAAAATCGGATGATAAACATGGAAGTTATTAAACAATAAAGTTTCTGTCAATAGTCACACTCTCGCTCTATTGCACTGCTTACGAACAATTTCGCGTGTCTGAGCACTTAGCTTTTGAAAGAGAACAGAGTGCCAGCGCGTGTTGCTTAACATGTCCCTAGCAACATTTGTGTTTTTTGGGTGTTGCTCAACAAGTTTCCAGCAACATTTGTCTTTTTTTCATGTTTATGTGCTATTTAATTTTACCCACAATGCTTTGGGTACCGGGTATCTCACAGTCGGTCACACTCGACTGTAGCTTTCCCACTTGTTTATTTATAGCTTCGGGTCCGTGCAACCGTCGCTTCTCTTAAAACGCATAAATATGCGTTCTATCCGAAACTAGCATTTGTTATTGTTTTTTATTCTCTTTCTCTTTCATATAAGTGCGAACGTCGCTTTTCTTAATACGTATAAATGTAGGAATCGGTAGAGAGCCAGAAGAGCAAGAAGTGAGAGAAACACGAAGTGGCCGTCATTTCTAACGATTCTCGTCAAAGTAGTCGGTGCCGAAAACTCGATCGTTACACATGCACAGAACAGAACAGAACTTGAAACTCGTTAAATTTAAAATACACATACATATATTTGTAACCCAAAACCAATCCTATAATAATTGAAATAAACTATAATAATAATATACACCGTCGTCTCAGGAGTTTTTGCATCAGTGCGGAATTCCCGGGGCCACAATTTTGAGGGCTTAGCCGGGAAATTTGGAACGATACAAACTAAACTAAATTGTGTGTTTAAAAGTCTATAAATTCTGTGTATTCCTGTGTGGAACGTAAGTTAAAATTTCAAACTTAGAGACAGAAGCAGATCTAAAATGGAGGCATCATTTGCAAAGCAGAATCAACGCAAGAGAAAACGAGTCGGCAATATAAAACTCTGCAAAAGTTGCGAAACTCAAAAAATTTCCAAAACAGTCTCAAAACAAGAGGAAGAGAGACGGCAATGTGCAACATTCGACATTGAAAAAAGTAGAGAAATACATTTTTACAATGCAGTAAGGCACTAAAAAAAGGTAACCGACTCGAAGAGAAGTAAGCAACAAGGAAGGCGGAAAACAGGAATACCTAATCTGAATCAGCATAATCTTGGTCAGTGACGGCAACGAAGCAAAAGGCAGGATCGTTGGCTGTGGTCACTGCGACAAGTACAAGGCGTGAAGCATTTACGGTAGCCGTTGGATGGTTGCTGGTCAAGGGATACAAAGACGCAGGCGGCTGGTTAAGGCAACGAGAAGCGTAGTTGTTCAAGAAGCAATCAAACCCGAGAGAAATCAGAGCTGTGGGACGACGACAGGATTATTATGGAGCAAAACAAGAGCAGCGTTAACAGGCGGATAGCGCTTAACCAAGGAGCGATGTGGAAAGTGCAAGAGGCTGGTTAAAGCAAACGAGGGCCTGGAAAGGAAGGCAACCGACGAAAAGCAATCTGGGAGCAGTATTGGTGGGAAAACGAGAACACAAACTGAACATTATTGGTAATACGACGATAAGCAATCTGGAGCAGTATTGGTGAGACAACATGAAGCTAACTGGAGCAGTATTGGCGGGACAACGAGAACATCAACTGGACCAGTATTGGCGGTACAACGAGAATACCAATGTGAGCAGTATAGGCGAGACGACGAAAAATCAATCTGATGCAATATTGTTGAGGCGACGACAACACTGTCGGGAGCAATTTTGTTGAGTCAACGACAACATTGTGAAGCTGTACGTGTGAGAAGACGAGAAGACCATTGTGGAACTGTACGGGTGAGACGACGAGAAGACCATTGTGGAACTGTACGGGTGAGACGACGAGAGGCGAGAGGCACACACATTTTTGCACTAATTTGGTTATGGTGAGAGGCGAAGAGAAACCTTAAGAGCGAGATCGTTTGGCTTGCAGAGAGAACAGACGCCACGCTGAAATTCTAATTTTAACGGATTGCGGACTGCAATTGTGCTGTTGTGTTAACAGTATATGAAGTGAAGCTTACCTTTAAACAATTCACGGCCAAGGGAGAATGAAGGGCCCAGAGGCGAAAATCGACAAGCTGAGAGTTCTAGCTCGGGTAAAAGTTGTTCATACGTTGTCAGAGGGATATTCGGGACTGGAGTTCACTGAAGAGAGCTTTGATCGGAGACTTCGGTGTGAAAATGTCATTAGCAGAGGTTCATCGTAGAATTGGCAAAAGGCAGCAAAAAAAAAAACCGAAACGTTGCAAGAGTACCTGTACGCTCTAATGAAATCGGCAAAGCCAATTCGTCTTCATGACGAAAGTTTGATCGAATACTTTGTAGAAGTATCCCAGACTCTAAGACAAACAAGGCTTTATTGTATCAGGCTAAGAACATGAGGCAGTTGAAGGTACAGATTGAGGCTTATCAGAGAATGCGGGGCTCGGTGAAGCAACACGTTAAGTACTCTCAGGACTCTCACTTCAACAAAGGTAAGAAAGATCCAGGGAAGACAGCTGAGATAGTCAGAAAATGTTTTAACTGCGGTGTTGAGTCTCACATGAAAAGAGATTTAGGTGCAACCAGCCAGGACAGAGAGCAGCTCAGTGTGATGGTGTGTTGGAAATCAAGCCGGAGACGGCATCCAATCTAGTACAGGTGGAGAACAAAACAAAGCCAACAAGCTCGTTTACTTCTAAGGGGTTGAATTCAAATACGTATCCTACGGAAAGTTTGTTTCAAGGGCGGGCTTAGTTGATACGGGAGCAGACTTGTGTCTTTTGCGTCGAAATGTTTTCTTCAAACTCGGAGTGGAGAAATTGACAGGCAGTGAGAAATGTCTGACAGGGATTGGCAAAGTCAAATCGTAACTTTTGGAAGCTTTTTGATTCCTGTACAGATCGATGGTTTGAGTTTAAATGTCGATTTTCATATTATCTCAGACGAAGACATATCATTTGATGCTATCTTAGGCAGAACTCTTCTAGAAAGTGTGGACATGAAAGTGACCAAAGATGGGACCGAGTTCGTTCGTAGGTCAAGTGGTAGATACAGGACGCAAGTTACAAGTACAGGTTGGTAGTAAAGGCCAAAGTTCATGCATGGAGTTACTGAGCGAATTTCAAAACTTGTGTATGCTGAGCTCAGAGAAAACTGAAAAAGGGGATATAGAGTTGTCACACTTGCCTTTTCAACAGAGAGTTTTAGTTAAAAGTAGTTAGATGAACAGGTTAAAGAGTGGCTGGAACAGAAGTTCACTAAACCTAGGAGATCACTAAATCGGAGTATGCTTCGCCAATCGTGCTTGTGGCTAAGAAAAACGGACAGAAACGGCTGTGTTGCGATTATCGCGAATTGAATGAGAAAATAGTTCGGGACAATTTTCCCATGGTGCAAATGGATAGTGTTATTGAGAAGCTGCAGGGTTCGATGATATTCACCACATTGGATTTGACAAATGGTTATTTCAAAATACCAGTAGAGGTTGAATCACAAAAGTACACCTAATTTGTAACGCAAAACGGGCAATATGAGTTTTTGTTTGTGCCCTTTGGTATTTCAAACTCGCCAGCTGTGTTTACCCGTTTAATAATGGCTGCTCTCAGGGATCTTATCAGAAACGGTGATGTAGTCGTCTACATGGACGATATTATCATTCCAAGTACAGATGTAGATGAAGGTATACAGAAGCTACGAGAAGTGCTGAAAATTGCAGAGCTGAATGGGTTGAAGATTAACTGGTCCAAGTGGCAAATCTTGAAGAGAAAAGTCGATTTTCTGCGGTACATTGTAGAAAACGGTACAATCAGACAGAGAAAACTCAGGCTGTGGCAAAATTTCCGATTCCGTTAGATCGGAAAGCAATCCAACGATTCCTTGGCTTGACTTCATATTTCAGGAAGTTTGTTGATGGATATGCCGTTATAACCAAACCGTTGTCAGATTTGTTGAGGAAGGATGTGAAATTCGAATTTAGAGAGTTGCAGCAGCTAGCTTTTAAACAATTAAAAGCAGCTCTTATAAATCAACCAGTGCTGAAGTTATATAATCCTAAATTGGCTACAGAGATACACACGGATGCGTCAAAGTTTGGTTTCGGAGCGGTACTTCTACAAAAGGATCCAGAAGATGGTCAGCTGCATCAAGTTATGTATATGAGCCGAAAAACTAAACCATGTGAGGAGAAGTACCACTCATACGAGTTAAAGGTCTTAGCAGTCACAGGAGCCCTAACTAAATGGCGGTTGATTGATTGCGTTTGCCATAATGATGAAGAAAATAGAAGTCCCGTTGCGAGTGGCTAGATGGACCATGTATTTGCAAGACTATGACTATGAGATAGAACATCGCTCAGGTACTAAAATGAGACACGTCGACGCACTTAGTCGAGTTAGTTGTTTCATGCTGACCGAAAGCGTGATGCATCGGCTCAAAGAAGCTCAGATAGCAGACGAGTGGGTCAGCGTAATTAGAAAATTGGTGGAAACGAAGGGACATGAAGACTTTTATATTTCAAGTCAAATATTGTTTAAGGACCCAGATCGAGAGTTGATAGTGGTTCCGTCTTCTATGGAAACTGAAATAATACAGATTGCGCACAAGCAAGGACATTTTTCAGCAAAGAAAACGCAGTATCTGGTGGTGAAGTCCTCTTTTATTACAAAAGTTGTAGTCAGCTGTGTTGTGTGTATTTTGGTAAACGCGAAGGCAGGACGTCAGGAAAAATATTAAAATCCAATAGATAAAGTCGATAAACACTTAGTCACTTATCACATAGATCACGTAGGGCCAATGAAACTTACTAAGAAAAGATAGAACCATATCTTAGTAGTTGTCGATGCATTCTCGAAATACGTTTGGTTGTATCCAACACGTAGCACGGGAGTCGAAGAAGTGTTAAATTGCTTAGATAGGCAGGCTGTCACATTTCAGAATTGTGTCAGACCGAGGCGCAGCTTTCACATCACATTTATTTAAAGAATATATGAGAAGCAAAAGATCTAGCATTTGCTGATCGCTACAGGAGTACCTCGTGGTAACGGTCACGTCGAAAGGATGCATAAAATCGTAGTGCTGTCAAAGATGAGCCTGGAAAGTCCTGGAAATTGGTACAAGCACGTGGGTAGAGTGCAGCAATTAATTAACAATATTGAACCAAGAAGCACTACAGTAAAACCGTTTAAATTCCAACAGATATATATATACGTACAGTTTAAAACAATATGTTGCGAGACCTGACGCAGCAGTCCTTAATCGAAGAGTTGTGAGCGCGATCAGATTCGCAAAGTAGCAAGGGACAATATTCAAATCATACAGGAAGAAAACAAGCGATCATTCGATGCGAAGAGAAAGGAACAAAAACGTTATAAACTGAACGACTCAGTGGCAATTAGACTTACGCAGTACGGTGTGGGCATTAAATTGAAAGGGAAAAGGAGTACATAGCCATGGAAGGTACAATGTAGAGAAGATTGGGAGTCCGAAGGTCCATTGAGAATCACCACAGTGGCCGAGTTTATGAAGGAGCTTGGGTCAAACTCTACGTCAGGAGGGCCGAATGTAGGAATCGGTAGAGAGCCAGAAGAGCAAGAAGTGAGAGAGACACGAAGTGGCCGTCGTTTCTAACGACTTCGGCTGAGAGAGAACACAGAAAATAACGAGAGAGTCAAATTTCGTCAAAGAAGTCGGCACCGAAATCTCGATCGTTACACATGCACAGAACAGAACTTGAAGCTCGTTTAAATACACATATATTTGTAGTCCAAAACCAAATCTATAATAATTTAAATAAACTATAATAATAATATAAGCCATCGTCTCAGGAGTTATTGCATCACTGCGGAATTCCCGGGGCCACATAAAGATGCACTATTTCGGAAACCAGCATTTGAAATGTAAATAAGAGAATAAAAAGAAAAGAAACTGACAAACAAATAAGAAGAAAAGAGAATTAAAAAACACGCGGTTGGTTTTTGCGTTTTCTTTTGTTACTTGCTTTAGTTGCATTAGGAAGTTTGCTTAAAGCAGTAGTGATATTCATTTTAATAAGTATGCAAGGTAAGAAAACATATTACATCACTGTGGACGGCATTCCACGTAGTGACGATGATAACTGTAAAGCGGTCCCAAAATATAAGACGTTTACATGTGAGTTTTTGTAAGAAACTGATTTTATTTAAAACGAACTCCGCTTTATATAGGAGATTGGATTCTAATTTTACTCTATGACATACGCAGACCGCACATCTGCTCGTCTTATCTTCTGAGGTCCCCCGCAGGGGTTTCAGATTACATTTACAATAATTGTAAATGCCCAAGTGGGCGCTATATTTAAAGATAGGCGCGTTTGCGCCTGCAGAGCGCACCTGCATTTATTTGTATATATATATATATATATATATATATACATATATACGTGTTCACGCGTAAACAAGCACCGAGGCTGTGGTGAGCAAGGAGACTACTATATACAGCCGTAGAATTAAAAATCTGCTGCGATAGTCCAATCAGAACCATTAATGTCTTGATCGAAAGGTATTGTTTAAAACCGTATTAGCTTAGGAAAAATGGGAGTGAAAGTGCGAAATTTAAAATTTTGAAAATTTTGGCTAGTAGGGCCGGTGTAGCAAAAATCCCTAACTTAAAATACGAGTCGAATGACATCTCGACCATTCTAATCCGATACTCCGTTCAAAAGATATTCAATAAACAATATTTTAACGGCCTTTCCGAAATGAAAACGTTTGCCTATTGTTTGTCTGTCTGTCGATTTTTTTGTTTTAGAGTCCTGGAACCACCTTTATTTTATTAAACAGCTCGAGCTAAACATTTTTTGTTTTACGACTTTTTGGGTTTCCCGCTAGTTTGGCGGGAAAACAGCTAAAAAAGCTAGATTTCCCGCGCCCATAACTTCTAAACGACTAAAGCTACAGAAACGTGCTATATGTCGTATATTCGCTTTCTCTAGATATTACTCATTAAAATTAGTAGCAAAGACCCATACACCTTTACATACATTTATATAAAAATAAATGTAGAGTCATACAGAGACGTGCACAACTGCCATACACTTTAAAATCATCAAACAAAACGTAAAATATTTTACAGTTGAAAAAACGCTTTACAATTTTTCTTAAATTTGATCCACTTTTTCCAAAGGAAAACAATCGATTTCTCGGGCCCATAACTTCTGAACGACTAAAATTACTAAAACGTGCTATATGTCTTTGGAAAGGTATTTTAAAATGATAATTAATTTGCATTTACAAATTTATCTAAGTATTATAATTAAGAATTTATAATTAAAATGCATTTTTTTTTAAGATTTTTAAAATTTTTTTAAAAATGGCTCTTACGATTTTTATACTCACTTCAGGCCGTATAACCCTTGAGATTACTGTTCACCTTTTGGGGTCCTCTTTATATTTTCGAAAATTCGTTTTCTCATCAAAATTAGTACAAAAGATGCCATATAGGTAACTTCTTCATATATGTTTTTATACCCTTGCGAGGGTATTATAATTTTGCCATAATATTTGTAACGCAGTAGGAGGCATCTCCGACCCCATAAAGTATATATATTCTTGATCAGCATCACCAGCCGACAGTGTTGCCAGAGTCGCTTTTTTCCCGTCAAATCTGGCTTTTTTTAAAGACCATTTTTTAGAAATATTTAGAAACAGCGGGCAGCGCGAATTCTGGCTTTTTATCTTTGTTAAATGCTTTTTTCCGATTTTTTTTCTGTATGCCCGCATAACAAAACGTATGCTCAAAAAATGATACAATTATTACTGATTATGTCGATACTAGGACTTAAGACAGCGTTAGAAGGGATCGTTACATCGTTACTTTTAAGATTGCTTTATCCTCTTATTTTTAAGTAAAATATCTAATTTCTGACTTTGGTCGGTTTGTGACGAACTCTTATAAAATACGTATACATGCATTTATTACGTATACGTAAAAAACGTATGAAAATCAGGAAGAAGCTGCAAGTATTGATGAAATGGTATACATATTATTAATAATAACAATAATAACAAAGCTACGACTAATTTCTTCTTCTCGGTTAATTAGAAGCAAGAAATAAACTTGTTGGAAAACTGGCTTTTTTAATAGCTTTTTTCAAAATTAATTTGGCTTTTTTTGATCGTTCTTCCCGTCAAAAACAGCTTTTTTTTCAAGGAAAAGTTGGCAACACTGGCACCCGAGTCGATCTAGCCATGTCCGTCTGTCTGTCCGTCTGTCTGTCTGTCTGTCTGTCTGTCTGTCTGTCTGTCTGTCTGTCTGTCCGTCTGTCTGTCCGTCTGTCGGCTTCTACGCGAACTTGTCTCTCAGTTTTGGAGCTATCGGGCTCAAACTTTCAGCATAGTCTTATTTCATTAGCACGCACTATATATGGACAACTATATCCTATAGCTGCCATAGGAATGATGTCGAAATTAATGTAAAAAAACTTCTTTGTTTTTCAACGTATATCAATCAATTTCAAGATATAGCAGTTGTATACGGGTATAGAATTCCGGTTTTAGTTTTATTATACCCGGTACCCATAGGGTACAAGGGTATTATAAGTTAGTGCCAACCGAGAATGTATGTAACAGGCAGAAGGAGGCATTTCCGACCACATATATTCTTGATCAGCATCACCAGCCGAGTCGATTTAGCCATGTCCGTCTGTCCGTCTGTCCGTCTGTCCGTCTGTCCATCCGTCCGTCCGTGTGAAGCAACAGATCTCAGAGACTATAGGAGCTAGAGTTACCAAATTTGGTGACAACATTGGCATCTGTTGCACGCAGATCAAGTTTGTTTTAAAATTTCGCCACGCCCACTTCCGCCCCCGAAAATAATAAAAAACGGTATATAAGCCATATGCGTGATTTTTGGCGTAAAGTAAATAGATAGTCTTAATAAGTAGGCAATCGTGGACGTGTTCTGAAAAAAAATGAGTAAAATCGGATGATAAACATTGAAGTTATTAAACAATAAAGTTTCTGAGAGAGAGAGAGAGAGCGCGCACGTGCGTGTTGCTCAACATGTTCCTAGCAGAATTTGTCTTTGTTGGGTGTTGGAAAGCTACAGTCGAGTGTGACCGACTGTAAGATACCCGGTACCCAAAGCATTGTGGGTGAAATTAAACAGAACATGAACATGGAAAAAAGGAAATGTTGACAAATAGAGAAAAATATTGCTAGAAACATGTTGAACAACACTCAAAAGAGACAAATGTTGCTAGGAACATGTTGGGCAACTCTCAAAAGCGACAAATGTTGCTAGGAACATGTTGAGCAACACGCACGTGCGCTCTCTCTCTCTCTCTCTCTCTCTCTCTCAGAAACTTTATTGTTTAAAACCTTCTATGTTTATCATCCGATTTTACTCAAATTTTCAGAACACGTCCACGATTGCCTACTTATTAGGTCTATTTATTTACTTTACGCCGAAATCACGCATATGGCTTATAAACCGTTTTTAATGATTTTCGGTGGCGGAAGTGGGCGTAAAACAAACTTGATCTGCGTGCAACAGATTCAATGTTTTCACCAAATTTGGTATAGTCTCTGAGATCTGTTGTTTCACACGGACGGACAGACGACATGGCTGAATCGACTCGGCTAGTGACGCTGATCAAGAATATGTATACTTTATAGGGTCGGAGATTTCTCTTTCTGCCTGTTACATACATTCTCGGTTGGCACTAACTTATAATACCCTTGTACCCTATGGGTACCGGGTATAAAAAGAACAGTTGTTTCCGTGTTTCACCCCTTCATTCTTCACTCGCTGAGAACGCATAGAAATGTGCTTGCTGGAAGCTACCAGGTCCGACTGGGAATAATTAAAAATATGCTGGAAATGTGATTCCTGCACATCAAATACTTACATTACATATGTGTAGGGGAAAAAAACGTTGGTTCGAAGCCATTCAATACGGCCAAATTATCTATATCTATTATACGTTGGTATAAGTTCATTTTGTTTTTATACCCGGTACCCATAGGGTACAAGGGAATTATAAGTTAGTGCCAATCGAGAATGTATGTAACAGGCAGAAGGAGGCATCTCCGACCCCATAAAGTATATATATTCCTGATCAGCATCACCAGCCAAGTCAATTTAGCCATGTCCGTCTTTCCGTCTTTCCGTCTGTCCGTCTGTCCGTCTGTCCGTCCGTCCGTCCGTGTGAAACAACAGATCTCAGAGACTATAAGAGCTAGAGTTACCAAATTTGGTGACAACATTGGAATCTGTTGCACGCAGATCAAGTTTGTTTAAAATTTGGCCACGCCCTTCCGCCCCGAAAAGAGTAAAAAACTTTATATAAGCTATAGTCCTAACTTTTGGCTCAAAGTTAATAGATAAAATAAATAAATAGGAATTTGCGGAAGTTTTCTGAAAATTTGAGTAAAATCGGATGATAAACATGGAAGTTATTAAACAATAGAGTTTCTGTGAATGCTCTTCTTCTTCTTCAGAGCCACAAAGGCAATAGTGAAAAAAAGTGTTGCGTGCTTTCGGGCGCAGTATAAATTCGTAATGCAGCTGCGAACAGCTGCAGAATTAGTCTTTTTTGAACGTTGCTCAACATGTTTTTAGTAACATTTATCTTCATTTGTCAACTTTTTGTTTTTTCCATGTACGTGTGCTATTTAATTATACGCACAATACTTTGGGTACCGGGTATCTCACAGTCGGTCACTCGACTGTAGCTTTCTCACTTGTTATTATTGCGTTTAATCCTTTTGGAGCTCTGCAGTTTCGAGATAATAGTAAGCTGGCAACTCCAAAGGTGCCCTTCTAATTTAAAACTTAAAATCACGAGTAATGAAGACGAAGGCTGCCGTTAAATTTCCTGGGAATAACTGACTGCAAGCGAGCATTCCGAGGCAATGAAGAAGACAAAGGACTGGAGAACAACGGCGGATGCATTATTAATAAGGAAGAGCCAATCTGGGCACAAGTCCGTTTGCCTGCGCAAGCAGAGCGTGCTAACACCCCCCCCACCACCCCACAGCGGGGTTACGACAACGCTTGGCTCGAGCCGGAGTCGGTGCGTAAGAAGTCCTGTACAGCGAGCTTGTGTGTCGCTACCTTTCCGGTGTGAATTAGCCCCGAGTGCCAGATGCAATTTCCTGTTGTTGTAAATTACGCGGAGCGCGGAGCGACCAGCGGGCGATCGAAGGGAAAGGCATCATCCAGCATCCAGCTTCTGTAGGTGTCTTTAATTGCCGAACATGGCGGTGTCCTGGTTTATGAGCGCACTTTAAATTGAAAGCACTTTGGCCACTTAACAAGCGCACACATCGTCTTGGCTCGTCAAACTTTTAGCGGCCTTCGTCCTGCCGCTGATGCTGTGCATCAGCATTCAATTTGCCTGGTTGCCAACACAACTTGGTAAACTACAGCAGCGGAAGAAGGGGGAGCAGGGGAAGCAGCAGTTCCAAGCTCAACTATCTGCGGAAATTTGCTCAGTTACTTTTGTGCAATCCCCAAATCCCAGTTCAATTTTATCTATGTATCTATCTGAAACTGTTGGGCAAATAGCAAGCTCTTGTGTAAGTGTGTGCGGCTTGTATGGAACTGTTGACGTAAATGGACAACAAAGCCCGGCACTCAGCTGTGGCGCCCCATGCCATGATTCCTTCGCCCTGCCCAACTGGCCGTTGTCGCTGAAGGGAAATGCATGCTTCGTTTAATGGCAACTGGGCTCGAGTCCATGTTTATTGCATTTTGCCTCTTTCTGTGGCAAATAAATGCTGCTGCCACTGTGCTCCGCTGGCGGTTTTAAAAGGTAGCCTGCAGCCTGCTTAATTTTCGTATTTCGTTCTCCTTTTTATCCTGACGACCAGAAGATACGACTGCAAACGTCTGGCCGCAAAGCTGCAGTGGTTCTGTTTCTGTAGAATGAACCTTTGGCTGGACGGCAGAGACAGCATTGGCAGCAGAGACTTGATTGGCTGACCTCAACGCCTACCGGCCAACTAACCCCTTCGCCACTCTTAGCAGTTTGCTCATGGTGCATGGCTCTGAATGGACGATGAGTGCTGGGGGTCTTTGTTTGACCAGATTCATTCTACAACTACGAGCAACGGTGCTCCTGGCCATCCATTCATGCTGCCTTTTTATTTAGTTATCCGACCGCAGGCAAATAGTTGAGGAAGGGGAACAGGTGTGCCTTGCGTCGAAGGAATCGAATGCCATAGTTCATTTGACATCGGGGCGTATACGCAATGCGTCCGTGTGCCTGTCAATTAGGGCTGGCTTGTGAATCTAATGCAGCTCACAAGCTACCAAGCAATCGATTTGTTCTTTTATCCGCTCATCCAATCCCTGCAGAGCTCGGCACTGCTACAATCGAGCCATTTGCGTTCACTGGGGGTGCAAGTCCGTCAACATCGTCCTTATTTGTTTCCTTCGCTGCCAACCGACTGAAGACTGAAGGGGTGTGTGCACCGACTGCATATCCGGAGGGAGTTGTACAAAGCGAGCATTTCTCGCACAATTTATGGACTGTTCCTTTGTACTTGAACGGCGAATTTTGTTTGTGCTCGCATAACATTCTCTATTATATGCCGGGGCGCTTGCGATTTCTAGTTTCAGTATCGAGCCAAGGCAACTGCGCTGCCAGCGCAATCATTTTTATGTTATTCCCTAGAAGTTATGTCTACTGGTGAATGGATTTACTATTACTGTTCATGTGCCACCAGTGATGAACTGTTCAGCTTTCCTCCGCTCAGAATCCTGGTTTCACCGTTCACCGGCCGAATCGAAGTAAGTTAGCCGAATCGAGTCCTGGCCCTGAGAGCACCTCTGAAAGTTCAGCTCCAGGCTGCATATATTCGCCAAAGAGATTATTCACAACTGCAGTGTGTGTATTTCGGTTGCTGAAATTTAAATACCGAATATATGAACTACACAAAGAACGCAACTTCAATTTCTTACATTAACGAAGTAATGCTGTAGTTTTCGTGCTGTTTCTTGTTCTCTCTGGCCGAAGGTAAACTTAACTGCATTCTCCCTCACCGTTTCACTTTTAATTATTTACAGAAGGAGCTGGATATTAATTTTCCATTTTCATTTCCAATTACGGCTGACTGCTCAAAGGGCAAAGAGTTTGCCTTCAGTCGAGCAATAAAGGCGACATTAATAATATCTGATGGAGAAGCGATGGCGCACATTTTATACCGGTTACGGTGGCGCCATCGGAAGAGAATGTTGCATGAATTTTCGATTAGTTGGCCGACCAATGAGACCATAAAACCCGACATGACAGACTTAAGGAGACTAGGGTTTGATTTGTTCTTTATGTATTATAACTTAGATTTTCCTTCCGATTTGGTCAGGCGGGAATTAATATGGTAGCACAGTTGTAAAGGCTGGGGCAAAATTTTTGGCACTGCCCAAAATGCTGTCCAAGTTGCCGGCTCCTTGGCAACATCTCAATTATTCTAATTTGTCCTCGACTAGGCTATTCTTAATAATGGCCAAGAATCCTGCAAATAAAGGATCTGCCAAAAATGGCAATTCTGAAACTTTTTCTTCCGAATTCTCGGGCTCTTATTTCGGTGCACAAGCTACCAAAAAAATTGAGAGCTAATTTCCTAGCGGGGCAGTGAGAAGTGAAAAACGGGGCGAAACCAGATTTCCAATTGCAGAAACGGAGATAAATTTCCGATGGGCCAAGAAATAACTCAATAAAAGGCATTCAATGAATTGACAAGAACTTGGCAAACTTAAACGTACAAATGCTTAAGGATGATTGTCGTTTCAAGACAATAAATTTAGACAAAGAACGTTAAGCAAAGGGCTTTGTTAAAATGGGTGCAAAAGCGCAGCTCGGGATCGATTTCATTACGGACATATGTGGAGTCGTTGGCGAAGGAGAAATGCAGAAATGTCAAGGGCGAAAGCAAGTAAATTCTTCAGCTCCCGCCAATTGTGTGCTCGCTGTTCTCTGCGATATTTTCCGCATATTCAATGAGCAGAACAAGCAAATAAATTTTTTCTTGGGCTGTCCTGTTCAAAAAACGGCATTCAATCAGATCATAGTCGAGGACCAAAGGGAGCCAGAAGTCAAGCGGAGGCACAAGGGCCCATAACGGTCCACCGGAGTCCAGTCGATGGCCATCGCGCCACGGCTCAGTCCCCGTCCACTCCGTCACACTCTCTGCTGGGCCTTCGGGGACATTTCACTAAATCGGCTGTAATCAATCAGGGGCAAATTAAATTTCCCAGCGCCACTTCGATTAAAAACGAAGGTTCTGTGCGGCACGGCGTTTGACTTGGATGTCGGGGCAGCCTCCAACATCGCTGCAGTGCGTCCCGCAGGTCCGGTCTCATTTGCCGCGTCTAAATCCAACTCCAGATTTATAACCGCGCCGAGAGCCAACGGGCCCGCGAGCACCGTTTACCGCCAGCTGATTGTCATTTTTCACACTGCCCATAGACGTCGTCATGATGTCCGCCAGCGTTGATGGGCAACGCGCTGCGTGTGCGTGAGTTGAAAAATTTTTATTGCATACATTCTGGCCGTCAGCGTAATTTCTCACTTTTGCCGAGGCTGCACAGCCGTGCGCTTTGTGGGAAGTTTATTAGGCGTCGGCACGGCCTGATAAATGGGTCTGCAAGGGAGGTGAGGCCCTCCGGTTTCGGGGGAAATGGGCCATAATGGGGGCAATTTGAGTTGGACGGGGCTGGGAACAGTCTCATTACAGGATATGGTACCGTCTAGTTGCCGAAATATGTCGAGGCTCAGTGGCCAGCCTGTGTGCGTGCCCTTTTGGCAGTGCAGTGGAAAAGGTGCTATACCCCAGACGCGACTCGGGCACCCACACCAGGCTCATAAATAAACTTCCAGCATCTCAAGATGATGAATTGGGTTGACGACTTGGAGGGGAGGGGCTATTTTGTTCACCTAATTTAGTAGGCAGTCATTCCGTCAGTCAGTCCAAATCCGCCTTTCAATTCCTGTCTCATCATCGTCCCAGTCCATCAACTGATTAGTCCCTTTAACTGTGCGTTTTGAAACCCGACTCTATTTACTCTCCATAAAGAACTCTTCCGTAGTAAGCCTCGAGGCTTTAGCTAAGACTGACAGGTTGGATGGGTTGCATGCTTTCTGATCAGGGCATAATTAAAAGCGAAGGACACATTTACCCTGATCTTGTGGGGCACAGCAGAACTAGAACCAGGGCAATAAGGGCCTAATATTGCCAGGCCGAGTTAAATAATGCATAAACTAATAAAAGGTATCTATCAGTAGCTCGCACAAGTATCCTGCTCTTCGCACACCGTTGGAAAAACGGAACCAAGTCGCCACTAAATCAAAATCAAGAAGTGAGAAAGCAGCTCAGTGTCCGGGCGCCCTCCAAATGCAGCAGTTGTTACGTGAGAAAGTTGTCCTAAAAATTAATGCACTCTCCACATGCAAGGTAGGCCGGAGTCGGCAGAAATGGTCGCTGACGTCCACAGGTCGAGCGGAAGTAGTGGCCCATAATGGCTCAAATCTGAATTATGCGGCAAAGAAAACGGAAGCCAGGGACCGGCGCAGGTCGGGCAGAGCAGTGGGAATGACATGCGGACTTCCTACATAGGTCAGAAATCAGAAATCAGCATGCCAAGCACTTTGGCCCTACTCCGACGCGGCAGACAGCTGCCGTCCCTGGTCATCGGCTTTATCAATTATGCAAATGGCAAATTTAACACCTCGAAAACGTGGCCCATACGAGAGTGCAGTTGGACCGACTGAGGGTTTGCTGGGTTAACTTGGGCGGACAGGGACTCCAGCCAGTCCGTGGGCCATAAATCTTGGGCGTAGTGAGTGCAGCGCTGCGACGTTGGCAGTTCGGCAATGAATTTAAAGTACTTTGTGTTTCTGGCGGAATTTTTAAGTGCTGCGGCAGCCCGGCGCTCGCCGACCTGACTGAGCTGTTTAATTTTACGGTCCCGAGTCCGGATATCATGGCAAAGTGGATTTTTCCGTCAAACATAAAAGCAAAGTTTGTGCCGGCAATTAAAGGGAAGCCGAAGTAGAGTTAAGGAGGCCCAGGGCGAGGAGCATGTAAAACTCCATAGGACGGAGCGAACCTGCTCAACTGGACATGATGGCGACGAAGAAGATGAAGTTGAAGTTGATTACGTGCGGAAATATTTTATGCGATTGCGAAAATGAAACACAAACGGCCAGCGGGCCATTAATTTAAATGCATGAGTGAAGGCGAAGGAATACCGCCCGAGTCGTAATATTTTTTCATAATTCTTTGTCGCTTTGCTTGCATAAGCATTTGCGTAAGGCCCCCATCCTCACACCCGCACACCCCCACACACTTGGCAAACTCCGTCATCTGTTCCAGCTCCAGCTCCTGGCTCTCCTCCCCCTGCTGAGCTCAGCACAAAATGCCTTCGCTTATAATATTAAAATGGCCGGAAGCGGAAAATCCAAAACGCAACTGCTAGAGCGTGTATCAGTATGTACGTATGCACTTGTGCAGGCCAGTGTGTGTGGGTGCTTTTACATACTTGATTCCACGAGAGGACCATAGGGGAGCCCCTTGCATGTCACACAGTATTTATAAAAGTAGTATGCAGGCATGCCAAAATAAACGCCCTGCGGCCCCAGACGGACTCCCAAGTCCACCGCTGCCCACAATCTGAATGCAGCTCAAACACAGCCTTCTTCCTCCAGGCGCCTATTGTTTATTTGCCCTGCAACAAATTATAAGTACAGAATGTCGAAGGCTTCCTGGCGAGAGGTTGAATAATGGCAGCTTGTTGGCATAACAAGCACGAGTCCGGGCAACGGAAAGGAGCTGGGGCCAATCGGGGCCCCTGGGGAAAGTCAAGGCAGAAACCCTGACCGCTGGTCTCTCATAACAACTCCAAGAGAGCTATTCGAAAAACCGGCCAGTTTAACGACAGCATACTTGGAAACCAGACCCAGACGGATCCATCTATTGATGCTCAACCACACTTTCAAGCGGCTGGAGCAACCCACAATAAAATGGTGGGCCAAGGCCAATGCAAAGTCATGCCCAAGTCCACGCCCATGCCACCCAATATTACATGACATTGATGCTTAGCGTGTCAATTATGTTCCGCCCGACAACATGCGAGCTTCCTGCGGCAGGCTCACCCAGGAGACGCTCATTAGTCAATGTGCGTATGCGGGCGGGGCTCAACAACCATGGATCTGTGCATCCGCTGGGACTCGACCGAGCGGGCGAGCTTCAGGGAGAGAGCTCCTCCCACTGCATCTCGGTGATGCAACTTCAATATCATGTTCATTAAAATTAATGACTTCGTACATATTTCAGTGACTACATTTAACTGGGAATATTGCCAAGGCCAAATGCGCGGCATAATTTCTAATGAGTAATGGATATTAGTTTTGAAAAACTGGCATAATCCCGGTGTGGTCTAATGCTGCCATTGATTTTAAATGATGTTCGGTTCGAAACTTGATTAACCATCTTAACGAGTCTGAGTGCAAGGGCGAGTGAGATGAAGATAGAAGAACTTTATTGTGTAACAACTCCCATTTATCATCATACAGTTTTGAGAGTACCTTCGCACACATATATTTATCACCCATCTTCTTACTTTTTACCGAATCTTATACTATAGTTGTGCTGTACATTTTTCATGATTTTTGGGGGCGTTAATGGGCGATGACTATATCGACGTGATGCTGAATAGCTATAGTCGTGATTTTCGGTTAAAAGTAAATAGATATATAATTTTTCGTGACCTTTATTTTTGTTGTTATTCGTCATTTTAGCCAACTCGAGGACAATACCTGATCTTCTTATACAGAAATCAGATTTGTTGACTTTCAACTATAGTTACTTTAATAATATTACTGAATTTGTGATTTTCTCTTTAGTATGATTGTCATCTTATTACTATTAAATTATTATTATTATTATTAATTTGACACAGTCGCTCAGTTTAAAAACAAGTAGAAAAGCTACAGTCGAGTGTGACCGACTGTGAGATACCCGGTACCCAAAGCATTGTGGGTACCAGGAAATTGGAAAAATAAAACAAGAATATGTATACTTTATAGGGTCGGAGATTTCTCCTTCTGCTTGTTACATACAATCTCGGTTGGAACTAACTTATAACACCCTGGTACCCTATTAAACCCTTGCAGAGAGTATTATAATTTTGCCATGATATTTGCAACGCGGTGAGGGAGGTATCTCCGACCCCATATATATTCTTGATAAGCATCACCAGCTGAGTCTAGCCATGTCCGTCTGACTGTCCGTTTGTCCGTCAGTCTGTCTGAAAATTTCAGTATAGTCTGAAGCACGCAGTCGGAATGGCCGAAATCGGACCACTATATCCTATACCTGCCATAGAAATGATGGCGAAATTAATGTAAAAAAAAATTGTAACTTCTCTGTTTTTCAACGAATTTCTATAAATTTAGAGATATGGTTGTTTTTTATAGTTCTAAAATTATTTATTTAATTTCATTAAGATCATATAACTGCCATAGAAGGGATCCATCGATTTATATGAACATTTAAAATTCTACAAGTAAATGAAAAATTTACAAAATTTACATAATTTAATATCTTTTTAACATTACCAAAATGGATCGATTTTAAATGATCCAATTGCAGGCTACAAGGGTATACAAACTTCGGTTTACCGAAGTTAGCTTTCTTTCTTGTTTTCTGGATTGCCTATCCTACAGGAGCAAACTGGAAAAATAAATCGTATTCATTAAGGTATAACAATCTAAGCGATAAGAACCAAAGCCTTTTCTAACTTAAGGTTTCATGAAAGCTGCATAAAGAATTTTCCTACTTATCAACTTTTCCGCAAGGAAATAATGGTCCCCTAAATTTGTTTGTACTTTCTGGCTGTTGCAATAATACAGCACAGAAACATTAAGTCACTCAAAGGGGTTTGCATACGAGTGCTTGCGAGAACTTTTTAATAATGCCAAAAACCTAAAAATATATTTATACGTGCACTTTTTTATCGACCCCCGCCTAAGTAGGCAAGGGGTCAGAGAGGACCACTGGCAGAGGGGAGGCGTGCGTTGGAGATATGTTTTGTCTAGGGTGAAATACGGCATGGACGTGATGATGCACTCCTCGCAGTGCCCGGCAGCCATTGATGATAACTTTTTTCAGCACTTGCACTCAATACACAAATGTGCTATAAAATATGTGAAAAAATATATCTTCTTTCACTGGAGCGGGCAGCGGCGTAAATGGCTTTTGGCTTTACTTCATGGTGTGGCCCGGCCAATGGGTCCGCTCCGTCTCTGTGGCCTCCTAGAGCCACGCTGCTTTCCTGCACTCGATGTTGTGTTCTGCTGCTGTTTTCACTTTTTCTTTCCTCAATTCTCTGCACGGTTGCATCATCAATTATGCTTATCAAAACACTGAAGGGCTAAACTTTGCTGACCAACTGCTGCCCTTGCTGGAGTGGGATTCCTACACACTCGACCACAGATCGCACTTCGCCTTCTGGGCCGCGCCCTGCCCCTGTCCGATTGCCCCACAACTACTGCAAGTGATTTGAGTGCACTCGACAGGTAATAAATATGAAGTGCTAAACACGAGATACGCGCACTTTTCTGCTTGCAAAACTTTTACCACATTGTGGCCAGCAATATTGCAAAAGCTTTTAAACAATTGCCGAGGGCACGGGGCGGATCGGCAATGGATTCAGACAAGACGCAGCGCAGGAGACAGTTACAGATACAAATGCCGACGGAAAGACTCATGGCAGGCCAAGGGCAAAAGCATGAGCGGGCTGTGGGCTGAACGCATCTGAGCTGAATTGAAGCGAGCTTAGTCCCGGTGCTTTCCAATCAATTACAACGGGCACGAGCAAATGCAGGGCGCACGCTCGGGTTCCACGGATTTACACAAATGCACAATAATTTCTAGCATCAGCGGAAAACATGACAGCTTAATGCCTGCGCGCCTGAGGAACCGTGCACGAGGACTGTATGTACACACCAGGCTGCGCCTTGTGACCACCGAGCGTATGCGCAATTTGAATGATTGTTTTGCGTTCTGTTTGGTGTTGCATTTGTTTGCTCTTGCCGCGTGGGATCGGCAAGTGTGTTGATTACAGTTATTGCAAGTTATTTGCGAATTTATTGTCTGTGCATTCGCCCTTTTAGCCGTGATTGGTGTGGTTTTGCCTTTAGCTTTGATGTTGCCGTCCTCTTTTAGAATGACCTTTTTCTCCTAATGAATTAAAAAATGAGATAATAAGTCTTGAGAAATGCGAAGCCTTTAATCCCTCCAAAATAACTATAGTTATATATGGACATTTCCAGGATGGCGAATGGCACATTCGTACGGCATGAAGTGGAAAATATTATGACAAAAACAAGAAACATATGTATACCCTTGCAGTCTACAGTGGGATTATTGAAAATCGATCCATTTTTGGAAAAATTGAAAATATATATAAGTTTGTTTATTTGTAAAGCATTTACCTACACATTTTACATTTTACATGTAGAATTTTACATTTTCATACAATAACAATTTTGCATGTATTTTGTTGTTCGTTTTCTGTCAAGTGCGTACACACCAAAGAAAAACGAGAAAGAAAGCTAACTTCGGTAAACCGAAGTTTGTATACCCTTGCAGTCTGCAATTAGATCATTGAAAATCAATCCATTTTGGTAATGTTGAAAAAAAAATGTCAAATTACGTAAATTTTGTAAATTTTACATTTTACATGTAGAATTTTACATTTTCATATAAATTGACCGATCCCTTCTATGGCAGCTATATGATATAGTTATCCGATACCCTTGCAGAGGGTATTATAATTTTGCCATGATATTTGCAACGCAGTGAAGGAGGCATCTCCGACCTTATAAAGTATATATATTCTTGATCAGCATCACCAGCCGAGTCGATCTAGCCATGTCCGTCTGTCTGTCTGTCTGTCCGTCTGTCTGTCTGTCCGTCTGTCTGTCTGTCCGTCTGTCTGTCTGTCCGTCTGTCTGTCCGTCTGTCGGTTTCTACGCGAACTAGTCTCTCAGTTTTTGAGCTATCGGGCTGAAATTTTCAGCATAGTCTTCTTTCTTTAGCACGCAGTATTTATGTCGGAACGGCCGATATCGGACCACTATCTCCTATAGCTGCCATCGGAATGATGGCGAAATTATTGCATAAAAAAATTTTAACTTCTCTGTTTTTCAACGAATTTCTATAAACTTCGAGATATATTCGTTTTTTATAGTTCTAGAATTACGGTTTTAATTTCATTAAGATCGGACAACTATATCATATAGCTGCCATAGAAGGGATCGGTCGATTTATATGAACATGTAAAATTCTACATGTAAAATGTAAAATTTATAAAATTTACATAATTAGACATTTCTTTTTACATTACCAAAATGAATCGATTTTCAATGATCCAATTGCAGACTGCAAGGGTATACAAACTTCGGTTTACCGAAGTTAGCTTTCTTTCTCGCTTTTTGTTTTATTTAAAACTGTATCTGTTAATATAGATGTATCGATATAAGAAGTATGGATACGGTTTAAATGTCATTACTCATTAAGTATGATCTCTAAAAAAGGGACGCCAAACTCAATTGGAAAAAGAAAAAGAAAGAAGACAAAAGTTTTAAGCGCGTCTCGCGCACCTCGCCTTAATAAAACTCTATGTACACATCGATTCGGAAGCTGAAAATAAAGATACTTATTTAAAAAACTATCGCTATCCGTCTGTGGCTGTTTTTTGTGGTGTGCTGCTGTAAAACCTACTCTATTCTCACCAACAACATTCTTAACAACTTCTGTGCACACGCGGCTGCTCTTACAACTGTACCTTTACGAAGCGACGATTTCACAATTAGCCATAACATTGTGAAATTGTGATCGCATCCCTATCTTGAACGTTAGGTGAGCAACTCGTAATCTACAAGCAGAGCAAGTCAACGTACTTGAAATTACACATACAAATTTTTATCAAAACACATGCAAATTCACATTACCTCAAATTGAACAGTTATGAACGGAGAAGCGTGCAGAATATGCAAGAAAAAGTCGACTGGATTTGAGGAAAGCTGGGTTCAGTGCGACGGTTACGACGGCGGGTACCATTTTCGCTGCGCAGGTGTTGACGACGGCGTCAAGGACAAGGATCTGCGCTCCGTGCCTTGGCGAGGGTAGCTCCAGAAACCCACTCGGAAGGACACTGCGATTACCGGTAAATACTGCAAATCAATTCGACAACTTCACCGCGCCATCAGCCGGCCAAAACAAGCTCGTGCAGCAAGTGGACGCTCTTATCGTCATGAATGAGCACATCGAAGCCCCGAATATTCTCGACGGTAATTTAAGTGTCAACAAAAACCAAATTGTGCTCGACATGTTGGAAGAAAAAAGAGCTTCCGAACAGAGATTTATCGAGGAAAAATATATAAAATCCTACTTCAGACCACACGGATCGTTCCAGATGACGCCCGCGTCCCCGTCAAGCTCCCAAATCGCCGCCAGACAAGCTATACCAAAGGATCTTCAGTCGTTCAGCGGAGACCCTGAGGAATGGCCTTTGTTCATCAGTACATTTGAGCATAGTACTTCAGCAGCAGGATTCTCCAACGTCGAAAACATGCTTCGTCTGCAAAAGTGCCTTAAGGGAGGGGCACGCAAAATGGTCAAAGATAACCTTTTGCTTCCTGGTCTAGTACCGGAAGTAATGGACACGCTGAAAATGTTCTTCGGCAGACCCGAGCACATTTTGGAGAGGATGATCGATCGAGTAAGAAAGCTTCCGCCACCCAAGGAAAAATTGGAAGCCATAATAGAGTACGCGCTCGCAGTACGCAATATTTGCGCCACAATAGAAGCGTGCAAACTGGAAGCTCACCTAAACAACCCGATGCTCGTAAAAGAATTGGTAGACAAACTTCCAAATAATCACAAGCTAAGCTGGGCGATGCACCCGCGCAACGAAGCAGTACCCTGCATTAAGGCCTTTAGTGACTGACTCTATCAAATAGCACAGGCTGCGTCGACAGTTGTTACACCGTTTTATTACAGGGCAAATTCTGTAAACACTCACAACAGCTGCGCAGCCGAGAGAAATTATAATGCCATAAGTCCTAGCCAGACAGCTGCAGTTCAGCAGCAGCCTAATCCAAAGTGTATAGCATGCGAATCTACAAATCATTGGGTAACACAATGCGATCAATTCAAGTCCAGCACCGTGGAGCAAAGGTGGCAAATTACAAAAGATGAAGAGGCTTGCTCCCGCTGCTTGAAGGTTCACCGAAACAATTGTCGTCCGAGGGATTGCGGAGTGAATGGCTGTACAAGGAAGCATCATCCACAACTCCACTCGGAAAACGTTCCCAACACATACAACAACACGATGAATCAACAACACGTAAGCACGCACCAAGGCGACGTAGAAGGTAACCAGTTTTTCCGAATTGTGCCCGTAACTCTGCATTCCGCCGACAAAAAAATCGACACCTTCGCCTTTTTGGACGAAGGATCCTCTGTTACCTTAATAGACGCAATAATTTTCGACAAACTGGGTATAAAAGGCTCACCGTCACCGATATGCTTACAATGGACTGGAGAACCACTCGATTCAATTCAGATTTCCGCGGAAAATTTAGAAAAACGGTTCTGACTCAACAACGTCCAGACCGTGAAAAACATCGCGCTGCCAAAGCAAACCGAGGATATAGACGAATTGCGCAGTAAGTATAGCTATCTGAAGAACCTGCCACTAAAGTCTTATTCTGCGCAGCCAACGTTGTTAATCGGAACAAACAATTGGAAAATTGCCGTTCCTCGCAGGATCTGCGAAGGCAAGTAGAACGATACAATAGCGTCAAAGTGCATGTTAGGCTGGACCATCCAGGGATCAACGAACTCCAAATGCCACGTTTCCATGCACCACTGCGACTGTAATGGGCAAGAGCTTCACGACCAAGTCAAGGAGCCATTCGACCTTGATATAATTACGCCTAAAAAGCTCCTGTCGAGCGAGGACCAACGAGCAGTCAAAATCCTGGAACAGACGTGCCAAAACAAATCTGGTAAATATGAAGTTGGGCTCATATGGCGAACCAATCTTGACAGGCTCCCCGAGAGTCGAGTTACCGCTCTAAAGCGTCTGCAATGCGTCTATACACCAAAATCGACGCCCAAATCAAAAATCTTCTTTTAAAAGGATACGCCAGGCAACTATCCGACGAGGAGGCTGAGAAAGAGGAAGATCGCACTTGGTACTTACCCACTTAGGCTGGTTTGGGACGCGGCAGCAAAGACGAATGGAATATGCCTCAACGACCTACTGCTGAGCGGACCGGACTGCTTAAACCCTCTTATCGACGTTCTACTAGCCTTTAGAGTCGGAAGAGTCGCTGTAAGCGGCGATATCGCCGACATGTTCCACAGGAACAACATACGCCATTAGGACATGCATGCTCAGCGCTTTCTTTGGTATGATGCTAGCCAGAATAGGATAAACACTTACGTTATGCGAGCCATGACCTTCGGAAATAGCTGCGCACCATTTATAGCCCACTAAGTGCGCAACAAAAACGCCGCGGTCCACCAACATCTATTCCCATTAGCCGTGGACGCGATTCAGAGTGCGCACTATGTCGACGACCTTATCGACAGCATGAGCGACGAGCAGAAAGCCATCGAATTATCCAACCAAGTCAAAGAGGTTCACGCCAGAGGTGGATTCGATATTCGCAACTGGGCGTCAAATTCCAGAGCAGTTCACTCTCATCTAAAGAACGACGAAGACCCCGAAAATCAAAAGCCAGTGCAGTTTAGCGCTACAGAAAAGGTTTTGGGTATGTACTTGGACCCACGTAACGACATTTTTAAGTTTGTTTGCAGATTCTCAAGACATAAGCGAGACGTCTTTATTAATTCTGCGGTCCCAACTAAGAGAGAAGTCCTCCAGGTTTTAATGTCTATCTTCGATCCCTTGGGTTTGCTATCGTGTCACACCATGGGGCTAAAAATCCTTCTGCAGAAAATCTGGCGCGCAAATATTATCTGGGAAGAAAAGCTGCCAGAGTCATTGTTGGAACCAGTGGAAGCTGTACTGTTGCAACAGTCAGCACTCGAGATGCTACTCCATGGGAATACCTGAAGCAAGCCGCATCGACCTTCATACGGTTGTGAACGCTAGCGAGCATGTTTATGCCACTGCCTGCTACGAGTATCACTCGTGGTCGCTAAAAGCAAAGTGGCGCCCCTAATACCGCTGTCCATTCCACGCATGGAGCTCCAAGCGGCGTTGATCGGCTCATGCTTGGCGAAAAAGATCGTCAAAGTCCGTAACCTTCGAGTCGACAGTACTACTTTCTGGTCGGACTCACGAACCGTCCTACAATGGCTGGTTAAGGACCTTCGCCATTTTCAACAGTTTGTGATGCACAGAATCGGTGAAATCCTGGAAACCACGCGAGCGGATCAATGGCGATGGATACCGTCGAAACTCAACGTTGCGGACGGGGCTACAAAAGTTATCAACAACCCTTGGATGGACACTTGGCTTTACGGGCCTGAGTTTTTGAAAGACGAACCCAATACGTGGCCAACGATTCCCTCCAAGCCAACGGAGGTCGATACAACTGAATTACGTAAACACAACTCGTAAAGCGGCCAAAGTTTAACTCGATGTCGAATATTTTTCTGATTGACGCCGCCTTTACAGAGCCGTTGCAGTCATGTTTTTTGTATATCCAGAGACTGCGAGCTAAATGCAACAGGACCGACATGCCCAGTGCGGTAACTACAGTTCACGTCGAAGAAGCTCAGACACTGCTATACAAGGAAGCGCAGAGACTCGAGTTCGCAGATGAACTCAATTCACTGAAGAGTCAAAAACCAATAAGCGCAAAGAGCAGATTGACCGCATTAAACGCATATCTAGACGACAAAGAAATCCTTTGTACTAAAGGGAGAGTAAACGCCATTGAAAACTCTGCGGACGCCATAATATTGCCACCGGAGGAGTAACATTTCTGCTAGTTCGATTTTATCACGAGAAATACCATCACCTCGCCCACAAAACCGTCATAAACGATATCAAATCGAAATTTTATATATTGCGTCTAAGAGTACTCCATAAATCCGTAAGAAAGGCTTGCCAAATATGCAAAAATCGTAGCGCCACGCCACAGCCTCCACAAATGGCTGCAGTTCCA
Organism: Drosophila triauraria; assembly: GCA_014170255.2. Taxonomy (NCBI): domain Eukaryota; kingdom Metazoa; phylum Arthropoda; class Insecta; order Diptera; family Drosophilidae; genus Drosophila; species Drosophila triauraria. Next base: position 56,030 of record JABJVT010000007.1, read on the forward strand.
AAAGTCAGGTTAGGAAGTTTTGAAAAACCGTTCAACTTCACTGGTGTTGATTATTTCGGTCCAATTCTTCTTAACGTCGGAAGGCGCAAAGAGAAGAGACGGGTCGCGCTGTTTACCTGCTTGACCTTGCGTGCAGTTCACTTCGAGATCGCCCACAGTCTCGATACAAGCTCCTGTGTGATGGCACTTCGCGGTACACCAAGAGAAATTTATTCCGATAATGGCACCAATTTCTAGGCATGAAAAGGCAGTGCGAGAGTAGTTAATCCAGATTGATTTCGACAAAATAGCCATTAAGTTTGATGGCATTATATGGCGATTTAACCCTCCAGGCGCCCCCCACATGGGCGGAGCGTGGGAAAGATTGGTCCGCACTACCAAGACAGTCCTAAAACACATCTGCCCAAACTACTCATTCAACGACGAAAGCCTGAGAAGTGCTCTAATGGAGGCACAATTCATCATGAACTCACGTCCGTTAACCTATGGCAGCCTGGACTCTGAGGAAATGGATACAAACCGATCAACCCGGAGCCTTTGAGTTTAAGACGTCACTGGAACGAGGTAAAACGTTTTGGAGATTGTTTCTGGCAACGTTGGGTGAGAGAGTTTACACCGATGCTCACTAGAAGAACAAAATGGTTTGAGAAGTGGCCGCCTATAAAGGTCGGAAGCATAGTCATCATCGTCGACGAGAACTTGCCCAGAAATCTATGGCTTAAAGGACGCGTAACCAACACTATTCCGGCCAAGGATGGCCAGGTTCGTGGAGCCACTATTAAAACAAAGCATGGAATTATTGATCGACCAGCTACCAAGATTGCGGTTCTAGATGTCGGCGAAGGGGACGGTAACTGACCACCCTAGGATCAATTACGGAGGGGGAGAATGTTGCCGCCATAATTTAATTTAATTTCATTTTTTTGTTTTATTTCAAGTAGTATCGAGTAGTAGTAGTATATAATTTAAAGTAAGGTATCGATACGGCTAAAATGTCATTACTCATTAAGTATGATCTCTAAAAAAGGGACGCCAAACTCAATTGGCAAAAGAGAAAGAAAGAAGACAAAAGACACCTCGCCTTCATATAACTCTATGTACACATTGATTCGAAAGCTGAAAATTAATATACTTATTTAAATAACTATCGCTATCCGTCTGTGGCTGTTTTTTGTGGTGTGCTGCTGTAAAACCTACTCTATTCTCGCCAACTACAATGTAAAGGCGAAATTTTTTATGGTCAATATACTATTATTTTGGAATTCTACTATTAAATAGTAAAACAAGCATTTTTCTTGTGTAACCTACTAGTTTATGGTTATCTTACTATTTTTCTTAGGTTGGCGCGGGTTTAGCTATAAGAAAGTTGATTTTTTTTGTGTGTATGAATCATATTAATATTAATATTTATTATTATTTTAACAGACCTTCTTAAATTTTTTTTTAATATATTTATTTTTACAGAGACTATTATGAGACTATCTGAAAAGTCAAATAAACATAAGAAAAACACAACTGTTACCATTTGCCCCGACAGCGTCTCGAACCCTGGACCAACTGGTTGACACGCGCACGTCTTAACCCCAACGCCATTCGCTCGCGTAATTATGACATGCTTAAGAAGCCATTTGAGGAAACTTTCTTGAAAATCGAATTTAATTGACTATATGAACAAAATATTCAAATATTCGTATGCAAGAAATCTTTGATTCTACTCTATTTTCGTGCTATTAGTGATAAATACTATAGCTCACTTTGGTTTTACTATATGTGAAATATATTCAAAACGTAGACAAGACATATTTCATTCTAATATTTTGTATTGCTCTTATTTATAATAGTGAATTCTACCACGGGTCACTTTTGTATTGCTTTTATTTATAATAGTGAATTCTACCACGGGTCACTTTAGTATGGTAAGATTATTTCAATTATGTGTCACTTTGATTATGTTTTCTACAAAAATTAATGATTTTTATATTCAAATCGTTAATGAAAGACTGTGCGGAAATCATTAAAATCTTTTAAAATGCGTTTTTTCTGACAGTGTACATTGTATTCTAACCATTTTTCTAGGTTGATTTTACTTAGTTTTTTTTTTATGTAGAAGTAAAAATCAAACTCTTTGAGTATTACAAGCTCTGATTAATTATCGTGAGGCATCCTTTGTTGTAAACCTGCTTCAAAACCATCACTCAAGGAATCTGTATGCTGTTTACATATTCAGTGGTCGGTCAAACAAATTTAGTCGCTGTGTTTCATAAAATCAGCTAATGCCTTGCCAAACAAGGCATGAAAATATCCAACCAGATTATGGATGCTTTGCAGTTGCCTCTTCTTTGTCGCGACTGGGGTCCTTACCTTAAAATACTTGTCTTTTGACCTTCTGAAATATCAACAGCATCTTATCAAGAATATTTCATTATTTCCCTTTAATATAACTCTTCTTTATAGGAAGAAGAATCAAATTAAGTATTATTGATCAACATCACAAGACGAGAGGATCTAGCCATGTCCGTCTGTCCGTCTGTTTGTTTCTACGCAAACTAGTCTGTCAGTTTTTTAGCTATATGAATTAAACTATGCAGGTAGAATTCCTTATATTTTATTATATGGTCTTTGAATATAATTGTAGCCATACAGTTTAAATTTCACCCAAATCGAACCACTATATCTTATAGATGCCATAGGAACAATCGGGAAAAATTAGCCGATTTTCGTTGTTTTTAAATATATCGGATTAAAGCCTTAAATATTATCTTTTAATGTTATTTGTATTATTATTGGCAAGGGTACTTAAACTTCGGCTAGGAGAAGTTACCTTACCTCATTGCTTAACTTATTTATACGTAATTGCAGGGAGCTAAGCTACAGGAGGAGTATCGGCCCAAGCTGACTGGCTAAGAATCAAATTGAAAGTTTATCAATAATATGTTTTATTATCGATTTGATCCTTTCGCATCTGAGACAATTTTGGTTCGGCGCATGCAAAGCTTGGTAATTAATTAATACAAATATTTTAAAGAACCCAGAAAGTCGTTCGTGAAATAATTTTTCCAGCGCGGTAGCTTTAGCAAGGGGCTGAAAAAGAGGGGCGACGAGTCTGCGACGAGCTGGGGGTTCTGACATGTCATTAAAGTTAATGCATTGGAAAATTCGATTATTCAACATTTTTATAACTTCACCATAAATTGATGTCACGGGCTGAGCTTTTAAGCAAACAGGCCACCAGAAGAGCCTGGCTTAACAGCTGTCACCGTGTGGCCTGCGGCTGTGTGTGTAAAGCTGCACATGTGCTTGTGGGTGTGGGTCTGAGCAGGGTGTTTGGGTTTTCTCAATTTCAATTTCAGCAGAGGTAGCAGACTGGCGCTGAAATTAGGCAGCACTTACGAGGGTCCCAAGTCTTAGAGGTTCGTGCGAAACTTTTTAATCAAAACGGCAAATCGAAAATAAAAAATAAAAACGGCAAAGTTTTCAATCTCTCAAACGTTGAAGGCTTTCCGACACACTCAGCTCGGAACTCGGAGCTGTCAACAGCCAATTTCGCCCATTTGGTTGGAGAAATGTGGAGAAAGGATCCTGCCTCAGCTCCGATTCGGCCCCGTTTGAAGTGGTCTGGCAGGACCTCTCTCGCAGTATGTACACTATAATTTCTTGCTGAAATTTCTCCATTACTTTTGCAGTTCAATGTTTTACTTTTGAGCCTCCCCGGTCGACCCTGGCCTGCGCCGGCACTTGTGCATGGCAAATTTACCCGGGGTTCATTTGATTTGCCAAAACTTTGGTGGCCACAAAAGTTTGCTTCTAGGGTCTGGTGGCAGCGTTCAATGCATTTGAATTCACAAACGCACTCGACAAACTTTGTGCGAACTTAAGCGAAGGCGCAGGCAGCGGGGTGTGTGCCCAAGTGCAACATGTTCGCTGGCGAAATGAACGCAAGCGAGGCCCTGAATGAAATGTTGACAGAAAGTAAACTGCCGGTCTTAAGGAAAATGTCGAAAAATAATTGGCGCGCCGTTCAAAAAAAAAAAAGAGAAAGAAGGAACTTTAGCAAATAGGCTGCCGACTGTGCGGGTGTGTGTTTTGGGCCAACAATGGAGTCCAATTATGGCGTGTTGACGTGCCGCCTTCACAATGGCCATCGATTTGTCGTTTGGCGAGAAGTTTGCTGGACGACGGCGGGGCGTGATTGGCAATTGCAAAGTCACGGCCCACTTTCGGATTACTTACCGAATCGCATTGCCCATATCCCGTGCCCCCCACACATAAAAAAAAAACAGATAAGCGATTGGGAAGTTTTAGTTATTATGTAAATTACATTTATTTTTCCATGATAATCACTTGATTTATTTCAACGCATGGCTGGGTTGCCTTGCATTTCTGGGTTGGTATTTCGGTCGTTTCTTATTCTTTTTATGCACGAGCACAATGTAGTTCTTTTGGGTTTATTAATACAATTACTATTATTAAATTCATATTCGTCAAATTGTTGCAAGTTGAAATTGTACAGTTATGCGCAGGAGCATTTACATTGAAAACATTTGAATGGATTTATACTAGTTGCTTGGTTACTTTAGCCGCATCCGCCATCCAAACCGTGAGTACAATACCTATAATAATTTTCCTTTGTTCTCGTATGTGACTTTTACTAATTAACGAATGGCCAGTACCAGCCACTCGATGTACATATGGTAATACAAAATTATTTACAGTGGAAAGGCTTAACAGTGAGACCAACTAAATGCTTTGTCCGATTCGCTTCAGCTCAATCGAATCGAATTACTGGGTTAATTGTCCAACGGGCTTTGGGCATACGCATACACATACAAACACATCGAGGGGCTGTGAAATTGTTTCAGTATCGTTAGTTTTATCAGTAGTTTTATTATTTTGCGGTATCAATGATTACGCTACGCTTTGGGTTTTTCCTTGGGTTCACACTAAGGAATCTATTCAAACTTCAAATGGTATCTCTTAACAGTTTTATGTTTGTAAATTACGTACCGACCACGAACGAATGGTAGTTAATGCTGGCTTAAGTATGACAACACATCAATTCGAATTTGAGGAGATTCCCTATATGGTATTCTATCTTAAGTGAAGACTTCGTTCCGTAGTGGAGCCTAAGTCAGCCTAGGTGTAATAAACCTTCGAGAAGTTGTACATAATTCATTACGTAGATGTTTATTTATTGATTGAGGGCTTGCAAGTCGTGGGCAGTCACGGGCACAGGCAGGAATAGAGTGCTGAATGCAAAATAAATTTTTGAAATATATTCCTGCCCGTGGTCCAGGCAGAGATGAGATAGCTTGGAGGCCGAGACGCATGTGCGCTGCGGAGTTTTCAGTATATCTTTCACCTCGGCTATTGCCGGTAAAGTAATTAATTTTCAATTCTCTGATTTGGCTGATTGATGGAGTTTTGTTATCCTACACTCGACTCTATATCCCCGTTCCGTCCCCGTGCCCCCTACCCGCCTTTCTTGCCACCAGACCTCCGGCTCCCTTGTGTGTTTTTGCAATTAATTACAGCTTGTTTTTGACAGTTTCAAAGCCCATAAAGCATCCACATACTCGTACACCGCCTCTCCATGGCCACACCATTCCCTTCCCATCCCGTCCTCGGGCTCTGGCCAATATATTGCGCATTTTCAGTCAGTTGTATGCCTTGTGGTCGCTGGTGTTGTAGCTGTTTGATATCCGTTTTTATTTACACAATTTAAATTAATTTTTTTTGCATGCGGTGAGTGTTTTGTGTGTGCGTGTGCGCGCCATACCATTTGCAATAAAATGTATTTACAAACTTAATAACATAATTAATTAATGTGGGTTGATGTTCTCTCGTTCTCGTTCTTATTCTCGCTGTCGTTCTTGTTGTTGCTCTCCTTGCTCCTGTCGCTGCAGGCTCTGGGCTGGACTTGCCCGCTGCCCTTTTTATACTTTTAGTTTTCAATTAGCAATTAGTAACATTTATATATGGCGTTTTAATGCGTGTTTTGTGTTTTATTTATAATATACCTCATTTATAATGGACTGAAATTGGCTACTTATGCAAATTCCGCAGCCGTTGAAAAAGTTTCAGGGCTGCAACGCATTCGAATGGCTTCAACCAAGGCATTTCGAAAAAAAAATCCTGTTTCAGCTCCGCCAGCCCCCTGGCTGGGAAGCCGGCTCACTGGCATTGCACCACACATACAGTACGTAACATAACTTATAGTACATATCATAACAGTGAGTACGGCAACCGAGGAGTCAAGGCAAGTAAACCGAGCGCTTTTCGTGAACGCAATTCACATATAACGAAATCCCTATAAACATACTATACACAATCAATGGGAAGTGAGTTGCCAACTAAACTAGGACTTATCTAGACTTGTTTGGATGTACGGAAATGCCTGGCATGCGTACGGTACACACATATGCACAGAGGCTGTGACTGCGATTGGATTAACTTGATTTTTACACTTGAGTGCGCAGCTCTCACTGGGCGTAGCTTAGCAATTATCCTAGACTCGGGGTTACTCAGTTATTAACTCGGTTTCGGCTTAGGTTTGTTTAGGTTTAGGTCTAACGCTGAAATAGCTTAAATAGGATTTCTTTGTCGTCGTGCTTCCGCTTCCGCTTCCGCTTCCGCTCTGGCTTCCTCCGCTGGCCCAGACTCCCGCTTAGGTCAGGAAGATACGTCTGTGGAGAGGTGGAGAGGAGAGCGGCGACTTGGGATTTGCATGTCGGTGCAGATTGACTCGAAGGACACTCACCTCACAACAACCGTGTTCAGCAGGAGGCAGGGCGCCAGCATCGACCTAAATATGTGCGTCAGGCGATCGGCCGAGGAGGTCTTGCGACGCGAGATGGCTGCCATATTGTCGCCTGCAAGTGACAGCGGGAAAAATTGAATTTGAATTAGAACTGAATTAGAAATTTGTTTAGCGACAGCCGGGCGAATGCAATTATGTGCACCAACAACCGTGATCTGCATTTTCGCTTTAATAAGCTGCAGGCACCACATCATTTGCATACTTTCATTTACACGTCTTATCATTATTGCAATTTCGAAGCCGAAATAAAAAGAACCTAATGTCTTTAAAGTTTCAAATTTATTCCTATTTCATATATGATTTCTATAAGATAAGTCATATATTAACAAGAAAGGAGCTAGCTTCGGAAATCCAAAGTCGGTATACCCAAGCACTTTGAAATTTGTCCCGACCGTTCAACTGTTATAACTATAAGATACTAACAATCCCTAGCTGTAAAAATGCCTAATTTAACTGAGTTTTAAAACTCGACGTTTATATCACTATCAAACGAACGCCGCAGTAGTACTGGAATAAATGGTACTACCCACCGATTGTCTATGGAAAACCCCTTATCTCTATGGTAAAACCTCCGTCATCTAGAGCTCTGCTTGGATACTTTGGCTTACCGTCTTTATCAGTTTGAGAGTCTATCTTGTAAAAACTGTTTTGAAAATTGTGTGGAATACTTTTCAGACTTCATACATGGAGACTTGTAGTTTAAAATTTCTCAAGGTCAATGATAACCATTGGGTCAGGAATTTCTGCGGAACATAACATTATTAATGTTTTTAAGCGCAATTCGCTCTTTTATGTTATATCGTTAATAAAGCATACTTAATCAAAAAGTTTGACTGTAGAAAATCTATTGCCATTTGTTACTCCCGTTCTCCGATACTGTAACTAAATGACTGCCTAAAACTGCTGATTCTCAACTAAGAAAATTACAGTTGACTAAACTTTGGTGCCCCGGCACCAAAAGTTTTTCGAGTTAAATAATAAAAAGAAAAATGCAAGCCATCATAAATGGATTAGATTAAGCTGACACCTGGGAAGCAGTGCGCTATGAAAATAAAGCACTATTTAGCATGACAATCGTCGCAAGAGTTACAGCTATATTTAACCAGGTAACTCAACGACTAAGATACCTGGGTACGGTAGCTTCCTTACTTGTTATTTCCCAACAAAATAAACCTAATTAGAACATTGCATACTTGGAATGTGAAAAGATATAATGATAAAATTTCATGACTTAGTACTTCTATGGAGATTGTGGCATTGTTCACCTTTCGAGACGAATACGTAGATGCTCGCGGGCTCCGTGTTGCTGGCGGAGCAGGTGTAGTTGCCGGAGTCGGTGATCTGGGGCTCCCGGATGATCAGGCGGCTCTGCGTACGGGGCCCCGGGGTCGTCTCGATAGTGATGTCCCTCCGGGAGTCGACGTAGTTGATCAGACGATCGTTTTTCTGCCAGTACACGTACTGCGGTGGTGTTGGACTCTGTTGGAAGAGAGAAGTTGGAATGTGTTCAGTGGGACTGTGGACTGTGGACGGTTCGCCCCAACCTTGCCCAACTCACCTTCTCAATAATGCAAACCAAATTGATTGTTGAGCCCATGTCGACATGCAGCTCGCCGGATCCCAGGATGAAGGCCTCCGGCACAACCACTTGAAGATTCACAAAGTGCGAGATGATGCCAGTCGGTGTCGAGACCTTTGTGTTGGTTCCGTGATGGTGTGTCCGGGAAAAGCAGAAAGCCAGCAAGTGGAAAGAGCAAGTGCGGCAATTGAGTGCGATTGGTATTCGTAATCAACTCGAATCTTAATGCTTCAGTAAACTGCGAGCAGAAATCACCCCTCTCCGCCCGGGCCGAGAAGCCGTTGTGAGTGCAAGAAATGTTGCACTCATTGAAATGCAAATCAAACAATTTCAATTTGGCACGCAAAAATGAAACAAAAACGAATGCTTTCTATATAAGAGGAGCGCTTCCTACACGTCCCAACTGGCTCAAGCCCGGACCTCTTCTCCAAAATATCCGGCAGGCAGCAGTAGCTGCTGCAGCTTCTCCGAATCCGCTGCCGCAATGAAGGAGGAAAATATCATTTCGGCATATTTGCATGCAGCTCTCGTCTTCCGCTCCGCCCTACTACACACCGTAGTCCGTAGTCGTAGTCCGTAGTCGTTGTCCGTAGTCGATGGTATGTGTTCCAGAGACCGGGGTCCGGAGTACGAAGACCGGAGACCGGAGCCCGGAGTCCGGAGGGGACATCCCATGACCCACTGACTCTGAGCCTGACTCACTGACTGACTGGCTTGCCCTGGCATGCGGCTTCTCATATTGAAATTGCATGCAAACAATTTTGAAATTGAAGCTACGTTTCCGAAATTGTTCCCCGCTTCCCTGGCTCGCCATGAACAAACCATAAACCCTCAGCCCTGAACCCTCAACCTTCCTCCATCCATCTAGTCAAAGCAGCCCGAGTGGCACTTGTGCTGCTGCGCAAACAGAGTTACTGTCAAGTGTCCATTTCAGCAGTGTCTAACTTTGTTGCATTTCGGTTGGTTGTCCTTACTTCTTCCCTTTTCCTTCCACTCGCCTTTAGAAGCTTAGAAGCTGTTTTTCCTCTATTCCGGACCGAGAACACGCCCCTTCCATATTTGCATTCGTATGACTTTCAAAATTACTTGCGTATTACTCCTTTGGCCAGAAATAGTGGCCCGAATTTGTCAGTGCCCGGGTTATCCGGACCCGTGTTCCGGCCATATCCGTTGCAGCCTGCTGGCAGACAGTCACACGTTTTTGGCTGGCCACATAGGCGGATATCTTGGGCTTGTCAGCCTCATAGGACGAACCCCCGTGCGGGCTGCGATGGGACATTGTATTGCAGGGCTCGACTCGGCTGCCGACGACAGCTGACCAGATGGCCGCGGGCAGATGCCTTAAATCGAACCTTTGCATACAAAACTTGATTTGCATTTTACAATTAAATCATGCATAGGCAAACAAATCGACGTGTCGTGAAATCTACAATATGCAAAAAGCCCGCATACCCCTATACGGTGAACAGACATGGACGCAAGGAGGCGAAACGAGAGCATATGCAAATGCGACTATAGTTTATTTCAACTGCGACGCATGCATAAAATATGGAGCCATCACAGGTAGACCGCACCCACACCCCATTCCCCATCCCTCATCCCCCAGTGGAGCCGCCTACTCACCTGGCACTCATACATGCCGTGATCCCGGCGCTGCACAAATTTTATCTGTAGCGTCCACATGTTGGAGCCGGGCGTGTGGAGAATCGCGAAGCGCTCGTCGTTGGTGTAGAGCTGGGCCCCCGACGAGAGGATGTGCCAGTCCCGGCGGCGGATCCAAGATATTTGATTCTGTTGACGATAGGGCGCTAGCGTTATTAACGAGCGAACAAATTGGTAATCGAGTGATACACACAGACAATTATAATTCATAGCGAAACAAAGTAGGCAACAAAAGCAAAGCCGCTCATGCAATTAGCGAATCATGCGAATTTTTTCTCGAAAAGTAATTTTGAAATGCTCGAGAGTCCCACTGCTGCAACCACTGTCAAGCCCATATTCGTGCTGCGTTGACGGCTTTCAGGACGCTTTGTTGCGGATTAAATTACGGTAAGGGTTGACGGGTAAATTGAACTATTTTGTCCTGGTCGTAACCAAATGAAGTTACATTGCGCAATGGAGTATTTGATCGATTTTTCTGAATAAGTCAATTTATTAAAGAATAACAATTTCGACTTCTTAATACATTAACTATTAAGAATCGATTAAGCTGATTTTTACATACCGAAAATGTTAACATAACTGTCTATTATTAAAATACCAACTGCTAAGGTCAGTTGTTGCAGGCTCAAACCATTTTCTTACATTTAGCTTAAAGGGCACATTTAAATCAATAATTCTTAAGGTATGTACTTTGTGTTGTATATTGCTTGACATGTGCGTCCATTTATAACAATTTTTAAATGTAGCAAGTGATGTTTACGTTTGGGTTTCGGAAGGAAAGTGAAACTTTGACTAGACTTAAAGAAAATGTATTCATTGATTGATTGATGATGGTCTACATCCAGGTTGTAGAGTCGTTTATTGAGAATTCAGAACATTTTGCGAAATATAATTTTTAGATCTTAACCTTTTGTATGGGAACGCTGCATTGCTTACTAGATGGGAAGCAGCTTTTGGATCGATAGTGTCTAAGAAAAGAATAGGAAATCGTGATCCGATCCGACGAAATTTTCTATATTTCGTTAAAAATATATAAATTATAAGTTAACAAGGTTGTACGAAGTTGTCTTACATTCTGATCTCTCGATGAAATCACTCTAATGAATGCTATAGGATATAGTTATCTTCGGTAAACCGAAATTTGTATTCCCTTGATTATTGAAAATCGAATCATTTTGGTTACAGTTGAAAAAATACTTAGTTTGTTAACATTTTACATCTAACATACAGAATTTTACGTTTTACATGTAGAATTTTACATTTTACATGTAGAATCTTACATTTTCATTTAAATCGACAGATCGATTCTATGGCAGCTGTATTATATAGTTGTCTGATCTTAATGAAATTAATTAATTCTGGAACTATAAAAAACAGCTATTTCTCGAAATTTATAGAAATTCGTTCAAAAACAGAGAAGTTATAATTTTTGTGTCATTAATTTTCCGATCATTCATATGGCAGCTATAAGATATAGTGGTCCGATTCCAGCCGTTCCGACATATATAGTAACTGAAATAGGAAGAAGACTACCAGCAAAGTTTCATTCAGATAGCTAAAAAACTGAGAGACTAGTTTGCGTAGCAACGGACAAACAGACGGACAGACGGACATGGCTAGATCGACTCGCCTGGTGATGCTGATCAAGAATATATATATACTTTATGGGGTCGAAGATGCTTCCTTCACTGCGTTGCAAACTTGTGGACAAAATTAAAATACCCTGCCAGGGTATAAAAAATGTACTTTGACACATTTTAAAATAAATGGGCAACGTGATAATAATTCTACTATGCGTATAGCAATATGTGACTTAATTCTATCACTGAATATTATTTGTTGAACTATTGTATACTTTGGCATTCTTCTCCAACACTTAATTTCAGACACAGATACAAAAGGTTATCAGTCAAGTTAAGAATGATGAAGGATATGGTTCACGGTCACTTAAAAATGTAGTTTGGTCTAAACTAGGTTTGGAAAGTCATGGCCTAATTAATTGATATTTCGGGCTTATCCACAGCCCGATCCATTGCGTGCCCATTGTGAGACTTAATTGCTTGTTAGCCAAACCGAATGTCAAACAATGTGTACTGAAATTGTCATCCTGCCAAACGTTTGCTTTCAACTACAAATTAAGCTCTTGTTCGGCTGTTGTTCGTGCTCGGCTGCTTAACAAATTAGACTTTTGCGTGCCGCATTCGAGGAAACAAAAAGGCAAAATGAAAATGCCATATAATTAGGCAGGAAAATGAAATGGAAACGAAAACACAAATGGGAAAATGGGGCAAAAAGTGCAAATACAATATGCATATAGGATTGCAGCAGCAGAGCTCCGCAGCAGATCCCGCCTATCTCGCGCTGGGCTCGGATGGAATTCAATTTTGCAGCCACTAAACAAAGCGCTTTCCATGCAAGGACTTTGGGGATTTAGTGCGCAGGATGTAGGGTGACGCTTTCGGATGGGGGGTGTGGACTGGGACAGGGCATTGTGTTTCGGCCAAGTTGAGGACAAGGGCGTGCACATTGAGAAAAACCAAACTGAAAAGTACGGAACAGAACTGTCGTCGCAGTCTACGACGTCGTGGTTCGACGAGGTACAATTAGAGAGACAAAAACAAACCCAATTTACACCCACTCTGTCCACGCCGGAGACCTTGCAGACCAGAAAGGCGGTGCCACCCAGCTGGACGGTTGTGTTGTGCGCCATCAGCTGTTGGAGAAGGGAGAATCGGGAAGGAAGAGAGAAAAAACACAAGACAAAAAGTTAAAAGTTCTTTTTTACGGAGCCGGAGAGGGATTCAAAGGCGAAGCGCGTCCGAGTCGCACAATTAGTCAGCAAAACAGCGCCAGCCAGGGTCCAGCGCCAGCCATATAATACATCAGAGTCAGAGCTGTTCGGACAGCGGGGCGATGTGGAAAGGGTCCGGACTCCGGCTGTCAGACGGTTGTGGCGTGCTTGCTATTTGGATAATTAGATTCGAAGCCAGCGCGAATGAATTATAAATAAGCACTAAAGATTAATTAGTCCCGGCACAGGAGTCGAGATCCGGATCGGCCCGCCTTCCGCGATGGCTGGTAATTAGTGTTATCCCGGCGAACGCCTGGTCGATTGGTTCGCTCTTCTTCGACTGCAAATTTGGAGGGTGCATTAACATATCGACGGTCTGGGTCAAACTGTTTCGCCCAGTGACCATTGTCTTTGCTGTGGCGCAGGACCAGGGCACGTAGCAGCTGCGCTTGCAGTCGATTCAATTTGAGTTCGAATCGAATAACAGTTCATTGCAATCGGGCGGAGAAGCCAAGGGGCAATCTATCATCGGGACTTACCTCACTATCCTCGAACATTGGACTGTCGCTCGAGTCGAGATTATTATCCAATTTTGAATCGGCATTCATACCGCCGCGCATCCACAGCTTCTTCCAATCGTTATCTGTGAGTATTGACTTTTGATCTGCAATCAGAGAAAGAGGAGCAGTGTTAGACAATGCCAGCAGCGGAGTGGAGAGTGCAGTCGCAAATCGTGTTAAAGTTCGGTTTGGTTTGGTTCCCATTTTCTGGCCCTCAAATCGGATTGCCTTGATTCGAATGCAATCAGCAAAAGTGTCTGGGGTGGTGCAGCTGCCAAATGAATGTGATTGGCCTCGGGATTGAGCAATCCAATCCCGTTCCAGGTCGCAGACCCGACTATCTACTACCTTTTACCTTCAGTCCCCAAATCTGAGCCTGTTGAAATAATAAAGCTCTTGATTGACGTGCCCAGCGTGTTATTTATGATTATTGCAGCTACACGGCGTTTATCGATCCGCCCCCTTGTCAGTCGCACACTAACACGGCCTAGGTGAGGGGCTCTGTGCTTAATTTGCCTTTCCGTCTGTCTGTTTGTTTGGACAACCCGTCCTGCGCTTGGCAGGTATTAAAAGCTAAGTCAAACCCTTAAATAGACGCCTCAGTCGGGGCTATTATTTCATTTCCCCCCAGTTCCCTTTAAGGCCAGACATTTTTATACATTGCTTCGTCACGGTTAATGTCGGAGCTAAATGAAAGGGCTGCCATTGGCAAAGACTTTCCCTTTCGGGTAGAGGATTTAATTACCTGAAGAGCTTCTTTGGAAAACTTGCCGAGCGGTATCTTTTATTCGTATATTCGCTCAAAATCTGCCCAAGTGGCAGTTAATATGCCGGCTTTATCAATTTACCCCGTATCCAAGGCAGGCCAATTTTAATTTTAATCACTGCAACTACCATCCCACGACTAATTAGGAAACTTTTATTGCCAAGGCAACCCGGTTGAGTACTGCAGCTGGCCGTCTGGCAGCCGAAATGAAATTTACGCCGGACTGCGCTTTGCCTTTACGCTTCGGAGCTGCGTGCTCGGAGCCTCAAAGGATGAGGGAGCTAGAAAAAAAGCGGCGGATCGTCTGTTTTTAACCCAAACCTGTAGGCAAATGTGCTGTAAAGCTAAATTTATCCAATCAATCAGGCGGACGTAATGCAAAAACCTCCGCTGGGGAGCTCCTCAGCCGTGGAGGCTTTGCAATTTGTTATTTGTTGTACGCAAAGCGGAAAATCGAAGAAAAAATCGAAGCCCGAAATGCGCAATGTCGTTGTCTACAGGCGAGTATGTGCCCCTCCCTGGCCCGCCTCCGGTTCTGGCTATAAAACACAGCGAAGCGAGCTCACACTTTTATTGCCTCGTAAATTTTTATAGTTCATACTTTAGGCATGCGTATGCAATCCCACAGTCGTGTCTCTGTGATTGGGACTTGGGTACTCTGCGGGGTGTATGGTGTGTGTGTACGTATGGGGCTCGGTGTGTCATTTGTTAGCGCCGTGTTATTTTCATGGCCGAGTCCGCAATGACGTCAAAGTTTTTGGGCACGCTGCATTGATTTTAAATGTGCTCCAAACTAGGTTTTTCCGCGATCCGGATAGCCCCGTCAGATAGAAATTTGCTGAGACAGTTCTGACGATTAATAATACTTGGCCAGGCAAATCGAGCAGAAGAACCCCGAGTTCACGGCATACAAAGGCGAGTCCACTTGACTGGGGACGTCGGCGTCTCGAGGCGGCTTTATGACGGGTCAGGTCGCTTTCGCCGCACAGACAAACATAAATTCCTCCTCGGCCACGCACACATGTGGCACACACTCTTTATCTCTGCATTTGTATGCATGACAGGACCACACACGCACACGCGCAAGCGGTCCCAGGGCAAGTGCAAGTGGAAATAGATTGCGAATGTTAAGAGGAATGTAAATGCCTGGCTCGAGACACAAAGCCAACGAACTGTTTGCCGGGAGCTGTTTGGGCCTAAGGTCAAGTAGGGCGTGGTGGGGGCGAAGGCCGAACGCGATAATAGTGAAAAAACACGCACTGCTAATAAAATGGCTAAAGCCGCGTATTTCAACGCATCCTGTTCGACTCCCGGTCGGCAGTACGTGCGCATGTCAGCTGCCTGAGGCTTAGGCGTGTGAATTATATTATGCCTGAAAGTAGGCAACTGTAATAAAACTTGCGCAAGGAGCGATAGAAAAAGGTCCGCGGCCCGGCAGCGGGGGCTCGCCATTGCAGAGGCTCTCTGCTTGAGTTCCATTTCTGGGCTAACCGGAAGCCCCAGCCAAAGGAGCAAGAACGTGGCAACACACAAGTGTTCGCTTTCGCTTTCGTTTTCAATTCGTTTCGTTTCATTTCCTTCGGTTCATCACATTTTTCATGCCATTCGGCCACTCTCACCGCCCCACCGCCCACCGCTAAAAAGCGATAAATAATGAAGTCAGCAAGTGCGGGTGGCATGCTCGCATGTTTATTATTAATAATAAATATTTCTTGTCAATCTCTCGCCCCCGCTCTCCGACCATTTAAGTTGTATAGCCCACAGTCACGACACATCGGTTATCGTCCTTATCCTAGTCGTAGCTGTAGTTGTGCGCACTTGTCATGTTTCAAATTATTATTTATCTGTCTCAGTCACAGTCAGCGCGCCGTCTTTGTCAGCGCCCTCCATCACTCCACCATGGCGTATACGTAATATTTAAATTCCCAGCCAATATGTTGGCACTGTGTGCGTCAGTGTGCGAGTGTTAATCCCCAAATCTGCTTAAGTCGACGCTCTTTGCCCGCCCGGCAGGAGTGCTTTGCCCCCTCTAGGCTGCCTGGCTCTGGCCTGGGGAGGCCTGGGGAGCCGTAACCCATAACCCATAACCTAAAACCCTGGCTCCATCCGCGGGTGAAAGATCGCTCCCCTGGCCTCACCTCATGTGCGCCATGAGCTTAATTTTAAAACCGCTAAGCAAATTTGCGAAATAGCTGACAGCGATGTGCACCACCCTCAAACCACCCTCTACCACCGTCATCTTCAAACTCATTTGCACTTGAAGCCTGAGAACGAGTGCGAACGAAGGCACATGACAGGCAAGGTGAAAGGCAAGGGGAAATGGAAAATCTGTTGGAAAATGTCAGTGTTTGTCCCTTGTTTGTGCCCGACAGAGTGCGTGTGTTAGAGCTGTCGTCCCAACGACCTTGAGCCCCGAGCGAGTGTGGCTTAGACACACAGTCGGACCCCCCCACTCTTGCCATTCCCTTCGACAATGATGTTTTCGGCCAATCTCTGTGCTGCCAAGGAAGCCCGAGAAGTATGTCTGAGGAAGCCCTTGGCCTGGCTGAAAGGCTGACTGGCTGAATGGGATCGGGTTGTCAGTTAGGGGACCTGATGTCGAAACTTCGACTTGGGAAAAATCGTGGTCCTGAAATTAATCCAGCTCGGAAAAAGCTGTGGCATAAGCGCTTCATCATTCCAAATGGAAAGATTCGCACCCTGCCTCAAGTGCCACGCATATTTTCACACACCGTACTTGGCACACCACACCTTCCGCCGCAGTGTGCTGTGCACTTTAAAAGTCAATTTAAAAAGTTTTTCCGACAACGATTTTCAAGCCACAAGGCGTCGCAATAAATTTTCAATTTTTGCTCTGTCACGCGAGTTCAGTTTGCTTTTTCGCTTACAAAGTGTCCCGCCCTCGCCCTCGCCCTCACCTTTCCAGGAGGCTGCGTAATGAGCGGACCGCGCGTTTCGATAAGGTGTCGTTGTCGTTGCCGCCGTGGCGGATAATTTATGCGTAACGCGTTTGCCCCACGGAGAGCGGTGAAAAACAAAAAATTACAACTAAACTAAGGCCTGGGTCTGGACTACAAGAGTCCCCGTCCCCCCAGAGTGGAAGTGCGCCGACTTTGACTTTGCGTGGCGTGGCGCCCCAGGTCAAAACCAAAGCCGCAAGGGCAGCAACAGCGCGGCCCATCAACAAGGTGGGTCGCCCTCGGTGCTAATCTTTCCCCTGTGTATTTTTCATTATCCTTATTATTTGTGAATGTTACGTGTTGGCCATAACTTAGGCGCTCTAACGATGCGTATACGTGACGTACACATAGGGGGCACCCGAGGTGAGTGTTTTGGGTGTGGCTCGTTGCCGGGAAGCGCCGCCCATTTAAAGTAAATTAGCGGAAGGTCAAGACGCACGCGGTGCTAACGAAAATTAATAATTATTTGAACAGCAATCGTCGAAAAAGCGTGGGGCAACTTAGCGCCTATCGCCTTTGACCCTGTTTCTATCTGCTTCACTCGACACGGCTCGACTGCATTCCATTTGCGAAATGGACTTTAATATTTATATACCCTTACATTCAACAATTGCACAGCCTGCCCGCTGGCTTTATTTATAAAAATATTTTGAACTAAAGTTTGGCGCCGCAGGTGCATGCTAAGCACACGGCCAAGCGGAATAAGCCGAAGCGGAGATGATAATAAAATTCCTGGCATAATAAATCCGAAAATTGGCAAAGTTTCGCGCCGGTCACGTTAAGGGGCTTTAATTGTGGACCTGCGAGAGCGGAACTGGCTGCCAGGCAGCGAAGGCTCCCGGAGCTTGTAACGATTTGTTGGCTTTGTGGAAATATTAAAATAAACTGCTGAATACTCTGGGCGGTAATCGGGAGCGGGCCGCATAAATTTTGTCTTAATTTACTTAGCACTTCACAAAGCCTCTCGCCAGCTCTTGCCCTGCAAGTGCTCACGGCCGAAGGAGTAGCCCTAATTAAATTCTGTGCGGGTGGAAAAACCTGGCATGGGACCGGGCACGGGAAGTAGATATTGGAACGCACCTGGCTCGAGGGTCGTGGCCAGGAGCAGCGTCGGCAGACAGAGCAGCAGGATACGCAGTTCCATCAGGTGCAGGGGCCGCCGCAGACGCAGCAGCAGCCGTGGTGGCACCATTCTCTCGCTCGTGGCTCTTCGCTCTTCCGTTCCTGTGCGTGCTCTGTTGCAGCTCTCCTGCAGCTACAGCAATCCGCCTATAGCCTGTGTCCTAGTGTCCTGGTATCTTCGGCCGGAGAAGGGGTAGGCACATCGATGGGTATTGTTCGGCTGGCTGTTGTGGCTGCTTATTAGGGTTAATGGCTTTTTGAATGAACGCTCAGGATGCTTTCAGCTGCGGCAGCAACACAATGCCACCATTCCGGTACACATATGCCTGGGCAGGCTGGCGATGTTGTTGCTGGTGTTGCTATTTTGCTAGTTGGGTGCGATGCGTCGCTGATAAATGATGCTCGTCCAATGTGCAGCGCTGTCTTTTTTGCTTTTTTGTCTCTGCCGTCAATGCGATGCCGCTGTCTGCTGTCTGCTGTCAGCCTGTTGTCCTGCGAGTTACAATGCTCCTCAGCCTTGCTCCTGCCGCTCGTCGTAGTCGCAAATTTGCAGCTCGTCGCGCGCTTCTTTCTTTCGGGCTTTCTTCTCTAGTGGCTGGGAGGGGACAGAAGCGGCATGCTCTCCATCATTTTTCATGTCACTGCGTGTTAGCACATTAAGCCGAGTCGGGGTCCGTGTATCACTGGCTGTATCTATCTTGTATTGTGGGACTGGCAAAAAATTAACACTCGCTTTTTATGAAATTACATTCAATTTGCTGTAGTGGCTGTTCCGCCTGCCCTTCTCCCTCCGCCAACTCCTCCAAGGACAATGACAGAAGCGTAGTGCCGAGCGTGGCGGCGATGATGAATCGTTTCTAATGTAATGTTCTTTGAGGACCTCGCTTTGTGTTGGGCTCTGCGCTGCGAACTGTAAGGATAAGAGTGGATAAAAGTGCATGAATATTAGATGGCTGGATAAATAATAAATTCTAGGAAATAAACAGAAGCCTATATAGGATTACCCTGCCTGATTAAAAGTGCAATTCGTTTCGACAGATTTTGGGTATTTTTATTCATTTGCATATTGTAAAGTTTATCATTTGTTAACATTTTAAATGGTAAAATATATTTATTAAAAAACGACGGTTTTGTAGCGGATGAGCGTCTGCTCAGTTTTATGCATTTATTCATAATGAATCTTAAGCTTAAAAGTTAAAGGGGGCTAGCGGCTGCGCTGCCTCCAAATATCGGCAGCGGCAGCAGCGCCCATATACATGCCAGTATCTATGCTCATACATAAGAGAGCGCGAGTGGAGTTGGTATATGCATGTGTCTATCTGTGTGCGTTGTCAAGCGGTGAGAATTCGCTGACACTTGCACTTCCCATACTGTCAGCTCTGAGGCGCAATAGGGTGATCGCATTTCGTCTGGCCACTTGGCCATTGCTTATGTTTATTTAACAATTCTGTAGCACAATGAAGACATTGGTACAGTGTGCACTCGCTACACGATACATGCATACTACAATATAGAAAGAAATTTATTTATTGTTCAAGCAAATTTGCCACTTTATTTATAGGTCAGCGATGGCAGCAGGGAGTCGGGAGTACGGACCCTGCTCGAGAATATGCATAATGGCGGCTCTGGCTGTACAGCCTGCGCTCGAATGGTCCAACAATTGCCCTGACTGGACACCACGCTGAAGGACCTCTGTCCAGAGTTTTCCATAAATTTGTATTTATTTGCCCGCACGCGTGAGTGAGTTTATTTAAATTTTTATGCTGGGACGCATAAAAAGCGGGGAGCACTGGAAACTGCGTCAAAGTTTTGTCGCTTGTCATAATTTTTATCGCAGCGCGGTCTTTGTTCTATGTCCGGTTTTGTTATTGCTTACATTTTATAAGTTTTTATATCCACGTCAATGCTTATAGCTTCGGCTTCATGGGGACAAAGATTGTTCAACTTGCCGCGCAAATGGCGCTAATGAATCCCCATTTTGTGAAGCGTTGTGCACATAAATTAAAATTGAAATTCGGCCGCAGAATGGCCAAAGCGTTCGCTCATTTTAATTACAGAACTATGTGGCTTTCTGAGCTCGGCGCTTCTGAATTTCCGATTTTGCGCAGCAGCCCGCAAGTATGCTATGGTATTTAATTAACGCTACTGCTCTCATGGCCAAACATTAGCAAATGTCATACGGCCCGAATTTATGACACACTCGTGTGCAATTCATTTAAATTGATAATACGGCTGGGCTTTGAGGGCTTCAAGTGGGCGGAAAGGCCAGCAGTTGTTATTTGCTTCCTTCGCTCTCGTCCTCGCCTTCGCAGTCCGCATATCGCATCGCAAATGCAGCAGTTTAGAGTAATTCGCAGAGTAAATGTCATGCCAGAGGAATGCTTGTTTATGTATCCATATTCTCCGAGTGTGAGTGCGAGGCGAATGCGAGGCGAGTGCTGTTCTACACAACTATGCACTTAAATGCAGTCACGTACACACACAGCGACGTACGTATTATTATCTTGACACAATGGTGCCATAAAACTTAAAGACCCCCACAGCAGTTTGCCTTTGCCTTTGCCTTTGCCATTGCCTTTGCCTCTGCGAGGGCAAGCGCTGAAGGACATGGCATTTGCCTTTTCCTCCGCCCTCCTCCCCTTTCCTGTTCGTTTACCGGACCCACTCCTTTCACTCTTTCTGTTTCTGTTTCTGTTTTCCACTGCGTCCGCATTCACTCCCCTTCGCACACAGCCAGAGCGCATTTGTGTGCATTTTCCCCACACCGCACCGGTTACGTTGCCTTCTTTCTTCTGGCACTTTGGAGGTTATATGGAAATTGTAATAAGTTGCAAACCAAAAAGCTGATGTCATGAGGTTAGTTGCTGTGGCTCAAGTTTCAAGCGACAATCATGTGCTTTTCTTTTCCTTTGTACTTCGCCTTGTTTTGTATTTCTTGGCTGCTGACCTCATACTTCATTTTGTAGCTTTTGTTTAACTTGTCATCTGACTCGGGCTCTGTCCCGAGCTTTGGCTCTAGCTGTGCACAACTGTAGCTATAGCCGCTCCTCTGGCCGTTTCTACGGATGTAAATATGGATGTAAATGTGGATTTGACTGTGGGCCCAACGTTCCTCCGTGTTCGTTGCATAATGCACTGCGATGGTGCGATGGGCCCGGACATATAGAGTATTTCAGCCGTTTGGCCACGCTGTCGCAAGTGTAACGGCATGCCACACACACTAGCATATGGACCACGAGAGCCGTAGGAGCCTGCAGAACAGGAATAGCAAAGGACCGTGTATTACTCCTGACAGTAATTGCGAAGGGCAGTAAATTTTTAAAATGTTTATTCGGGGATTTGGCCATGGGAAACTAGGAGTTGGTCATCCTGGCGTATGATTGATATGCAATGTTAACTTTCCCCACTTCCGCAATCAGCGTGAGGCATACCTATTTCAAAATAGCTAATGTATTATTTAATGCAAAACTGCACGACCATAAGATATCCGGTTCTTAGAGTCAATTTCTTACAGTATAGAAATTATAGGATACATATCTATAAAAGTAAATAAAAACACCACTTAACGATAATCGCACCTTCAACTCAAATAAACTTCTGATATCAAATTTTGTGACTTATAGCACAGGCCTGCATGGTTGAGTTATAAGAACAATCGGAGGTGATTCTTATCTGTTATAGTCAGTGATTTCAGTGGGAACGATGAGAAGATGGTGAAAATATGGAATTCCTGTTCACATAACACTCTTCACCATCTACCGTCAGCTTTCAATGTAAAACAAACGAAAGACAAAGGAAAAAAAAAAGCAAAACACAAATTATGAATTCCTTGGCGCTTATTTTGGCTGCTGCTCAAGAGCAGCAACTGGTATTAGGGCTTATTTATTTTTATCATATAATATAAAGTAAGCTAAAAGGCGACGGGGAGATGGAGGAGGAACTCTCTAACCGATGGCGATCTGGCCAGGGTGGATAAGGTTGGCGGCTCCCTTGAGGGTTCCATCCGGGAACATTCCTGAATGGACAGACTCAGGGTCTAGTGGGAAGGACGCCCAGAGCTCAGCAGAGAGTCTTGGACATCGATCAGGCAGTTGCTATCGGCGTTACCTTCGGCGCTCCGCATTCCATCCCATCCATGAACCAGTTCTCAGTAGAGAGTATGGATATGGGCATGAAGGCGACGACACCATCTTCTTTATTTAGTTGCAATGGCCCTTTCTGTAGGAACGAGTCCATCTTGACTTTGATTTTATGTTCATTTGTTCGTGGTGAATGGCAACTTTCCGGTGCGAATGGCAACGTTTTAGTGGTGGAACCAAAACTATCGTATATAGACGGGATGAAACAGCTGAGAAAGGAACATCACAGAGTGGTGGTGGAATATTTTGAAAAAATTGGAACAAAAATTTATATGGAATTTGACAACTAAGACGGTGACATCATAGGCGGTGGACGGTAGATGGATGATGGAGCCTAGTGAAAATCGACTGTCAGTCTTCTGTTTAAAAATGTTTTAGCTTTTGTGGTCATTGAGATCGGACATAAAAACTTTTTGTTTTAAAGCCTCTCTTAATAATACGTTATACATTCCAAGACTTTAAGAATAACTTTAATTTAATTTAGGAAACTTGTACTTTGGCTTTTTGTTACTGTAATTTACCAAATTTTAATTGACTTCTATTTTTGTTAAGCTCAAAACACGATATATAATAACATCATTAGGCTATATCTTCTGGATTTTATGCATCCTTCAATTGTGTTGGTTTTCGCGTCTATATAAGAAATTAAGCATTTCTTATATTTGGCAAACGTAGAACTCGAAGTCGACCTCTTAAAATGTTTTTATTTTTTTATTTAGACATTTGTTCATATCAAATATAAATGAGTAATGAATGGAACCTGTGTGTAACTGCACGTTGTCAGACGACCTTAAACCTAACTCAGAGGCAGCGTTGGGCGTTGCACAATTAATGCAACCACCATCTACCGTTTGGGAATATGACTTCAATTAACTAAATGGGGGCGCCAGCATATGTTGGCTTTTTAATTAGCTTTCAAAAATCGAAATTAACACGATAACGACGAAAGCGGGGAAATTAGGTTACTATCGCTGCTAACTCTGGCCTTGGCACTCGATGGCATTTGTCATAGCACACTCGGATGGCTTCGGATTTCACTGGCCAAGCTACTTATGTGGAAATGCAGTACAAATGGCATAAATGCGGCAGCAAGCCATAACAATGTCCATTCCGCGGCTTTATTGTGGATGAGCGGGCCTGCCCCCTCTTCTGCCACGGAAAATTTCAAATGAAAATTCCGCGTTTCACATTTTGATTGCCCTTGAGTGCCCGCATAAAACGGGCATTATATAAGTTTCGATTTTTAAGTGCAGACAACGTAGTTACAGTGTAATTTCATGTATCTGCGCGTTCGTACGGGTGACTGGTGATGGTGTGCGTATGCGGTCATTTGCTTCTCTCGTGTACTGGTAATTGTTTTGCGCACATTTCCGTTTCCGCTGCGATGCACTTGAAAGCCCTTAATTTGCGCTATTTTTATTTACAGAAATCTCATGTGGCCTTTGACTTGCCCTTAATAATTGACCAATTGTCCGGCCCCCGCCAAATATGAACGTGCATTATTATTTAAGGATTAAAGATATTTAACTCACATTTAACTCCTAAAGGAGGCAGAGAACCGAAAACCGATTGTTAAAGCTTAAGTTGATATATAAATATATATCGATATATTATGTATATATTTAATCGAATCCGAGAGCTTTTGCTCTCGTATAAAAATATAATACTTGTAGGTACTCACTGGAAGTGTACAATAATACATTTATTAGTGAGATCTTGGTCTGATCAAACATATTCAATGCCTGGAATTTTGTAGTATTGCCTCAAAAGTTTGGAAAAGTGGAAAATACATTTCCGACCCTATAGATACTTTTATAAAAGTGTATCATTGATATTGATATTGATATCTGAAGGAAACTTTGCCAAAAGACTTCGTTCTACACATCTTACACATATGTAAATTTTTTGATATCGAAATTTTTTTCTTTGCTTATAAATTATTAGTAACAATGCTTTAGGGTCTTAAAAATATTATACCAAAAGATGAAAACGTAAACACTTTCTGTTCTGCGGTGATGCATCCCATGCATGTACATATGTATATCTCAAGCGTCTTAAAACTTTAAACGCCTTTATCTTGAAACCACTTTTCCAGCAAAACCGATCGATCGGAAATTTGCTAAGTGAATTCGAAATACCTATAGCTATCGGTTCACTTAATATTTTGTATTCTATATATTTAGTTTACTTTTTTAATTTTTTCGGTTTTTTTATTTAGTTACCATTTAGTTTAGTTTACCATTTTGCAATAAAACTAATATATCGAAAACTACCCATAAGTATTTCGGATTTACTGACGAGATTTCAAATCGGTCAGCTATGATTTGTTAGACATATGGGTCCGACCATGGACCGCATCTCCATACAGAGATTTTTTTTATTTTATTTTTTTTTTTTTAACTTTGCTGTTTATTTTGGCTGTATCCCGTAACATTAAACTAGGAAATGTCAAAAAGTTTACAAATCTTACAAACATTAACTATCTAACAGTTACTTATTAAACTGGTAGATTGGAATCGCGTTCCTCAACTCATCGCTGGGTAGGAAGATCATTACGATGAAGGCGGGATCGGCTGCACGTGTTTGTGAGGCCTCTCGCGAGATTGTTTGGGTGCGATGAGAGCTTGCTCAAGTACCTTTCCTTGTGTTCCGCTATGACTTCCTGACCGGTGGTATGTTTAAGTCCCTTTGTATGTTTTCGTTGCGAACGTACCACGGTGCCCCGGTGATAGTTCTCAGGATCTTCGACTGGGCTCTTTGGACGATGTCGATGTTACTGCTGCACGCGTTACCCCATAGCTGGCAGCCATAGGTCCAAATTGGTTTCAAGACGGAGTTGTAGAGGAGAACCTTGTAGTCCAGACATAGCGGAGAGCGAGCATTGATAAGCCAATGGAGGCTATTGGCTTTGAGTTTAAGCTGTGTTCTCTTAGCTTCAATGTGCCTGCGCCATGTAAGTCTTCTGTCCAAGTGTACTCCCAGGTACGTTACTTCGTTTGCTTTCGGGAGTGGGGTGTTGTTAAGCGTGAGTGGTGGACAGTCTTGCCTGTTTAGGGTGAAAGTTACATGTTTACATTTCTGTTCGTTTACCTTGATTCGCCAGTCGGATAGCCAGTTTTCTACGTTAACGATGTGACGAGCAAGTTGTGTTGTTGCTTGCAGTGGGCATCTGGAGCGGCTGAGAATAGCTGTATCGTCAGCAAAGGTTGATGTTGTTAGGCCTCTGCGTGTTGGGATGTCTGATGTGTAGAGAACGTATAGTGTCGGCCCAAGTACGCTGCCCTGAGGAACGCCAGCTTCAATACGGTGTTCGTCGGATATTGCAGAATTACATCTCACTGCAAACTTCCTGTCGTAGAGGTACGACTGTAACAGTTTATGTGTGTTGACTGGGAGCGTTGTTTTGATCTTATACATCAGGCCTTCCAACCAGACTCTGTCGAATGCCTGAGACACATCCAAAAATATTGCAGTACAGTATTCTCGATTTTCGAACGCGCCTCGTATTTCTGATGTTATGCGGTTAACCTGCTCAATAGTTCCATGTTTTTCACGAAAGCCGAATTGATGTGATGGGATTATGTTATGGAGATTCAGGAATTGATTAATCCGAGTCAGCAAACATTTTTCGAAAAGTTTTGATAGACACGATAAAAGGCTTATAGGTCTGTACGACGAGGGAACTGTTCGATCTTTACCCAGCTTTGGAATCATTATGATGATAGACTTTTCCATCTCTCTGGAAAATGGCCGAGTTTTGTGATTGCATTGAATAACTGGGCAATGATGCAGATTGCACAATAGGGAAGCTCAATAATCATCTTTGGGGTTATTAAGTCCCAGCCCGGGGATTTTTGGGTTTAGATGCTGGTTGATAATTCTTGAGACTTCATTCGGGCGGAATATAATTGGCTCATGTTGAAGCCGAGAGTCGTTTATAACGGTCGGGAGTGCGAACGCGTTTGTAGCAGGATTAGGTTGGAAAACTTTTGCAGATGATCCGCAAAAGTGTTGGCTCTGTCTTCATCGCTCCGGGCCCAGCCGCCTGCATGGTTTCTTAAAGGCATCACTGTTTCTGTCGGTGGACTTAGAGTTGGGTGAGCTTTCCACAAAGAGTTTTAGTGCCAGATGTTGATAGTTGCTCAATGTATCGGAGTTGGGCATATTCTTCTTCTCGCTTTAACGCTTTGGTAAGTTTACGTGTGGCTCTTCTTAGATTTTGCTTTGCTGACGGCGATCTGTGGGATTGCCAATGTCGTCTGAGGCGCCGCTTTTCATGAACGAGCTGTTCAATTTGAGGATTTGTTGTCATTTGGGCGTGTACTGCATTTACTGGTGTTGGTGTTGAGATGCGAGCTGCTTCGACGAAGACTGACTCAAGTTTGTTTGCCATAGAATCGATGTCAGCTTCCATATTCAGATGCGGATCCAGTTCAATGTGTGAACTTATATATTTTTGTATTTGAGCCAGTTAGTTTTGTGAGGTCAACTTACCGGGGCGATTTACAAACTCAGGGTGGCGTAGTAATTGTATAAGAACAGGCGAGTGGTCGGATGAAAGATCCGAGAGGCTTTCGGCGCTTATCAGGCTGCGGGGAATATTTTTGGTAACTGCAAAGTCAATCAAGTCGGGTAGTTTCTTGGGGTCTGTGGGCCAGTAAGTTGGTGTGCCAGGAGAGACGTGGCTGAGCCTGTTGTTTACTTTACAAGTGCGTTGTACAGCTGCTTTCCCTTTGGATTCAGAAGGCGAGATCCCAGTGTGTGTGCTTGGCATTGTAGTCTCCTGCTGCTATAAAGTGTTCTACTAATGAGTTGAAAAATTCCATAAATTGGTCTTCAGATATGGTGAATCGAGGGGGCAGTAGACGGCGGCTAGTGCAATTTGGCTACCACTATCAAGATGTATTTTTAAGGATGTGGCCTGTAGATAGTTTCTGGCGAACACTTTGTGGTAGTGGTGCTTCAGCCGGCTTCTAATCAAAATACCAGTCCCGCCGTGTGCCTTACCATCGGGATGATTGGTTCCGTAGAATGTGTATCCGCTTATTGTAAAATTATATTTGTTTGTAAGGTGTGTTTCGGAAAGTAGCATAACGTCGATGTGCTTGTCGAGTAAGAATTGAGTTAACTCAAGTTTATGCTGTGAAACGCCATTAGCATTCCACGTAGATATACGTAGCGAAGCCATTGATTATTTTGACTGTTGTGATACAAGCATTTGAACCAAAGATTTTGATTTCGCATTAAATCTTGCATAGTTGTGCGCATAAATGACATAAACTCTGTCAAGCTCTGTTGCAGCGTACATATCATTGCTTCGAAGTTGCTTTGTTGCTGATCTTGTGGCTTGTTGTCTTGTGCAGTATTTTGATCTACATAATTTGCTTGTGTGTAGCGTGCATTAGAGGCAGGAGGCACCAGACCTGATCTTAAGGCGCTTGCATAAGTCGCATTTTTCGATACGGATACGGGACCAATGGAGGATCTGGCTGCAGTCGAGAAGAAGACGTCTGGGTTGCTTTTCGATGGAATGTAGTTAGGCTGTGCGTTTTGCGTGCGTGCTGTGTTCACACGCTGATGGATGCGGGACTTAAGTTCTTTGTAAATTGGGCAGCCTCTGTAGTTAGCTGTGTGATTGCCGCCGCAGTTGCCGCACTTTTTGGCTGGAGTCACCTTTGCTTGTTGGGCAGCTCGACGAGTCATGAAGATCGCCGCAAACAACACATACCGGGCGCAGTGTGCAGTAAGTCCTTGTGTGGCCGTATTCTTGACAGTTCATGCATTGTACCGGGCCGTTGCGTTTATGTGGCTCTTCAACGGTGATTCTGCGGTGCAATAGAAACTGAAGCTTGTAGATGGGGTGCGCCTCGTATTTTTAGTTATCTGCGTTTCCGGCTCAAGTTCAACTTTGAAGAGTGGTTGCGGCTGTCTGTTCTTGTTAAGAATATTAAGAACTTTTTAACGCGGAATCCTTTCTCATTTAGCGCCTCTTGGATTTCATTTGGCGTGACATCAGACTCTATGCCTTTGAGTACAACTAGCTGGCCCTTGCTGCTTTTAGTTGGTACGTGTAAAAGTTTTTGCTTTCTTTTAAGTATTTTGACAAAACTCTAAAGTTGTCTTCGGTCTTTGTCTGCACTTTAATCTCCTGGATGTTACCCCTCTTTAGGGAATGATATGGAAATTATCTTGACCAATTAGCTCTACAACTTTGTTTACAAAAGCACTGGAGCTTTTCTCGCGAATGAATATTGGTGGTGGCTTTGGCTTTTTTCTCACCTCCAACAGATTCTGGGGACAGGACGTCAGCATTATCTGCCAAGATTTCAAATCTGTTGGTGTTGTTAATTGTTTCGCTTGGGTTGCCACGAGTGATTTTTGGTTTATTTGTCGACTGTTGGGGGCTTAATTTTCGCTTGATTTGTATGTAGCGATCCATACCTGTCTGTATAGCCGGCTTTAAATTTGCGTCGGCTGCGGAGTGTTTTGCTGTCGGCGCAGCAGTTTTGTGTTTGCAGAGCGGGCAGTCGGCACCGGTGCAATTGTTGTTGCAGTAGCTGTTTCAGCCGTCGTGGACAGAAGAGACGGGGAGCATGATCGAACTCTGTCGCGTGCTACGTGCAAGAGTTCGTTGGTCGCGTTTGGTGAAGTTGACCGCGCGCGGTCGGATTTCGTCGAGTAGGGACGGAGAAGGGAGCACGAACGTTCACTATCGTGCGCTGAGAGCAACGCTTCGTTTGCTCGCTCGCTGTCAAGTTCTGGGGCGACATAGGTAAAGTACTTGTTGTTCTTTTTGTAGAGAGCCGGCGCTCGTCTTGCTCACGCTGTCGCTGAGAGCGAATGACGTGCTGGCTCATTGTCTTGAGCGGGTTAAGCTACTGTTTTTCTGTCTGTGATTTTAGTTTTGTTTATTAGTAAATAGTTAGATTGTGTTCACCAAAATAACTTTTTATGTGCATTTTACTGCACAAAGCGTCTTTTCGCGTAAATTATGATATAATTTTTTGGTGTTTTAGGCACTTAACTCTTGTGATTATTAATTTGTAACCGGAGCAGAAAGAAAACACGTCTGCTTGCGACGACAATCAATCATGAAAAAAAAAAAAACAGAGAAAAAATAAAAAAATGTGTTCACTTCAAGTCTACCATTTAATACCTAGTTTACAAATTTTCAATTGACTTTTTTATTTGACCAACAAAAAATTCGAAACATCCGCTTTACTATTTTCTTAGATGTCTCCCCTTAAATATGAATAATATTAATGGTTTCTTCACAGCCAAGTCATCAAATGAATATACAGTCAAGTAGCACACGATGATCTGGATTTCACACACTCGCAGTGACCGGGACTCGTGGGCTAGGCCTGAGCTCACAGTTGCCAAGTGAGCTGAAAACTTGTTTGCCTGCCCGAGGGGGTGCAGCAAATCCTTTCTTGGGACTTGTTCACAACATTTAAGAGCGAATGAAACTTGCAAGTTGAAAAAGTTTTTCAATTTAAGCACGCTGTGCCCGTCGTGCGCCCCCACTGCGACGCCATAACTTCAAGTTTTGCGCCTGTTAATTTACCGCTGAAAAGTGCATTGGCCACATCTGAGTTATTCCGAGCCATTGCGTGTCGGCGAAGACGGTTTCTTGAAATTGACTTGCCGCGTCCAACGGCTCACTAGTGGGAGTGGCTGCCCATTTATCCCTAATTAAGGCCACCCGAGCAGAGAGCAGAGAGCAGACAGCAGAGACGCTGTTGTCGACAGCCCGTTTAGCGGGTGCAAACTCCGGGACACTCGTAAGTATGCCACCAAATATTTAAGGCACTCGTCCCTCCGTGTGTGGTTGGAGGGGCCCAGGAAAATCGTGGCAGTAATAATAAAAATAAAACTGTTCTTGGTGTTTATTTAAGTTTGGAAATTGTACAAATTTTCGTAAATTGTTTTGTGCTTTGCCACGCTTGTTACAGGCCGAACGGACGAAACTTTCCTCGCCATCGCCTAGGTATTATTTGGATGTGTGTGTGTCACTACATTTTCGTCCTTCGTCGTGCCACCCTCGCAGCCCCGCCGCACCCCTCTCAGTTGATTCTACAGCATTTGCTGGATCTTTTTTGTGCCGTGACTGCAGCAAAGTTTTAGTTTGCCAATTTTGCCTTTCCGTTCACTTCGTGGGTTAGTTTTCCTTTTCTTTTTTACTTCCCCTGCTTTCGTAGCTGAGTTTCGCTTTTTCGGTAAAAATTTTTGTTTCGTTTTGTGCTTTGTTAGTTCCGCTTCCGCTGAACGCCCGGCGCTCGCCTGAAACGAACCCATCCTCCTGCCGCTACCCTTGGCGTTCATAGCTTCCAGGCCCTGTAGATACCACTGCTCTATTTTTGTGGATGTCGCGTTGCTTTTTATTTCATGTGGTGCTGTCAACTTACTTTTATTCTTGGTGATTTATTTTTTAAACAATTAAATGAAAAGAAAAAAGCGGAAGCCTGCGCAGATAGCCATGTCGCACGCGCAGCTTTATGCATTTTCAGCTAAATTATTTACAGGAAAACGCAGGATAACAGTCAGGTGCACCGTAGCTGCCCGAAACTGAACATGAAACAAACATAACGTTGCAAAATTTTCCAAAACGGCACCAAAGCGCTTGGGTGTAGATGCTGGGATGTGTTGGATGTGAATGGGCTATCAAAACTCCATCGGCCCTCGCATGAATCAGCCAGCTATTAGTCTCCTTACTGTGGTGAGCGATTTTCCCCAAAATGTGGGCTGCAGTTCCCAGCAGGCGCTTTCAGTGCGTTGGGGAGCAGCTCGTCAGCCGACAGTCCTTGCCACATCATAACTAATAAACGTGACTGCACTAGTTTCATACAAAATTAATTTCGCTTTTTTGCCTTTTCACGTGTGTGTCCCTTGTGCCAGTCAACTGGCACATAAATCTTGGCAGGTATTTCATTAAGTCGGCGTCGGAAGATGTCGCACCTCGTCGCTGCTTATAAATATGTGCAGACACCCCGTAGACACGCCCTTTAACGGCCGCCCACCGCCTTGCAGGCCACTCCGCACCACTGGTATATACCCACCTATAAAGTCGTGTAATCGTCTTCATAATTCGTGCCAAGACAACTCGACTCCAGCCACCCAAAGGAGCCGGGGCAGTCAGCCGGCATAATGTTTAACGCTGGGCTGTGAACAATAAAGCGCAGCAGCAAGACTATTACATACACAAGAACACTCCGCACTCACACGGGCACACACGGGGATCTGGGAGTGCCTGCAGGATAAGTTTTCCTTCGCTACTTCGGGAAAAACTGGTGAAATTATGCGCATTTATCAAAGCGGCAGCGCCAAGAAAACCGTGCAAGTGAACGAACGCACACACAACTACAAGTGCAATTACATGTACTCGTTCGCCGCGGCACATGGGGAAAGTGCATGTAATTTTGTGTCAGAAATTATAAACTCGGCACACATGCGGAGCATAATTCACACAGATCGCACGGCGAACGGCGAACAGCGCCCGAAGCTCAAGTTTTCGCTGGGAGCCTCAAGAAAGAGGTTAAGCTGCAACAGCCACGCCTTGAATTGCGAAGGCGCCGCGGTATTTACGGTGTTGACTAGAGGCCGTGCAGAGTGTGTCCTGGCTTCCTCAAATCGTTTTATCATTAAATCCATAACATTATTCGTCAACTCTTTATTCACCACAACCGACAATGCGCATGAAAAACTTGAAGTCGGCAGTGCCAATTAGAAAGAAATGCGTGGCTCTGCCCTGCCATCTAATATTTTTCGAAAGTAATATCTAAGAAATAGGAAGAATTAAAGACATTTAATTGATATCTTTAATTGAATGCGCAACGCCTTGGATTTCAAGTATATCGACTGTAGCTGGTAGAGTTTATTAATTTTTTTATTTTTTTTAAGGGCTATGTATTTATTTTATGCCAATCATTATTAAACTTTTTATTCAGTTGCTGATCAAGAATTACACAAAGAAAAATTGAGAACGATTATGCCCAAGAACATGTAATCTCCATTAATTTCTTAAGAGTCATTCTTGAAACCGAGACAAAATTGTTCTCAATATTTTTTTTCGAGAAGAAGCAAGATGAGAAGAATAACTCTTAATTTTAAGCTTTTAGAGGAGGGATCTGAGGAGAAGACATAGATGAAATGAGAAAGAGAGAGAGAGAGAACGAATTGATCCGATTTCCGACCTCGTGGGTTTAGATTTAGCCACAGCCACACGTATTGTGAGTGGAGCATTTGGTAGAGTGCTGGACTGGAGAGCTGACTTGGAAATGCACTCGATTAACAACAACACAAAACTTTTCGGGGTTTTGCGAGATAAACGTCGGAAGGTGTTTATAAGTATAATTCGAAAACAGTACTGGTCTATGTAACTTAAATAAGATTGCTTCAATGCAAAGTGGAGTCTTGCGAAAGAGCGAGGACACGACAGAGCAATAAAGCCGGAACTTCTAGACGAAGATCGAGATAGCGTTTACAGTGCTAGCATCTGGATAAACTGCTACTCGACAATGTCGCTGGAAACTGAGCGCCTATCTGGCGTGGACACCGGATATAGAGGCCGAGTCGAGTCGTCACAATTTTGTTTTAAAAATGTGTAAATATGTATACTTGCATATAAAAATGATATTAATAAGATTTAAGAACTTTTTAAGAACTTTTTACTTTTTGCTTAACTTTAAATTTAATTTAAGTAGGAATCGTTTTAAATTTTTATGAAACTGTGTACAAGCTCAGCTCTTCTACTGGGGTTTATACACAGACCCGAATACATGTATTTATACTGACAGATGATATGCCACATATGTAAAATTAGTATATTCAGCGTTTATTAAACAGAGTTCAGGTGATAGCGCCACAACATTTTATGTTTTATATGCAAAATAAATTTAACCCAATATATTACTGTCTAATAAACAGATAAAAATATTCATTTTACAGGTCTGGCATCTTGTCTGTCAATATGAATACATGTATTGGAGTCTGTGTAACATATAAACCCAGTAATAGCTTCTGTAAGTTAATAAGATAAGTTAGTTAATAAGTTACACAAATCGAGAGAGCGCAAGAAATGAAAAAAAAAGATGGCTCACATTGTTACATTTTTTTTTTTCACTACCTAAATTTAGGAACAATTTATTAAAGTTTTTTAGAAATAAAAATATAAGCAATAATTAATTATGAAAAATAATAAAGAAGAAAATGTAATAACAAAATGTTTAAATTATGAAAATTTTATTAGTGGCTTAAACAATTAAATGTTAAATATCAATTAAGAAAATTAATTCTGACTAAAGAGGATCAGTGGGGTTCAATTGTACTAATTTATAAGGATAACCATGTAGCACTGGAAAATTATTAAATAAAATAAAAT
The DNA here is from genome assembly GCA_014170255.2 of Drosophila triauraria. Lineage (NCBI taxonomy): Eukaryota > Metazoa > Arthropoda > Insecta > Diptera > Drosophilidae > Drosophila > Drosophila triauraria. Next base: position 89,806 of record JABJVT010000007.1, read on the forward strand.
ATGCCTACACAACTTGGGCAGAACTGAAATGAAATGTATTAATTAAATAAAAAGGCGAAAAACTAATTAAGCAAGTGAAATAAAAATATAAAAATTTTTTCGAATTTTGCGGTATTGGAAATCATACTGATCTTGCAAAAACAACATAAGCCCGTCACTCAGACCTTTACTCAGACCATATTGCTTAACGGCGATTGTCACAATAAAATGCTTCAATATTTTATCACTAAAAATGTTTTTTGGAATAGAGTGCACAGAACAAGTGTGTGCGAAAAGGAGAGCAAAACGCATTACATCATTTTAGTTGGCGAAAAAACTTTTTATTCGACTGATGTTTTCTTACTTGTTTTTTTTTGCTTGGCCTGCTTTTAAGAAGAAAATATCAATATCGAAAGTCATATTACCATTCTTCATCGACTTCTAATAAACTTGGATACGGTGGATTAAGAACACTTTCGCTGCCTTTTCAGCTGATCCTTAGATTTTCATTGGTACGAGAAAAACGAAAAACTATTTTAGGTTGATGTGCATGATTGAAAATGTTTAATTTCTTATCGTGCTTGCCCTAGGAAATAGGTCTGCTAACACAGAATTGGTCACAGCTCATCTTAGTTCAGAGCAAGTGGCATAGGGGTGGATAACCTGCATTTTCAAAACCAATTTTCTACCTTTCCAGTTCACACAAAATACTCCAGGCCGTAATCTTGGTCCCTGTTTTATGCAAATTGTCGCCAGGCCGTATTTCATAAATGCATGAAATTAATTTCGTCCGGAATCCCAGCCGCATGCAGAGCTGAGTGCGAGTGTTTATGCTTTTTGATTGATTGTTCCCACTTTGCGGTAAAAGCGCTGCGCAAAGTTTTTCGGGCTCCGTTCCCTGCCAGAGCTAGACTGAGCGTGAGAAATGCATTTGAATTTACAATGTGTCAGCCCGAGCACCATTAATATGCCTTTCTCCGGATATGCCTTATGGAGGACGGTGCGAGTGTGGGGGAGTGGCAAGGCAAGTCAGTGGCAGTGGCAGAGGCAGAGGCCAAGAAAGGCCCGGTTTTGTGCCCTCAGATATTTATGATGTTGGGGCCAACTTCGGCAATGCATAAATATTTTCACATGCCGACACCTCCCGGCCAGATAATAACGACTTGAATTTACGATAAACGCTCTCCGGCCGGATTTCTTTCCTTCACTCTGTCTTTATTTCGGCTGGGTTTGTTTCGCCAAGCGGAATATTTTCAAGGACAGCACGCAGGCCGCATAATGCGAACCGGTAGCCATTAAAAAGGGTCGCAGGATCAGGGCCGGAACAATGGTTGTCCGGCCGCAAGCGCTCGCCTTCGCTTTCGATTAAGCGGCGGAAGTCCGCGGCGCTGCCAGTTGTCCGTGGCCCTGGAACCGCTCTCTGGCCATTGCCGTTGCCGATACCGTTGCCATTGCCGTTGCGTGGTGGACATCATTGCCGCCATTAAGCCCTAATGACCGTAATAAATAATAATTTATTTTACCTGCAGGCCATACAGAAGCCCACACCGCGCTAGCCATGCGCCCAGCCCCGGCATGCATGCGCATTTGAATTTGACGGGTGCCTTGGTGGGTGATGTCGCTGGGTATGGGTTCTCCGTTCTGGAGTGGCACTAAAAACAAAAGGTTATTGTTGCATACGCAATATTAATTGTTTTCTTGGCCGGCGGACTTTCCTGACTGGGATTTAAGTGGCATTTTATGGCCACACCAAGGGAGCAAGGCCCGGGCCCGTTAGATAACTTAGAACGGCTTCCTGCTGGCTGAACGGTAATTACAAACACACCAAACTTTCTGGCCGCCTAATGCATGCTTATTAAAATGTTGTGTCATTACAATGGACGGAAAATTGGCTAGACCAGGTGGGAGCGGCCATTGTGTGCAGGTGCTGGCTCCTAATTGTCCGCCTCGCCTGGATCGACCTGCCATTTGGCAAATTAAACTTGATGACCCTTCGAAGAGGGTACAATAATTTTATAAGGCATAAGTGCGGGCTGTCCCAATCTCAGTCAGGGGTGTGTGTGTCCCTCGATGCCACAAGGAATTCAATAAAGCTGCGCCCGAACGCATTGCCGAAAGAAGTGCACCGGGCAAGAACCACAAGTAGGCTGACTGGGTATAAAATCAATGGGCGACAACGTCCTCGACAATGGCAGCATATGCTGCAGCTCCAGCGCAATAAACATGGGCGTGAAGACCACAAAATTTTATGCAAACTCATAAAATGATTTTTACAGCTAGACAACACGAACAAAAAATAGATTCCATTGTGGCGGGGTGCGGGCTGGCAGCCACATAGCAGGCATAGACAACCAGAGGCGTTCGTAGATGGCCACATAAAATTGCCAGCAAAAAGTGCAGTAAAACATGGTGCCCAAACGTGTTTGGTTTTGGTTTTGGGTATTGTACGGCTAGGGGCGCAAAGCCGCTGCCAGCGTCAATATTTTTCCTTAGGCGATTTTGCCGATTTCGCCGAGCTCGCCAACCACCGCAAAATAACCAACGGATTTTTATACACATTGTTTGCTTGTGCTCGCATTGCGAAAACCGAACGGAGGGGATCGGAATCAAAATCGGAATCGGCGCAAAATATGGGGGCAAAATCGGTGGCAACCAATATAAACTGGCTTCCATATGCAGGCAAAGGCTAAAGTCGGGGCTCGAGCGCCTTCCAGATTGGCTCGAATAATAGAAAAGAGAAATCGAAACAGGCCACGCCCAGGCGTCGTGCATGTGTGCTTGGCCAGCTTTTGGGCTGACCTCAGAGGATTTGCCGCATCAGTTGGACAGTCATGACTATTGAACTAATATCCAGGATGGTGAGGGAGGATTTGGGCTAGGCTTTGGCAGGCCGGCTTCAACTGCTCCCCAGGCGACACAAATTTGAGCATTTTATGACAGGCATTATGCCAAGTCTCTCATTGTGTTTTCAGCGGAAGAGGGCCGTGCCAAGGATATTTGACATTTTCGTTTGCCTGCACGCAGCTGAGCTGCATCACCCTGGATGCAGGCTAATTGGCTATGTACAAAGGATAACGGGCCAACGGTCTTCAAACGCTGCGGGCGGGGGACAAACAGAACCGGAACATGAACAGGAACAGGACGGCCATCAAAGCCATATGGGGGATATGAGGGAGCACATCAAATACAACTGTCGCACACGTGAGCCAACTCTCTGGTTCTCTCCCTCTCACTGACACCCACCCCCAGACCTTCTTCCCTTTCGCTGGAGCTGGAGCTGGCATTAAATTTGGTGACTCAAGTGTTTAGCAGAACTTCAAAGTGGGGAGCGAAAACAATACGAAAGAAGTGCAAAATATTTACATATTATTGATTGGCTGACAAGCTCTAAATATGTATGGCTCGTGCTCCACCGTTCCACTCGACCGAAATGCCAGAGCAATAACCAAGGGGGCGAAAATATTGCGTATACGACTCGTGCGACGCAATTCCCCTGGTGGCAATAAGCTCGGAATAGGAAAAGCCGAGGCCAGCAGGGCACACATGTGTATGAGGCAGGGGCAATGGCAGGGGCAGGGAAAATTAAGCGAATCCCAGCTAAGCAATTCGTACAAACATACAAGCATTTTTAAGCAGGAGGGAAAGCAGAAGAAAGCGTGGGACGTGGCGTGGAGTCGTTCAGCGCTGCATGTAGGGTTCATTAAACTTATGCTCGGCAAGTGCTGTGTTGCCTTCATGCTCAATACCCATTCCCTTCCCCGCGTAATTGTCAGAACAGAAGCATTTCAATTACCCTCACCTGCATCTCTGCAGATCCTGGAAGCAACCGCTTTCCCGGATAAATTCATGACCCGACTTATGGTACATCGGAATTGGTTCTTAATGCAACGCTCGAGAATTTGCTTCATGCGGTTATTTATAATTATTGCATACGAATCAGCGCGGGGTCACATCACTCGCCACAAGTTGCATAAGTAACTGGGCGTTCTTCCCTATTGAAATCTCAGCTCACAGTGCTCTTCTCGTCACTGCCGCAACAAAGTCATTATAAATGCAACATTACCAAGTACAGCTAAGCAGCTCTGTAGGGTAGAGGGGCTTGTGTTAAAAGCGGAGCAGAATTATTATGCTTCTTCTCGTCACTGCCGCAACATTATTCTGTTCAGTTAATTGCGACTGGGATCGCCGTCTGCGAAATAGACAAGCCAGCACTAAAGGGAAACGGAGCTTGTAACTAGGGACGCCACAAAGCAAGAGTTCCATTTAAAAAATAATGAGTTTTCCGGCTAGTACGCTAGCAAACAGCAAACAAAGAACGGGCTTCGATGGGCCGTCGAGACGGAGATGAGGCTGAAGCTGAGCCCCACTACGTCCACAGAGCAAGAGTTAACTTTAACCTTAATTATAAAGCTGACAAAACGCAGGGAAAAGGGAAGGCATCTAAACTCCCGATTTAAGTCACACCAGGCTAATGAGAGATGAATTTGCGATAGCTGGAGGGACGCGATTCTCAAGTAATCCTTTTTGGCTCTCAGGGATCTGGGAGGCCCGAATCACGATAAACTTTCGACCAACGACCGACCACACTTGGGAGCAGGTCCAAGATTCTCTGGGCATTGAATATTTTAATTAATTACCAGGCGCTGCCATTGCAAATCTCAAGCAAAACGCACACAGCAATAACGGGCGCAAAAGTGTACAATTATTCAAATTCAAATGCAAATGAAAATGAGAAGCAGAAAATAAGTTGCCTAGCTTGCAGGCCACTGGTAGCCGTTTTCTCATTTAATTCCCCAGGCCCAAACTCATCGTAAATAATAGCAGATAACGCCAGAACGCCGGAAGAGGAACAAAGCGAATGGACGTCGGGAAATATTTCTGATTGCAAAAACATTTCGCTGAACGTTCAGCGTGATGCAAGCCAGGAGCGTGATGCCAACATAATAAACAGTCAGTTCTGTTTGTGCTCCAAATATTATGCGGCGCTCTTTCGGGGCCAGAGTCTTAGAGCCCCTGTCCTGCTCTCATTATTCCGCCCGAGCACCTCTTTAGTGGTCGTATATTCGCATTTAAATGTGAATGCCTTTTTTGGCCTTATCTCCACCTCTTTTTATGATCTTTTAAATGTAATTGCCCCACATTATGCAGATGTGTGCCGAATATGTATGCTTTAGTTATTTGCTTCCCATAAATACTGGCGGGGGTAATAAATGAATTGCCATTTCATTTGCAGTCCCTCTTCCTTTCTCACTCGGTAAGTTTGTGAGCTTGTTTTCCCATCTAACGCGCATTTGCCTCGTGCATGTGTGCGTTGAGTGAGCATTTGTAAAATTTATCTTTTGTGCATCGTAAATCTTGCTGCCTTTTCAGCATTTCCGTAAAATTTATTTCCTTATTTAAAGTTTATTTTTATTTCATTTAATTCGGAACCTCGCCCACCCTCGGCATATGTGCTAGGTAAGCACAAACGCTTGCGTAAACTGAAGCCATACAAAGTGTGATATATGTAACGATTGCCTGGCCTGCGTTAGGTGGCAGCCCCAAAAAAGTCTACCCTTTTAGTTATAGCCAAATAGTTTTCGAAAAGCATTCAACTCTATCATGCGTTTCCTGGGAAATTAACATCTTGCCGCCCCCGCACATCCTTTTGGGTCCTAACTAGCTGCTCAGTTGGCCTCTCGCTTTTCGCTCGCTCTCCACGGCAGTAAAAAATACCATCTGTTTGCCTGTGCGGGCCTTTGTGTGTGCGTTCGGCTCAACACTAAACTTTTATTTTAGATTAAGTCAATTTGCCCAACAGCGTTCTCCCACGCCCCACACCCCACAACCTGCATTATCACACATGTCGGTGTGTGGATGTGGGACTGGGAAAAGTATTTTTCATTTGCTTTGCTGCCCTTTTTATTAACAACATCCTCGCTTCCGAAGCCATTCGAAGGCTGAGCTTCCAACTATGCTCGTATTCCCCTCCGCAGGACTCCTACGGGGCGATTGTCTGTTCCTACTTTGAGCTCTGTCCATTACTTCGTATACGCAACGTGGTCTCCACGGTGTAATCGACAAAGTTAAATTTCGCACTTCGCCGGAAACTTCTCCCAGTTTTCTTCGCCCAGTTTTCGATTCATTCGCTGGCCGGATATTATCCACGTGCTTCTCCTCCGAATGCGCCAGAGACTGCTTTTGGACAGCGGGTTTAAAGCACGCCATAAATTATGGCGGAGGCTGTCTGTGCCGTATCGTAGGGGCCACGGCTCACACGCAGCGGTTCAGAGCAGCCCTTTTGGCTCCCTGATTGCTTGATTTATCCACTGTCTTTAGGCTAAAGACTTTATTGGAAAAGTTTGATTGGAGTTCCCACTACTTAAGTTGTCGCTCCTCTGGCCGTGGTCGGGCTGCCGCTGCGGTGGCTTTGATTGCTTCATTTCACGGAAGGACCAAGGGGGAGGGGCGGCCAAAATGTAACGTGATTGACGTCAACGCGCTGGGCCCATAAATCATACATGCACGCGCCAATAAGGCACACTTTTGAAGTGCTTAAACATTTATGGGCGCCGCACAATTGAAGTCAATCCATAAATGATAAACGCTTCTAGAAAAAATTGTGCCATTAAAAATACATACTGTGCCTCCGTGATATGGATGAAAATCGGCTCCTAGCATCAAATTTAAATTTCATTCTCTTATCTCGAATACAAATTTTGCATTTTTGTGTTTGATGCCGATGTATATGAAATACGAAATATATTGCTAAATCGAATCAAATATTAATAGTTTTAGTCAGAATCAATTATGTTTTCTAAAACTAAGTTATACCACTTCACTAAACTTCACACATTCATTTAAATATGACCGACCTACCAAATTTTTAAAATTTATTAGCCAGATATATTTTTAAGGACTCTATTGTACATATATTTTATATTTTCCCCATAACATGGAGAATTTGGAAAAATTAAAAACAAAATATATATTGTTTTTTTATGATTACCGATTTCCGATATTTTAATGCTTAGAAATTTGGAATTTATCTTTTATCTGATTTAATATGTTGCTTATTTTGTGAGTTTATGTCTAACTATTTTTATACCCGGTACCCAATGTATTTAACAGGCAGAAGGAGAAATCTCCGACCCTATAAAGTATATATATTCTTGATCAGCGTCACTAGCCAAGTCGATCTAGCCATGTCCGTCTGTCCGTCTGTCTGTCCGTGTGAAACAACAGATCTCAGAGACTATAAGAGCTAGAGTTACCAAATTTGGTGACAACATTGGAATCTGTTGCACGCAGATCAAGTTTGTTTTAAAATTTGGCCACGCCCACTTCCGCCCCCGAAAAAAAAAAAACGGTTTATAACCATATGCGTGATTTTCGGCGTAAAGTAAATAGATAGACTTAATAAGTAGGCAATCGTGGACGTGTTCTGAAAATTTGAGTAAAATCGGATGATAAACATAGAAGTTACATAGAGAGAGAGAGAGAGAGAGAGCGCACTTGCGTGTTACTCAAAATGTTCCTAGCAACATTTGTCTTTGTTGGGTGTTGCTCAGCATGTTCCTAGCAACATTTGTCGCTTTTGAGAGTTGCCCAACATGTTCCTAGCAACATTTGTCTCTTTGGAGTGTTGCTCAACATGTTTCTAGCAATATTTGTTTTCATTTGTCAGAAAATATTCTTTTTTCCATGTTCATGTGCTGTTTAATTTCACCCACAATGTTTGGGTACTGGGTATCTTACAGTCGGTCTGTAGCTTTCCCACTTGTTAAGCTTAGCAAGGGCTGTTCACGAATAGCTTTCGGAAAGAAAGTTCAACTATATATAGCTCAACTATATTCAGTAACTGTCTATGTCCTTGTTTTAATTCTGATTTAAGAATATTTTGCCCAAATGAGGTCTTTTGTGGTATTTTAATTTTTAAATCATAATCTTTTGTATGGCTACAATGGAAATCGTGATCCAATTTCGACAAACTTATCTATATCCTGTCAAAATAGTATCAATTACACAGGTCGACAAAAGTTTCCCTTTTTTTTTTGGCGGCGAATAAAAGCCATTGATTCTGATAGATCTGAACCGGTACATTACTAGTCCGAAACTGAAAAGTTTCCATCACTGTTTGAATCGGCACTTTTCAAGGCTTAATAACTCCCAAACCTTACGTAGCCCAGAGTTGGTATTCAGCTTAAAAAGAGAATTTGGTCTTTTTAACTCAATATTAAACAAGAATATCCAATAGGAGACATATAGATAGGATATTGTAACGGAACTGCTTTTTTCCCGGAGGGCAGTGCCGGCTAGCTCCGGAATCCCAGGGCCGGGTTCTCCCTCCGATATATCGATAACATGCGACGTCACACTACCATAAATTTAACCACCACTATCAACAAAAAGTAAACAAGCGAAACAAATTAAATTTGGACGACATTAAACGGAAGGAATTGGTGGCCTCGATGGAACCGCCACTACGCACCCACCCAACCATGGATGCCTCTTGGGATTTGGAGAGGCATCACCCATCTCCGGCGGACCGGAGTCTATTCCGGGCGGTTTGGCGACCGGCTCATCTCCCCCCAAGGTAATTACTTAAATATAGATACACAAATAATCAACATTTCATTTCTTCGTTCTTTGGTTATAATGCATTATACAAACTTAAATTTGTCACAAATTTTTGCTATGTTGTAGCCCTGAAATTTACCAGATCTGGTGAGAGTCTTGGCTTTGGTTAGAAACATTGGTTTGGGATTATAATTTAAGCACTCAGAGCAAACGTTTTATGGGCCAACAACACTGGACATTTTTGATTATCATATTTACATATATAGAAAGTTGAATTTATTCTTAAAGTATTCAACTTAGTAAGAATTAATTCCTGGAAAGTTTGAAGAAACATAAATGTTCCGAGCCCAAAGCAGTCTCTAACAAAACTGTTCATATATCAGGGCTTCAACAAAAAAAAATTTGTGACAAATTTAAGTTTGTAAAATGCATTATAACTAAAGAACGAGAGGTCTCCCATTGGATATTCTTGTTTAACATTGAAGTAGAAAAGCCAAAGCTCTTTTTATGCTGAATACCCGCTCTGGGCTACGTAAGGTTTGGGAGTTATTTAGCCTTGAAAAGTGCCGATTCAAGCAGTGCATGATACTTTGACCGCGATTTTCTCAAAATTGGTGGGTGATTAAAACTTTTCAGTTTCGGACTAGTAATGTACCAATTCAGATCTATCAGAATCAATGGATTTTATTGGGCGGCCTTTTTTTCGACCAGTGTTTTATGCAGTTTTCTTAATTTTAATTCGATCTTCCCTGTGAAACTATGTTATATAGTTGTTTAATCTACTATGCTTGGACCACCAGCTTTAGGGAAACAAGTAAGAAAGCGACATAGTTGTAGAAATTTAATGGGGTCAGAGATTCCCTTTGCTAAGATAACGTCTCTATATTATCGGCTATTTGTCTACGTGGAAATAAATATAGAAACGTACCTCTGCAAGGGTATAAATAAAAGATAAAGCAAACGGCGAAGAAATTGTCCTTTTAAGATAGTAATATTTTAAATTGGAAAACAATTAAATCAGCTAACTTAACACCCTAATTTAATCTTCATAGAACAGTAAGAAACAGAACCTGCACGCTTTCAACGAAAATATACACACGATTAAACGAAATTACTTCCTTATGGTCATACCAGGAATTCCAATATTAAGGCTTTCATGCACCTTTATCAAAAGTGCTATTAAACAAATACAACACAAAGTGGCGCGTTCTGGCAGTAAGTTCCCTGCACTCTTGACCCGGTATTGTTTAATTTATTATCTTGCGCATAAATCAAGTTTTAATTATGTGCCATCCCGCTCCTTCCCGTGTCCTCTTAATGAAAAAAACGTAACAATTTGAATTACCTGCACAGCGCATTTCAAAAGCAGCACCGCGTGAGCAGACGCCTTTAATCACAGCGAGCTCTGTGCACATTCCTGCAGTACACCCCACAGCCTGGCAAAATCTTTTGACTTAGCCGCAATTATTCGCGCGTCTGGCATATGCAATTGAATGTTTCATATCGCCACCCCCCACGCACCATCACCATTGCCGAGTCCTGCTCCTGAGGTTACAGGCATCTGGAGCTGGCATTTTGGCTTTCCCTGCGGTTATCCTCGGGAACGGGGGCCGCCTGCGAGCCTGCTTTGTTTCGGCCCTGTTTGTTTATAACCTTTTGTTGCTAATGATTGCCGGCAGACGTTGGGGTGCTCGGCTCGGCTCGGCTCATGTGGGTGCGTGTTTGAAAGTGTGCGGTGGAGATTTCGTTCCTTACCGTGTGGCTTTTACACGAGATTTGCAAATTGCCTTTTATAATATTTAATACGCCATGTTGCCGGCTGGTTGTCGTGCCGCAAAACGAGCGGAATTTTTGGCCCGGCCTGGCTGCTAGTACTCTACTTTCATTTTATGCCTTTTACAACGCTTTTATTACTTAATATGGCCCGAGAAGGCGCAAATTGTCGCCTTGCTGGCCCTGCTCTTACCCAAGTCAGGAAGCCATTGTATGGGCGGAGTTAGCGAAGATAGTGTCCTAATGTTTTCCCAAGAGCTTTTAATATGCAATTAATGTGCTCTGCAATTTCTAATGATACGACAATGACAGACGGAGCTTATATGTTTGGTTTAATGAATAGTCCGGCCGCACATAAATTATATGCCCCGTCATATCGCAGCCAACACAAATAAATCAAGGCAAAGCCCCATCCACCGAGGACACCTCTTCGACTCAGCTTCAGTCCCTGTCCTATGTGCATGTCCAACTCCCGATGCGAGTTTTCTGGACTTTTTGGATTGCCACTATAGCTAAGGGAAGCAAGTGTCCGCCGCTGTAATTTTTTTCGACATTTCGCACACATGACAAAGAAATGTTCGCAGCTTACCCAAAGCCCTGCGGACGCTGAAAGTTATTGTTGGTCCAGCTGCTGCCCAGAACCTATCAATACCAAATTGCAGTCGCTTAAAATATGCTCAAAGTTTTGGAGCCAGGAAACGCCAAGCTCATGACAGTTTGATTATGCGCAGTCCTCCCAATTAGGGGTCCAGCGCTAACCGAAGTATCGGCTAATGTCCCCTCATTAGGAGCCAATTCCTTTTTTTCCCGACTTGTTTTTTGGACTCTATGTCTTCCGCTTTGTTGCAAAACGTATTTTAAAACAAAAAACAGAGCCCGACCAGGAGCAACACAAGAGCCAGACCCCAAGCCGCCAACGCTGAGCGTGCAGCCAAGCGTATAATTAATCTGTTGGCATTAATTGCGGCAACGGCTGTAAAACCGCATAGCCAGCGGAAATGGAACTGGAGGGGGGCCTGGCAACGCGCAGAGAAAAGCTCGGAATTATTTCAACGCTCAGAGCGGCGAGATAAACTCGAGCGGGCACTTTTCAGCGCTTAAATGTCATTCGAAGTTAGTCAAGTGTGGCAGGCAAATATAAATCTGCCGCCTGCTGGCAGGCTAGTGGCAAAAGGCACATTGAGTATTGAGAGTCGATCCGATTGTGCTAACTAACAGCGCTTTAAATGGCGCTTAAGCCTGTCAGAGAACAGATGTGCCGCAGCTCTGGGAGCCCATCTGGACAGAGCGCCTGAGCGCCCGTCCAACTGTCTATCCTGCTGCCGTAATTAATTGCTGACCAAGTTGGGCACACGCCAACCAACACATTCTCACCTGGCCTGGCCCCAGATAAGGGGCGAAACGAGTGCACAATTTATAAAAGTCAACACTTGAACACGTTTCGGCTTTCCTGGGGGGGAGAAGAGAACTCGCCCACCGACTTGATCTCGGCCCAGGTCACTTCATTTTATTATCAAGCGTATTTCTGCACGTAATTGTTTTGACGTCACTTTGCAAATTGTCCTTTTTGCCGTGCTTATGCTGCTATGCTGCTATGCTGCTATTCTGCTGATCTGCTGTCCTCAGCCGATGGTATCTCGGGCTCAGTTCAACCAGTTCATTAAACCACGGAATCGCTATTAATGTCATGTGTCGGGGACGACATATGGCATATCAATCGATGGGGCATTAGGCAGCTCCCAATAACTTACCAGCCAATTGATGCGGCCTGTCGCTACCTGAAAATATAACCAGAAAAGTTGAAATATAATTAGTCTTTGATCAAAGTGGGCGATGAGCCTAAGCAAACTGGGCTCCTGTCGTGGACCATTGGGTTCAGAGTGCGAGCCTCAAAGCGGAATTCAAGTAAGCGGCGACTAGCTTCCACCTCCTGTTAGGCCTGGCAGCTGAGCCTGCAACACATTCAACTCCCTGTGTGGCACCCAGCCACACAACCGCCCAGTGACAGGGAGCGTCCTCTCTGATTGCCGCCTGCTGAGTCAGGCAGTCAGCTTCGGCGTCAGCACTTTGCATGCTATTGACATTAGGCGAGGCCGGGTTCGATTCCGTCTCCGAATCAGAATCCGAGTCGGCGACTGTTTCGGGCCTTTGTCTGGCTTAAATGCAATCAATGCGCCCTAAAGCCTTGCCATTGATCACTCCTACTCCGATGGAACCGGAGGATCCCTTTATCTAATCACTGACGCTGTGGGTTTACTTATCAGAGAAACTCATTTGGGGCACTGTTCCAATTAATTATTGAAAACGTTCTGGGGAAAAATGATATAAATTAATTATGCTTGCCTCGCCAGTCCTACGCATGGGAACCTAAGGCAACAAAGCTTTAGCGGAATAATTAAAAAAGGACACCCTGGTCCAATCCGAAAAAGTAATTATTTGTCTCTTCCCTTGGCTCCCAGCCCGTTCCCATTACTTTTCGGCCGCCCACCCCGTCTTTCACGGCGGCCGGGACAGAAAACTTTTGCAGCGAATTAAAATTAATGAAAATAAATTTTCAGAATTGTTTTCAACCCCTTTTCGGGGGTATAGGCCGGTGAAGTTCACTCTTGAAAAAGATTTGAGTCTAATAAAGCAAAGGAAACCAAGGCAAGGAAGGTCCAAGCGACGGGACGCAGAGTCCTGGCAGGTCCCTTCCGACTCGCCATGGCCGTCATTCCCTTGAGGTGCCCTGGCACATGAAAGCACTTAAGAAATTTAGTTCTTGTTCACAATCTTGTATTTGAGGTCACAAGGGTGGGGTCGCAGCGACCCTTTCCGCGTCCGACTTGTTTGTTTGGCCGATCAGAAATCTTGCAAGCGCCTTTGACTTTGGTTTCGGTTGCCTTCTGCTGTCCCGCGAGGGGCCCAGTGCCCTGTCTAATGCTAATCTTCGAGCCGATTTGGGACGGCATCAAACTAATTAAATATTCGATTAGCGAGAGAGCTGGACGGGCGACGGGTGCCGGACGAACTGACAAATTAAAGCCCATTAATATGCTCTCGCATCGCGTTTCATTATGCAGGCTTCGCTGGCAAGGTTGCTTTGTTGCTTGGTTGTCAGAGGTACATTAGTTGAGACTCCAGGCCAATCCTGATCCTGTCCCGATCCCACTCCCACTCCCAATCCCTTGGCCCATTTCGCTTTTCTCGCGCTTCGTGTTGCATACACTTTTAATGCGGCCACGGGCAAATGCGCGCTGCCATTTGTTTATTTAATTAAGCTCATTAAATGGCGGCTACTTTGAGCTACAGCTTTTCGCCGAGCTTAGGTTGTCCATATGCTGCCCAACAAATACACCCAAACCCCCGCCCACAACCCAGACCCACACCAAAGCCCACGGGCACACACATGCATAATTAATGGGCGGCTTGGCGGCTTCATCTGATTATGAGCATATTGAGCTTTGTTTTGGCCATATTGTGCTCGCAACTGGAAGCATGGACGCCCTTGGCAACTGTTTTGAAAAGATTTTGTATTATCCCTTTTAAGCCGCCTCGACTGACATTTAAAACGCCTAATTAGCTGCGGGCCCTGCCTCTGGCCTCTCGCCTCTCGCCACTCGGTTTCATCCCGTTCCCATTCCCGTTTTAGGTCCTAATGAAATTATTGGAGCATGTCTGTCATGCATCCGAGACTCCATGCCATGTACGGCCATCCATCCGACCCAGCTTCCACGTTCTGGGCATGGAATGACCGCTTATTATGGCCAGCTGCAGACAAATTTAATTTATTCAAAATGAGACACAGTGTGAGCTCGTGTGTCCTTGGCGAATTTTTGAGGGGCTGGAGTTAGATCCCTAATGTCCCCAATTCGAGACTTCGCCCGTATCCATGGCAATTTTCATGCATGAGCTCACCTTAGAGTGTTATTTAAAAAGGAGCGGCATATCCTTGACCAGAGCGAGTGGCCCCAGCAGCACGGCCAATTTCATTTGAATTGTGAAAGAGCCCCTTTTTATGCTAGCGATTATTTTATTTTTATTTATGTGGCCCTCAGATGGTTGGGCTAGGTGGTAGGGTCCCATAAATAAGTGCACTTCCTTCTTAGGGAGCGCCCCTAATCCCCTTGGGGTTATTGAACTTTACGAGCTCGGATTACATACCGCAGCCGGAATGAGTGGGAATAAGAATGGAAGCAGGGCTAGAGATAGGTCAGACCCTTGGCGATTTATGTGCCTACGTGTGACTGACAAGTTTATGTTTTAATTTTTCTTAGCCTCGTAAATTTGAAGCAGTTCTGGGGGATTTAAAAATGGGTGCCACCGCAAGTGGATCCTCCATGAAATACCCAAACTGAGTTATGAGCTGGAGTCTCTGAAGACGGGGTTTATTGAAATTTGTATCGAATAAAACCCGACTGCTACCAGGCACGGTATTTTTATAACCTGTTATACAGACAGTGTGTGTCCCTTTAAAAAGTGCTCTGTAATGACATTATCCACACTCGGCTGCCTCGCGGTGCATGCATCGATTTCCACTATTTGACTTGCTTATTTTTCGCTCGTGCCGTTTTATTTTTGGAAGTCCAAACATTGCCCGCTGCTGGCCCAGAGTTTCAGCCATTGAATGAATTATGCTCGTGCGAACTGGGATGCCTGCTTCCCCTCTGCGTTATGTTTAAAACTTTTTGTTTATCTAAACAGGCTGTAGGCGGGAGAAGTGCGTGCGGAGAGAAGTGGTAATGACCCGCACAGGCCAGGGCTGCTAGTGTGTGTTTGCTTTGGCCAACTTCGCCCCAGTTTGCCGTACTTTAGCCCAACTTGGCTTTTCGCCTTGGCAAGGCTGGCTCTTCGGCGCCACAAAAAGCCTTTCAGCACAGAGCCTTTAAAGCGCCGGAATTGAATCGCCGAGCATGTTGTTTTTGCGTTTTCTACCGTGCACTTTGTCGGCATTTATCGTTGCCACTACTGGATGCTCGGAACTTCTGCTTCTGCTGCTGCTCCTGCACCTGCTGCCAAGTTGCTCTGCTCATTGTGCTGGAATGACCAATTTTTGTGATTTTCAATTAAGTTAACGGTGGGAGAAGCGACCTGCCACGGACGAGTGGCTGCCCTGCCACTGATTGCTTGTATTTTTGTAGCAGCTCAAACAGCTGCCGGCTGCTGGCTGCATTTTTTGCCCGATTCGAGCTCGTGACCAGCTCCGGCTGCAGCTCCGCCGCTCCTTGCGCATCCGGCACTATTAGCCTGGAAATTTATCTACATGCACTGGACAGGTGGCCGGTGGCTACTGACCAGGAGAAGAGGCACAGCTTGATTTAGTTGGGGCAGGCGGCCTGCCACATTACAGTGGTCCGCCACTCGACGTGGCAGCCAGTCCTGCACACGGACATCTAGGTTTTGGACATCGGACGGTCCAGGATGCTTACGGGCAATTGTGTGCTCGGCTGCTGTGTGGTCAGCTAAGTGCTCGCTGCTAAATTGGCTTAAATTCAATAAGTTAATGGCAGCCCCTGCCTGCCCACACCTCTCCAGACACCTGCAAGCGGTTGTCATTGCTCGTTGCACCCAATTTCATTTTGCATTTGGCAAATGTTTATTTTTGGTGACTGCCATCGGCTCTGATTATATTAGACATTTTGGGCGCTGGCTGGGGGCACTCTGACTTGTTGTCCGCAATAATTCAGTTCCATCTGCTGGCCAAACAAAAAATGTATCACGAAATGAGTTCACTTCATTTGCTGCCGTCGCCGGCAAATGGGATCGACTTCGTATGCCATTTGTCGCTGTCAGCTCCCAATTTGCGATTGACAAACGATGTGCGCTGAGGAACCACGGGCTTTTTCCGGGAAGGTGCGCAACAGTCATCGCCGGTTACTTCCATCAACATTATTTAATACAAGTTATGTCCCGGCCTAAGGGTGGGTACGGGGCCAGGTGAGTGTAGAACACTCCTGATCTGCAGCTGGCCAAGGAGGCACAAGTCGAGGTGGGAAGCGGCAGTGGAAGAACCCTTTTAAGATGTCAGGTTACGTTCGTGTCCGGTCCGCCTGCTTCTAATGAATACTGACGCCAGCACTGACACTGATTCGAGGGGGCAATCACCAGCGCCCCTACGTGGTCGCCCTTCTGAGCCGGCTGGACCATCTCCGCTTGTTTTCATACTCAATTAGCCTTGACAGTGATTAATACTGACCGTAATTTCATTAAATCGCCTTTCGATACGACCTCTCCGTGCTGGCCGCACGGCGACATCGAGTGAGAATCGACGTCGGGATAGAACATCGAGGGCAGGTTCATCGGCTTGGGCCAGGACATAACTTCGTTACAGCTGCGAGCCCCTGCAGTCCGATTCTCATGCCTGTTCGATGCCATGCGGCCAGAGAATTGGAAGCAAACTACGAAGAGTCCTTGCCCACTGCATATGGTCATTAATAGTTCTTGGAGAGCAGACCTTAAGTCCTTAATTCCAAACAATTACAATCGAAATGGAAATATAACTCTACAAGTATAATTTCCAGGTTTCTACAATCAAAATAATATTTTCAAGGGTGATCCATGATATAATTATACAAGGTAGTTTCGTCGTGTGTTTAGCGTTCGGGTGTAGGGCCTTATAGAAAACTTCGTGTTTGCTCGTTGACGTGAAAGGCTGTGCGTACAAATTATATTATCTGTCAAATTTTTTTGCAATTTTTGTCGCAAAGACGTCAAAGGCGCAAATTTTATCAATGCACCGAAATGTTTGGTTAGGAGAACGTTGTGGGAGCAAATTTGGTGTGCAGCCTTAGTGAGAACTCGAGAATTTGGGACACGAATTTTAGTGCTTCACAGTGGAAGTTGACAACCAATAAGGGGACGACTTTAAAGAGAAGGCGACAAAAAATGATGCTGTCCCGGAAAGAAAAGCAGCTACGCCGAATCGAGCTCGTATTTTTGGAAACACTAAGCTTTTAAAAATTAAATTATAAGATAAAAGCTCAAACTTATTATTATAATAGGCCAGTTTTAATTTCAAACACCATATTGTCGTATACATTCGTCATCAAATATATAGTTTCAATTCGATAATAGTTAGTATTAAAAAGACCCAAAGCTTCAATAAAAGGTAGTATCCTTTTAATACTAAATAGTATCAACGCAAAACTACTTGTCATCATTACTAGTTTTCGGAAAAAAAAAAATAGATGTATACTATTTCGTATAAAAATACTTGTATACTTGTATATTTCGCACTATTCTGCGTTTCGACACTGCCTCTTATATCTACGGTTGGCTATACAAGAATGTAATATTTATTATCGGGCGATGTGATAAACGAATAAACACAAGAAATTATATACTGAAACATTTGCCTGACCCAGGGCTCGAGAACGCACAACTTAATGATTGTTAGGCGAACGTCTTACCAATCCCACCATTCGGCATCACACAAGGTTGTGGCTTAAATAGCAGTGCGAGGAAGAGTTGCTTAAACTCTGACTTAACTTATTTTGTAAAATAAATTTACTTTTACTTTATGAAAAAAAAAAAAACAAGAAAGAAAGCTATCTTCGGTAAACCGAAATCTGTATACCCTTGCAGTCTGCAATTGGATCATTGAAAATCGATTCATTTTGGTTACAGTTGAAAAATATAGAAGTTTGTACACATTTTACATTTTTCATGTAGAATTTTACATTTTACATGTAGAATTTTACATTTTCATTTAAATCGACCCATCGTTTCTATGGAAGCTATATTAAGGCTGGGATGGAGCTCAGTCTCCCAGGATCCTTTACAACTAAATTTGTAAATAAGCGGGGACGAGTAGAGGCGGGCAAACTGGGCGCAGTCGCCGATCAGTCGTGTGGCGCGCGGCGGGTCTTACTGGCGGGTCAGGACAGGCATTTGGGACTCGGACTTGGCCAGATGCGAGCGAGTGAAAGCCGTCGCGTGCGTACCGGAGAAGGCACAGCGGAGGGATTGGCCCGTACACTGTGTCAACTCTCGCCGCCTGGGGCGCTGTTTCACGCCCACGCAGAGGAATCGTCTCTAAACATGGACGGAAGTCAGCGTTCCCAGCTTTGGGGCCGGCTCCCACTGTTCGGGACGGGTGTGCGTCGATCGAAACCGAGACGGAGAGCTATGCAAGCGGAAAGAAAACCCGTACTTGCACGCCTTCACGTCTGTGCACGTGATTGCCACCAAAGTCCCGTTGCGCAGAGGAATCTTCTCGAAAACGCAACCGGCTTGGCGGACCACGGTTTGGCACACGCGGGTCGGGTTTGGGCTATGGGGGCTTGGGTGCGTCGACCGAAATCGAGACGGAAAGCTATGCAAGCGGAAAGAAAACCCGTACTTGCACGCCTTCACGTCTGTGCCCGTGGCTGCCACCAAGTATCAGTTGCGCAGAGGAATCTTCTCGAAAACGCAACCGGCTTGGTTTAGGCCACGGTTTGGCACACGCGGATCAGGGCTTGGATGGGTCAGGGAATAAATAAATTTAACTCAGTGTATGTTCGATGTTCTTATTGTCCGTTTTGCTTCATTTTATTTTTCTTGGTTATGTTTTTTTTCTGTGGGCTTGTTTCCGCCTCTTTTCTATCTATATATGTTTTTCCCTAGCCGCACTATGTTGTTCCCTATCTCTCTCTCACTCTACTCACTAGGGGTCCTTTGGTCCTTGATCCTGGTTGTCCTGGCGTCGATTCGTCGTCGGGCGATGTGCGATGGTCGAAGATCGGGAAAAGAAAGAGGCCGGTACTGGCAGCCGCAGGGCTTATATAGCCAGCCGGGCTCTCGTTTTCCAGCACTGCCACGCCACGTTGCCAACACTGGGGCACGTGCGTAGACCGCCTGATCCGCTCGTGTATAGCTCGCCTAACCCGCTCGTGTATAGCGCGCCTGATCAGCTGTGATCGCTAACTAACGCCTGTTCAAACTCCTGGCTAACGGCCGAAGTTTTTGAACTTAACGGCTCTCTTGGCTTCTTGCCTGCCTCCTTGGCCTATCCTAACTTAATACTAGTTTTCTTACTATCTACTAGTGTGTACAACCTAATCCTACCTATCCTAACTTATTATTAGTTACCAATATTTACATATTTACATAATACTCCCTGGATGTGGGCGGCTTTCAAGGCGCCTCACAGTTGTCCGATCTTAATGAAACTAAAACCATAATTCTATAACCGTAAAAAACTGCTATATCTTGAAATTGATTGATATACGTTGAAAAACAAAGAAGTTAAAATTTTTTTACATTAATTTCGACATCATTCCTATGGCAGCTATAGGATATAGTTGCCCGATTTCGGCCGTTCCGACATATATACTGCTAAAGAAATAAGACTATGCTGAAAGTTTCAGCCCGATAGCTCAAAAACTGAGAGACTAGTTTGCGTAGAAACCGACAGACGGACAGACGGACAGACAGACAGACGGACATGGCTATATATATACTTTATGGGGTCGGAGATGCCTCCTTAACTGCGTTGCAAATATCATGGCAAAATTATAATACCCTCTGCAAGGGTATAATGAATACAAAAGTACTCACACCAAAATTGAGAACAAACATTCTTAAATTGAAATGGTTTTATCCTTTAATTGAGTACTTCTGTAGCCAAGTTTATCAAAAAGGGGTAAGAGAGGAAAAGCGGCAAAGTCCGTCTCCTCTGCCGATTTGAATCGCTGTTGCTCGGTCTTGCTCTCACCTCCCGTTTTGGATCGGTGCTGCGCCGTGTGTATTTCAGTCTTAGACGATATCCTCTGATTTGTAAGCATGGCGCAGTGCTAAGAGTGCTCGGGGCTTACTCTGACCGGCTCGGGTTCAAGTACGAGTCTCAGCAATTGTTTTTTCGAAATGTAAGTTGGCTTTTATAGACATTATATAATATTTATATAAAATTAATTGTAACATATTAACAAACAGAAGATATGGCATTTACTGCCTGCACTGCCTGATCCTCTCCAGAAACTGGCCACTTAGAGTCGGCAGTGCCTGATCATCTCCCAAAACTGGCCATTTACAGCCTCCCTCTCTCAATTTTACGAAATTTGTTTACCCAGTGTCCAATAATTGAGAATGATTTGTTGGTAAACTAAGAACTTTTTTGTAATAATATGAAAATTATTCGCTCATAAATTAAGTAAATCTTGCATTTTTGTTGAGTATAAAAGATCTCAAAATCGTAAAAAAAGTGTTGATATTAGTATTTGTGTTATTAAAAATTGTACTTAAACTGAATACAAAACCACCTCTAAGTAAGAACAAATGGATTCTTCTTATATAAAGTCAATTTTTCCTTAAAAATGCGCTCTGTATAGGTGTAGTATTCTAGGTTAGTTGACTTTAGTTCATATAAAACACTATTTTGTGTTCATCCAGTTTTATTCGAAGTGTTTAGTTCTCATCTCGAACTATTTGTACGTCTGCTACCGACTGCAAACGTCAGCCTTGAAATCGTAACTTAAATTAAAAAAAAAGGCGAAAGCAATATCAGGTCTATAACACTAATAGCCTGACAAGATAAATCAAAATCTTGATATAAATCCGGTAAGATTTTTAAAAATAAGACAGAATAAATATTATAGAAACCAAACACCACAGTTCAGAGCTCCATCTATAAGTTGATTTCCTGTCTGACCAATGTAGTACTATTCAACATGCAATCCTGAGACATATGAATGTTTAATTGGCTCTTATAAAACAAAGACAGTATTTCTGAAATCGTAAAAATGCCTTCACAGAAAAAATTATGGAATCCTAAAATGGAAAAGACGCGATCTCAAAAATGCACTCTTCTCATTTTGAGTACGGATTTGTCTAAAATTCGTAGTTCTTATTATAAATCTAAAAAAAAACTCTTAGTTCTTTTAGTAAAAAACCTTAAAGTGAATACAAAAATACTCAACACGAAAATTGAGCGCAAACATTTTCGAATTGACTTTATCCTTAAATTGAGTACGTCTAAAGCATTGTGGGTGAAATTGAATAGCACACGAACATGGAATGTTGAAAAATGAAGACAAAGACAAATGTTGCTAGGAAAATGTTGAGCAACACGCACGTGCGCTCTCTTTCTCTCTCTCTCTCAGAAAGGAGAAGTATACACAGAATCTTTATTGTTTAATATCGTCTTTGTTTATCATCCGATTTTTACTCTAAGAACACGTCCGCGATTGCCTACTTATTAAGTCTATCTATGTACTTTAAGCCGAAAATCATTCCTATAGCTAATGTAACGTTTTTTATGATCTTTGGGGGCGGAAGTAGGCGTGGCTAAATTTTAAAACAAACTAAATCTGCGTGCAATAGATTCCAATCTTGTCACTAGATAACTCTAGCTCTTATAGTCTCCGAGATCTGTTGTTTCATACGGACGGACGGACAGACGGACATTGCTAAATCGACTCAGCTGGTGACACTGATCAAAATGTATATACTTTATAGGGTCGGACATTTCTCTATCTTCACTATCTTATAATACCCTTGTACCCTATAGGTACCGAGTATAAAAACTTGGTTTATGTGCAACCTGTTAAAATGCTGCCGACTACCGGTTTAAGAGTAAGCTGACTTAGAATACCTATATATTCTAATGGGGAAACAGAACAGAATCTGTATGTAAGAGGGCCACATACAGTTTCAGTTCTGTTGCCTTATATGTGGGTATGAATTGTATATTGTTACATACTTATTTTTCGAACGAATAGATTTACATAATCACGTATAGTACCTGTTCCCATCTTTGACAAAATATCTGACAAAACTTAGAGTTTTAAATTAAAACGGATTAATAGTCAGTAACCAACCAGACTTTGATTAATAAGCAACATTTTTAATTTAAGAATTTTCAACGCTTCGTAAATATTTTGATGTTTAGTCCTTTGAATCCGAATCAGACATCGATTTCGGGTCTGAAATGAGTCCTTCACTTCATTGCAAGCTTTGGGCTAAAATTAAAATACCTTGCCAGGGTATCAAAACACAGATATGTTCAAAGAATCAGGCATGTGGACGAACTGGTTCGTCTCTTAAAGATTTCTAGCTTTTCAGGGCCAATGTTAAGGAAGCATGTGAGTGGGCATCATCAAGCGAAAAGCCAGAGTCCCGCGTTCACCTGTTGTGGTCATGGTTCTGAAAATTCCATCTTAGTTCCATTGGAGGGCCGTGTGTGTGCCTTAAATGTGATATAATAATGTCGACCTGCTGCATATTTGCTCTTGTTAGCTGTCAAA
Organism: Drosophila triauraria; assembly: GCA_014170255.2. Classification (NCBI taxonomy): domain Eukaryota; kingdom Metazoa; phylum Arthropoda; class Insecta; order Diptera; family Drosophilidae; genus Drosophila; species Drosophila triauraria. The sequence goes on from JABJVT010000007.1 coordinate 112,320, forward strand.
ATAATTGACATAAAGTGGCATGTGTCTTCACCATTGTTATTTACGAGCTGTACACGCAAAAGCGGACACCATAACAAAGGGGCATCCACACCCACAACTATAAATAAACGAAAGGTGCTGACGTGCCACCAAGGGGCAAAAGGAGTCGACAACCTGGCATGAATCCCCACTTTAGCCCATTTCTTCCCAGCGTGCCTAGAATTTACTTATCCTGGATGGGTAAAAGGCAGGCAACTTAAAAAGAGCTGCTCGTTTCTTGAGGCTTGCATAATATAGCTGATGAGGACTAATTTATCAGATATTTTCGCAATTTCGATAAAATTGACTTTAATTTTGTGCCTCGGCGTCAGCATGGAGCAAGGCAGCCTACATCATGCTCTGCAGCTTACCCATCCACGAAAAGTTCGTTCAAATATATTATTCACCGGCTGACGGAAATATTTATTAATGAAATTGCTCGACGCTGTTAAATATTTAGCTCCCTTGCATAAACAACTCCCTAAAAATGTCCAAGTATTTTTGACTGGCACGATTGCTGCCTTCTCGCAATGGCCTTATCCTTTGCTGGAAATTCGCACAGTTCACTGTCATCGGAAATTTCGGGTTCATCAAAAATTTAGCAGAGGATCCGACCCAGCAAAGTCAGCGAAGCGGCCAGAGCCAGCAAGCACAGCCGCAGAGGACAGGCAGCTCAGAGATGTCAAAAATTCTTGGCGGAAAAGTTGGTTAATGGGCATAAATGTGGCAACACACGCTGACAACGACTAAAGAATGAACTTTAATGCGCACTCAGTACGCCTCTGTGTACACACCCGCACACGCACACTCGCACAGGAATATGGTGACGCGAGTGTACCATCGATATTTCCCCGACTCGAGCTTCCTCCTGGTGCGACTCCATCTTTTAGCGCTCCTACTTCGCTGCAGCTTTGGGGCTTGCGAGCATTATTAATAAGTATGTAAGACGCTGCGTATACGTGACATTTACGGAAATTTGATTGAAAAATATCGAACATACTTTTCGGCACTTTCTCGAGGCGGCGGCGGCTCAACATTTCCATTTGATGCGAGGGACAATATGAATTCGTATCCCAATTTTTGCTTCGGTGCCCTGACGAAGCAAAGGCGCAGAAGGTGAAGTCCGTAAGGCACGTATCAGTGTTATGTCATATTTCACGGAGCGGTTCTCCGTTCTTTACCCTCAACTCTTCCGTATACGGCTTCTTGCCAGCTATATGCGAGTGCGTGTGTGAAATTATAGCACGTGTATGTGAAATTACGTGTCTCCTGAAGGGGTACAGTCCGCCCTCAGCTCCCCCTTTTCGGGACATCAAGTATCCGCCGGAGTGGCTTTGCAGCGCTGCATCCGCGCTGACAGCTCACAGATTTGCAGCAGCAGTTGACATTGATTCATCAAAAATTAATCGAATTCCCAGTCTGCGGGCCTGCGTCAAACTGTCAGCTGTCAAGTAGGGCCAACTAGACCAGCGGCCCCTGCGCCCTGAGCCTGTCCCCTGTCCACGGCGCCAACTTCGGTCTCGCACACGTTTCGCACATTGCGTAATCCGCTTAAAACAACAATTCGTAATGGCATCGACAGGCAGCAGAGCCACAAAAAGCCGCCTGTGGTTGACGGCCGTGAGTGGTGGCCGTGCCCACGATTGTTGTCGCATTATAATGCGGCTGCGAAACTCAAAGACCTCTCATAATTGGAATTCTGGCGCAGCGCATATACTCCTAGTTTGCGATGCCAGAGGGCTGTTGCTTTGTTTTGGATTTGATCCTCTGACCTGCACTGGCGATGGCATTCCATGTGCCATTAATTGCGCAGGACACGGGCTGGCATTGTGTCTGCATCTGTATCTGCATCTTCATCTGTCTGTGGCTTTGCCCTGCCGGTGCCTTTGTCGGCCGTGACAGCTGGCAATCTGACAGCAGCTTTTATTTTATGCCAGGCTTTAAGTGGGGCTTTGTAATTTTATCAGCCCCTGGCCCGAATCCTCTTGCTTCGGATCTGGCCTTGGACCTGGCCAGCTGCCAGTTCAATCTGCCAATTTCAAGATGGTTTCTATAAGCTCCGAGTGCTTCCTGGTTACTAGTTCATCACTTTTGATCCATCGCGAGTGCAGCAATTTGTTGCACATTGCTGGGGCATTTCGCTGCTTTGCCAATCAATCGCCAGTTTCCAGAATGAAAGTTAAATGTATTTGCCACTAATCCAGCCAGATTTAAGTCTTATCGTAGCAATCAAGACTGCTGGATTTTTTGCTCAAAACACATGTGTCAGTTCCGGGCTCATACACTTATCTGTCGCAGTCGCTGCCCGCTTGACGAAAGAGTGCTGATGTCCCGTTAGTCCAACGTCGGCCAGCCATAACCAGTCCAGGGGTGCTCGGGACACGCAAATGAGCTTTCTGGACCAGATTTGCGGGATACAAAACTTTTGGCCATCTGGGTAACCAGAAACCCAAGCTCGGTCCGGCAAATGTACCGTCCTTTGTGTGTCAATAAATGAAGCGTGATTGATTACAGGAAAAAGTTTTTAGGTAAATTTTCATGTTTATGACATCCTCGAAGGGGCCTTCGAAAGGAGGCCCACGAATTGTGGAAGGGCCGGGCAGGAACTATAGGGCACAACAGCATTGGGCTGGTTGGGCCACTGGACAGGTGTATGTGGTGGGATCGGGGCATTTGTTAGTGTTTATTGTTTGAATTTCGTGTATCTTTGTTCAGCTGGCACTCCCTTCGTGCGCCGCTGCCGCTCGTACACCTGCCTTCCGGACTACCTGACTAGCAACCCTCCCCTTTCCCTGTCGTGAATGTCGGCTGGGAAAATATTTTGTCAGCCATTTTTATGCAAATGAAATAAATTTTGCATAAAAAGTCAAACATCAACAGAGATTTATGACTTGCTGAAACTTTAGCATAATTTCATAAATATTTAAACATTTTCATGTGCTGTTTCAGAGAGGCAACCAAAATTATGCACAAGTTCGAGTACGCCGAGCAAAGGAAAAGGATGATTATGTGCAAATATTTGCGCTTATTATGAGCAGCCCTTGGTTGGCCCCGAATTGAAATTCCATCGAGTGACCAGAGGTGCTCCCCAGAATAAGTGAAGTGTGAGTATCCTTTCTGAAAGCACTCCTTCTCATTTTGCACCAATCACCAATGCCAATGCCAATGACATTGTCCGATTCTGGTTTCTATAATAATATCCGGTATGCGTAGTGTACAAGATCCCACCGAGAATTTATGTGACACGCAGAAGACTCCATTAAGTATTCTAAATCAGGATCACCAGCAGAATTAATTTAGCAAGGCCCGTCTGTCCTTCAGTGAGTAACAACAGATATCAGAGACAATAAGAACTTAAGCAACCAAATTTGACGACACGATACTTATCCTGTGCACGATACTTATCCTGTTGACAAATGAAGACGTTGAATGTTGCTAGAAACATGTTGAGCAACACTCAAAAGGGACAAATGATGCTAGGAACATGTTGAGCCACACCCAAAAAACACAAATGTTGCTTGCATTGTCACTCTCAACATATCTCTCTCTCTCTCTCTCTCAAAAGCTAAGTGCTCAGACACGCGAAATTATTCCTAAGCAGTGCGATAGAGCGAGAGTGTGAAAGCATACGTACGTAGCTTCAACAAACACAGGAACTTTATTGTTTAATAACTTACATGTTTATCATCCGACTTTACTCAAATTTTCAGATTTTTTTTCCAGTCCGCAATTGCCTACTTATTAATTCTATCTATATACTTTAAGCCGAAAATTACGCATATAGCTAATATAACGTTTCTTATTATTTTCGGGGGAGGAAGTGGGCATGGTAAAATTTTAACACAAACTTGATCTGCGTGCAACAGATTCCAATGTTGTCACAATTTGGTAACTCTAGCTCTTATACACACAAAAAAAAACTATGTAAAATCAACCTAGAAAAATAGTTTGAATACTATGTGAAAATTTTGCATATATTTTGTTGTTGGTTTTTTGTCAAGTGCGTACACACCAAAGGAAAAATATATGTAAAATCAACCCAAAAAAATAGTAACGTACTATTTGAATAATTTGCACGTATTTTGTTTTTGCTTTTCTGCCCAAGTATGTACACACCAAAAGTATGTTTTATGTTAACCTACTATGAAAAATAGTAAAAAATACTATTTTACTTTTTTCTCATGTATTTTGTTGTTTTTCAAAGAGTACTATTAATATAGTACTAGTCCTAACATGTGTATATGTCCCAACCATTTGATATTGTTAAAAATACTATTAAAATAGTTGAATGGATGGCTAAATCTAGAGTTTGAGAGAACTTGAACAAACTGCCCAATTATGTATTAGAGTACTAGACGTTAGTGTTTGGTTTGCCTCCGTGGTCCAGTTGGTTGGGCGGCCGGTGTATGAGTTCTGAGACCCCAGTTCGATTCTAGGTCGTGGAGTTGGTTCTTAAATGTGAGTATCCATTTAATATGATTTCTTCACTGCTTAATATGATTAAACAAGTGAGAAAGCTACAGTCGAGTGCGACCGACTGTGAGATACCCGGTACCCAAAGTATTGTGCGTGAAATTAAATAGCACACGGACATGGGAAAAACAAAATGTTGACAAATAAAGACAAATTTTGCCAAAAACATGTTGAGCAAAGTTTAAAAGAGACAAATTCTGTACACAGCTGCATTACGAATTAATACTGCGCCCAAAAGCACGCAACACTTTTTTCGCTACTGCTGTTGTGGCTCAATATGGTAAGAAACTTAATTGTTTAATAACTTCCATGTTTATCATCCGATTTTACTCAAATTTTCAGAAAACGTCCGCATAAGCCTACTTATTTATTGTATCTATTTACTTTGAGCCAAAATTTACGAATCTAGCTTATTTAAGTTTTTCGTTTTTGGGGCGGAAGTTGGCGTGGCCAAATTTTAAAACAAACTTGATCTGCGTGCAACAGATTCCCATGTTGTCACCAAATTTGGTAACTCTAGCTCTTATAGTCTCTGAGATCTGTTGTTTCACACGGACGGACAGACGGACAGACGGACAGACGGACAGACGGACAGACGGACATGGCTAGATCGACTCGGCTAGTGACGCTGATCAAGAATATATATACTTTATAGGGTCGGAGATTTCTCCTTCTGCCTGTTACATACATTCTCGGTTGGCACTAACTTATAATACCCTTGTACCCTATGGGTACCGGGTATAATAACAAATAACAAATTGTCACCCTATAAATACAGATTATAAAAATTATCTTTCACAAGGAATTTCTTAACTTTAACAAAAACTTAAAGAAATAATGTTAAGAATTAAGAAATTTAATCTTAATTGGGGGAATGTTGAGTCTATACGTGAATAAACATGTAAATGCGAAATTTTTAATGGCCGATATACTATTATTTTGGAATTCTACTATTAAATAGTAAAACAACTATTTTTCTTGTGTAACCTACTAGTATATGGTTATCTTAATAATAATAATAAAATAGTTGATTTTACATTGACTTTACATAGACTTTTTTTTGTGTGTAGTCTCTGAGATCTGTTTGTTCACACGGACGGACAGACGGACATGGCTAAATCGACTCGGCTGGTGATGCTGATCAAGAATATATACAAAATATTAATTTTTATTTTAAAACGATTATTTATGTTTATTTTTATCATTTTTGGTTAAGTGTGCCAATAATTTTGTTCAATGAAAATCAGGTGTTTTTTATAATTTTAATTTTTATAAATTAGTGAAAAGAGATACAAGAATTAAATAAAGTTCGGTTTGTTGTAAATTAAGCAATATATATGAATAAAATTAGTTTTAATTAAAAATCACAGTTTTAAGTGCAGAAAAGCTATGTTAAAGTCAGACATGCCAACTGTGGCAATAATTAAGTTCGTCACTGTATGTATACTTAATGGGGTCTCGGTTGGCACAAACTTGTTATACCCTTGTACCCTATGGGTACCGGGTATAAAAAGTGAAAAGATATGTACATTTGTACGATCGTAAGATCGAGTACGAGCCACGAGAGAGCTTGTGACGAGATGAAACACGACGAGCAATCATCAGAGGAGGACGACAATACGAGCAACCACGATGAGATGAGAGTGGTACGACGAGATGAGAGCGACACGAAGATCAAGGCGAGGAGCACATGACGAGCGATGACGAATTCGAGAAAGGGAGAGGGCAAACGACGACGAGAGCTGGGAGTTGAGATCGAGCGAGCCAAGAGAACAATTAAATGACGGAGATATTAACTAGAGCTGTAAAAACATCGATAGTGCTCTCACTCGATATTTTCGATAGTGATAGTCCAATCCATCGATCGCCTCGCCCCGACCCAACCCCTGTGCAGGCTCCGCCACCGGTTCCGTTAAAACATGACGAAGAGGCGAACTCGGAGAAGCCAAAGGATCCCTGCGCACCGCCGCCGATGCCACTGCTGCGCACCAATGCCCTTCTGTTCACAGGGCTCAGCTATCTGATGGTGTCGGCAAGCTAAAGAAGACTTTTGCCAAGCCCAAGTAGAGTTTTACAAAGCCGAGAATCTTCAGAGAAAGGGGTCGTCTAGGAAGAGAGGACGCTCCTAACGAGGAGGAGGCGGTGGCCGCCAGTGCAGCATGTACGCCAGCTAGGGTCGTCCAAAAGTACAATAGCCAGTTTAATCCAATTAAATGCTAATTAGTTTACAAGACATAGAGAAAATCATGAATTTGTTCAATATTTGTCCCGCCAGCCAATTTAATTAAAAAAAAAAAAAAACGGCTTGCTAGTGATGATAGTTGGGCAAAATCACACATCGATAGGCAGAAAAAGGCTGAAAAAATCGATACCATCGAACTAAACCACGAAAAACAACTTTTTTTTATCATATTTGTCACCACTAGATTCCTATACCTTATACACAGGGAAGAAGTTGCTTTTTGGCCAAAAAGCAGAATTGGAAAAAGCAACTGTAATGGAAACGGGGCCTTAAACAACACAGAACACAGAAACAACAATTAAAGAAATTCAATCACATTACCGTCAATATAGATTTTATAAACATTAATACAATTTTTGATAACGCTAATTCATAACGCTATGATTATATATTTTTTTTATATTATATTTATAGGCGAAAACTTGTAAATTTTATACGAATTTAAAACTTAAATATATTTCATAATTACTATATTAAATAAAACCTACCATTTACTGACTTAATATAAAAAAAAAAATCCCACATAAATACAACTTGCCGAAAATGCTCTAAAAATTTGACAGTTTAAACAATTAAAATTGGTTGATTACCGCCGAAGTTATTACACATTAAAGCTATTCTATTTTCATCCCACTCGCATTCGGGCTCAAATGGGTAGTCAAATCTCGAACCGTGGTTTCGATCTGGGGCAATCCGAAATAATACTATTTTATGATTTACTGTTTATTTAGATTTATTTTTTAAGTCGTCTTTTAACTTAATGCAGAAGGCATTGACTACCGGGTATCTCACAGGACAAACGACTATACATTTTTTACTTGTTGTAATAGAAATAAGAGTTCTATAGTATAAAGAGTAACTTTATTATGACTGAGTACTCTGAGTAACTGAGTAGATAATTTTTAAACTGGTTTAAAAAAACATCTTTACTTAGCAAAATATGTGCGAGATGGCTCTGCGAAATAAGGAAATACATAAAAAACAAAAACGAAATTAATCAATAAACCAATAATTTTATGAGAATCAACAAAAATTTCAAATTGGAGTGTAATTTCATATTTTGGATCTTTTTTCTTTGTCTGGTAGACTTATAAACATACGAGGTGTGTTTAAAAAATAAGGTGACTTTGTATTTTTTAGAACAAAATTTTATTTATTTATCAATATTTATGTTGTCCTCTTTAATGTAATCCCCCTCAGATACAATACACTTATGCTAAGGGTTTTTTCAATCCTTAAAGCACTTCTCATTAACATTTTTCGGCATAGCCTTGAGCTCTTCGAGCGATGCAGACTTTATCTCTTCAATCGTTGCAAATCTCTGTTCTTTCAAAGTCTTTTTAGTTTTGGGCAAAGATGAGTAAGCAGGTGCATTGTCGTGATGCAAAATCCATGAATTGTTTTTCTACAATTCTGGACGTTCTCTTTGTATTGCCTCTCGCAAACGGCGCATAACTTTAAGATATATATATTTTTTTATTGACCGTACGACCATATGGTAGAACTCCTGATGCACTAAGCCATGGTAATCGAAAAACACAGTGAGCAAAACTTTGACTTTTGATCGAACTTGGCGTGCTTTTTTAGGTCTTGGCTCTTCTGGCCGCTTCCATTGGGACGATTTGGCTTTGGTTTCGATATCATAGCCATATACCCATGATTCGTCATCAGTTATGACCCTTTTGAGTAAATCTGGGTCGCCGTTGACATCATTTAACAGTTCTTGAGCGATGCTCATGCGACGGTTCTTTTGGTCAAATTTTAGCAATTTCGGAACAAACTTCGCTGACACACGTCTTATGCCCAAAACGTTAGAAAAAATGTCATGGCACGAGCCAAGCGATATACCAACATTCTCAGCATCTTCTCTGATAGTGATTCGACGATTTTCCAAAACAACTTTCTTTACAGCTTGAACGTTTTCATCAGTTGTTGAGGTGCTTGGGCGTCCAGAGCGAGGCTCGTCATTGGCATCTTCTCGGCCATCTTGGAAGAGTTTGACCACTTGTAAATTTTTTTTTTTTCTCAGAACAGTTTTACCGTATGCCACTGTCAACATTTCAAGTGTTTCAGAGCACTTTATTATATTTTTGACACAAAATTTGATGCAAATCTTTTGATCCATATTTTTCGATAGCAAGAAATCGCCGAGCACGAAAAACATAACTATAACTCTTACGCCTCTCACAGCCGAACAAAAAATGCCATTCACTTGAATATTGGTACAGATGCTCGGAAAGAGTGTACACAGAGAGAATTTTTAAGTAAAAATGAACTTAAAGTAAGTATAAACGTACGCATATAGCTACTGAGAACTTTTTTACTTAATTAGATGTGGTTTTGTACTCAGTTCAAGGGCAATTTTTAAGAATATTGGTACTTAATTTTGGTGTGAGTACTTTTGTATTAATTTTTAATTTTTTTTGGTCTCAAAGTAAGGAAAAAAAACTTAATCTAGGAATTTTTAAAAAATCCGTACTTAAAATAAGAATAGTACGAATTTGAGTACGCGGATTCTCAATTTCCGAACCCCTCAATTCTCTCTGTGTACCAACATAAAAAAAGCAAAAAAATCAATATTCAAAAGTACGTTGCCCGCGAAATTTGAAAAGTCACCTTACTTTTTGAACACACCCCGTATGTATGTAGGGGAATTACAAATAAATTATTTAATTTATTTGTATACTACTTAATTAAGAACAGAGACTTATTAACTTCGACTTAGCACTTAATGGAGATCACACGTCTTTCGCGGCCAAATTCTCACAGCTACTGACTTCTACATGCAACTTCGAAAGGAATCAGCTGATAAACACAGCTTTTACATTTGCAAAGCACAGGCGTGTGCAATATTAACTTTTGTTTGCAAAGTTTAAGTGATCAGAAGTGAAAAACTAAACAATTTAATTAAAATTTTTGAAATGAATTCCAATCTGTGTGGCATGTATTATGTGTTTGGTCACTAGAGCCAAATTGCATGCAAGTCTCATGTTTCATAAGGTATTTAAAGTGAGTCCAGAAGAGTCCATCCACGATATGCATTGTATGTTGTAGAGTATTAAATTCTTGTTTAAATGAGTGTTATTAAAAATACCACTTTTTCCGATTTTGCGAGAATTTTTAATTTTTAGGACATATCCTTTTGTATGGCAACGCTGTAATGCTTACCAGATGGGAAGCAGTTTTTGGATAGATTGTTTCTATGAAAATTATAGGAAAACGTGATCCGATCTTGACAAAATTTTCTATATTCTGTTAAAAGAGTATACATTTTTAGTTTAAAAAAATTTATGCAGATATCTTAAATTTTACCCGATCTCTGCTATGAAAGCTATAGGATATAGTTGTCTGATCCGAATAATTTGCATTAAGAATTTTCCTATATATTGTAACGATCGGGGCGGGATAGCTCAGTCTCGTCCAGGATTCGCTGCAACAAATTTATATTTGTTGGGCGCGGTGCCAAAATAAGAACTCCGGGGCTTAGATTTAAGTAATATAATATATATCTTAACTGGGACTTTCACCTCTTTTCCACCACACCTGTCTTAAGCGGGGCACAAGACGCCCTATTCCTAACAATTAGTGCACGCCCGACTCGCCGGCCAACGCCGTCTGGGTGATCACGCCACGCTTACGCTCCGCTTGATACTCCGGTGCTACCCGCACGCGGATACTCTCGCTAAGCTTCGCTCCGCTAGATACTCTGGTGCTGCACGCTCCAGATGCTCCCTCTAAGCTGACGCGCTGGCAAACTCACCGTCCGCCTGGGCACTTACAAAGTACGAGGTGGAAGGAAGTGGTAAACTGGACTCGCTTGGTCAAAGGAGATCCCTCCCAAAGGCTTACTGCGTGATTACTGCTGATGACTGTCCTGTTCTGCGGTCCCCTGAACTGCTCCTTGGCTCGTTTCCCAAGAAGTCACTGTCACAAGCACTAGCACTGGTCACTGGTCACTCGCAAATCCACTGCGATATAAACTCCACAACTAACTGCCCCTGAAGTGATCCTTAGCTCGTTTTGGGTACATGTAATAACGCCCACTGACATAACGCCCATGGGCGTTATGACGCAAAAATAAGTGACATAACGCCCACGGGCGATATGTCACTTTCAAAAGTGTCATAGGGCCCGCAGATTTAATGTCAGTTTTTTGTGGGCCTTTTGACACAATAACGCCCACAGCTAATAAGAATTAAAAAAATGAATTAATAGTAAAATAGAATACAATTCAGGCAACGTTTCTAGTTTCTAATTCTAGCTGATTGTAAAGGGAAATGTAAGGAATGTTGTACTAAATAAGTGGTAAAGTTGGAAACTAATTATACCCGGTACCCATAGGGTACAAGGGTATTATAAGTTAGTGCCAACCGAGAATGTATGTAACAGGCAGAAGGATAAATCTCCGACCCTATAAAGTATATATATTCTTGATCAGCGTCACTAGCCGAGTCGATCTAGCCATGTAGGTCTGTCCGTCTGTCCGTCTGTCCGTCTGTCCGTCTGTCCGTCTGTCCGTCTGTCCGTCTGTCTGTCCGTGTGAGACAACAGATCTCAGAGACTATAAGAGCTAGAGTTACCAAATTTGGTGACAACATTGGAATCTGTTGCACGCAGATCAAGTTTGTTTTAAAATTTGGCCACGCCTACTTCCGCCCCCGAAAACATAAAAACGGTATATAACCATATGCGTGATTTTCGGCGTAAAATAAATAAATTAGCTTAATGAGTAGGCAATCGTGGACGTGTTCTGAAAATTTGAGTAAAATCGGATGGTAAACATAGAAGTTATTAAACAATAAAGTTTTTGAGCGAGAGAAAGAGAGAAAGAGAGAGAGAGAGAGAGAGAGAGCGCACGTGTGTGTTGCTCAAAATGTTCCTAGCAACATTTGTCTTTGTTGGGTGTTGCTCAGCATGTTAATAGCAACATTTGTCGCTTTTGAGAGTTGCCCAACATGTTCCTAGCAACATTTGTCTCTTTCAAGTTCTGCTCAACATGTTTCTAGCAATATTTGTCTCTATTTGTCAGCATTTCCTTTTTTCACATGTTCATGTGCTGTTTAATTTCACCCACAATGCTTTGGGTACCGGGTATCTTACAGTCGGTCACACTCGACTGTAGCTCTCCCACTTGTTTTTGATTGCATCTTTTGATATCTTTGATATGAAATCGCGCGATTTTTTTGAAAAAAAAATTTTGCCTGCGGCGCTTTCAGTACTTTCCAACTTTAACATTTATTTATCAAAAGATGCAATCAACAAAAATTTTTTTTTCAAAAAAATCGCTATGGTTCATTTCAAGACTCAACTGAGTACACACCCCAGTATTTGACAACACCACTGAGACACTACAGTTTTCTATGTAACAAGTATATCGCGAACCAGTTTTTAGCGAACTCTTAAATTTAAACAATTGTTGCTGTGCTGTGAGCAGCAACAACTTCGAATTTTTTCGAAAGCCGGAAACAATTTTGTACTGGTACGGATCAACAGCTTCCATTTCGCTTGCAGATTAGTGATAAACTGACTTTGAAGATTATTGTGCCGAGAACTTGAAACATGCTTAGAGAGATAACATAATAAACGGTATTTTTCTTATCGGTAATCTCATTGATTGCTGATGCACTTGACAAGTTTTTTAGAAATTGAGGGCGTAATGACACTTTTAAAAATGACATAACGCCCACGGGCGCTACGACACTTTGGGAGTGGGCGCAATGACACTTTTGAAAGTGACATATCGCCCGTGGGCGTTATGTCACTATTTTTGCGTCATAACTCCCATGGGCGTTATGTCAGTGGGCGTTATTACATGTACCCGTTTCCCAAGGAGTCACTTACCCTTGCACTGGTCACTTCCTATATCCCCTGCGCCGTGAACTCGACTACTGACTGCTCCTGAAGTGATCCTCGGCTCGTTTCCCAAGGAGTCACTTCCTATATTCACTGCAACATAAACTCCGCCACTGACTGCCACTGAAGTGATCCTTGGCTCGTTTCCCAAGGATTCACTTCCACTAGCACTCTGCGGCCACTACTGCCTGAACTCCACAACCTACTCCCAACTGACTCTCCAACTGACTCCCCAACTGACTCCTGCCTCGCTCTTTTATACCCCTCTGCAGCGCTGCTATTCAGCAGCCCTCTCTCCCGCCAAAACTCCTTGCTCAGCGCATCTGTGTCCCGCTATGCGCTGACTAACGGCTCTGACGAAAGCTTTCTCTCCCTTTCTCTTCTACTGCTTTCTCTTCTGTCGATCCTACGTTCTCTTAGGGCTTTTGTAAGGGATCTAAACGATTCCTTACAATATATATAATAACGATTGGTGAAGTTTCTTGTTGATATCTAATAAACTGAGCGAGTTAATAATATTGGTTCAAAAACTCGGTAAAATTCCCTATAGTGGAATGCAAGGGCACAATAAGAGAAAGAGTGATGACCATAGATATCTTATTTTAAAGCGGGATGGAGGGATATGTGAAACTGGCTGACGCAATAATGCTTACATATTTGGTGAAATAGCAACCAGTGTTTCCCTGTACTGAAATTATCTGGTCTGCTAAATACCCCGCTACACCCCTATCCAACATGTAAGTACATATGTTACATCATTATCGGTAATTTTATAGATTCTTTATGAATTGAACAAGTTTTCAGAAATTGAGGATGTTATGTTATTCTTAAATTTAATTTTATTAATCTATTTAACCTAATTTAAAGGTATTCCCCGTATTTTTAATTTTTAAGAACAAACAATTTTAGTAACTTATAGGTTAACTGAGAAATTATAATAAAGGACTTGTTAGGAGAAAATCGCTTAAAAACGTATATTATTGGTAGGCTTTTAAAGCAGTGGTGACCACACAAATACAATGACATGTGACTTGCATTTGTGTGCGTAAGAGAAAAACGAAGTTGGCTTCGCCCGAGACGTTGCGGTTGTCAGAGCAGTGCAAAGCATTAAAATTTAAATGCTTTGCACTGCTCTGACAACCGCACACTCGACCTCTTATTCTCTCTTCTCTGCTGCTGCTGCTCACGTCACGTTTACACTGTCTGTGTAGCAGCAGAGAACCGGCAGAATTTTTACCAACCACATGTGGCGAGGGCTTGGGCACCACTGTTTTAAAGGATTTGGTATGAGAAGAAAAGGAAAATGACCGCATCGCCAATTTTTATACCCCTGCAGAGGGTATAATAATTTTGCCATGATATTTGCAACGCGTTGAAGGAGGCATCTCCGACCCCATAAAGTATATATATTCTTGACCAGCATCACCAGCCGAGTCGATCTAGCCATGTCCTTCTGTCTGTCTGTCCGTCTGTCGGTTTCTACGCGAACTAGTCTCTTAGTTTTTGAGCTAGCTGAAATTTTCAGCATGGTCTTCTCTTTTTAGCACGCAGTATATATGTCGGAACGGCCGGAATCGGACCACTATATCCTATAGCTGCCATAGGAATGATGGCGAAATTATTGAAAAAAAATTTTAACTTCTATGTTTTTTAACGAATTTCTATAAATTTCGAGATATTGTCGTTTTTTATAGTTCTAGAATTACGGTTTTATTTATTTATTTCATTAAGATCGGACAACTATATCATATAGCTGCCATAGAAGGGATCGATCGATTTACATGAAAATGTAAAATTCTTCATGTAAAATGTAAAATGTATAAAATTTACATAATTTGACATCTTTTTTAACGTTACCAAAATGGATCGGTTTTCAATGATCCAATTGCTGACTGCAAGGGTATACAAACTTCGGTTTACCGAAGTTAGCTTTCTTTCTCGTTGTTTTTAAATTTTATGATTTTTTAGAAAACGCATTTTTTAAGTTTTTACAAAACTGAAACACCTAAACACCTTATTTCCTGGGGACTTATTTCCGGCACCCGTGCGAGATATGGAAACAAAGTTGTAGAAACTTTTTGTATGCAGGCATGATAACAATTAGTCGACTATTAACTAACGTATTCTATACAGCGGGCTCTATTATTTAGCTCACGGATCACATTTCCAACATATTTGACCAGCGAACGCTCTAAATTGTGGTGTTCTTGCAAGGCTCAGCACAAAACACTGTTAAATATCCGCTTATTTTTTCCGCACAAAGAAAAATTAATAATGCATTCAGTGCCGTGCACCAACATGTTAAGGCCAATTGGCGAGCATACTTGCATGGCCGCTGAAGCACTGCAGCCGGTTGCAGGAGCTGTTGCACTGCCCGTGACAGTCGCGGGTACTTCAATTAATGAGCGCTCGGCTAATTACAGGTCGGGCAAACATAAGGAATTAGCACCGGCATGCAATAATTCAATTGCCAACTTGGGCTGACATATTTGCATTCAGCCCACTCTAGGACACGCCATGCGAGAGGGCTTAATCTACAACAGCATAAGGGACCGGGGTCGGTGGGGCGCCTGCAGGGACTTGACGCCAGACTTTGATAAGAACCATGAAAGTCGCCACGAAGCGGTCAATGTCGGCCCGCTTATCGGCTGCGTATAATCGCCTTCAACATTTCAAGTTAATTTATTTCGCTGCTTTGATCTCGCAAGGGCCTGAAGCGGGCTGAGCAGTCTGTGCGGCGGCGAATAAGTTTTCATATAAATTTCACATTTTGAGGGACAACACGTCGGACCAAAACGGAGCTGGGGATTTATCTGCTCAATAAATTGCGCAACTTGCGACTCAAAATATTTTCGGTCGAGCAACCAACAAAGTGTGTTTTCGCCGAGCCCATTCCTTCGTGAGTGGGCAACATGGCAATAGCGCCGAGTGTTTACAAATAAGCGGGCCAAGAGGACTGGGCGCGCCAGAGCTTAGCTGCATGACAAGTGATTACACGGCTCCTGTCGTTATGCTGTTGTTGCCCTGTTGATATTTTTCCGATGTTTATGGCGAGGTCCTTGGCAACGGGATAACAACTGCGTTGCGCTCAAAGTTTTGTTCAAGGGGAGGTAGTGAGGAAGCCAAATCGCGTTCGCGAATCGCGTCACAGTTCAACCTGGCTCATATTAGTTTTGCACGATTCAGCTTAAGGCGGTGCCCGCAGCAAGGGATCCCGACAAATTAATCATCAGGGAGCCTATGTGTGACACACGTCTATGAGATAAATGGCTTATGTTTACGCAACGTCCACGAGAGGATGGTCTAATTTCTAACTATTTCGACGAAAAAGTGCACTTGCAAAATGGCCTATGAAAATATTTATTAAATATGAGCTTTGTTTTTTAAATTGAAGCGCATCACTATTGATACCACCATACAAATGAGCTTATATATATATAGCGTGTGTGGCCCGCTCACACTCGAGACAAAATCTGGCAATGCAGAATTTGCTTTAGCTTTAAAAACATGCACCATTTGACTCCAACCTAATTTGGTTTGGTATTCTTTGACGAGTTATCTATTTATTCAATAAAAAGTAGGAAAGCTACAGTCGGGTGTGACCGACTGTGAGATACCCGGTACCCAAACCATTGCGGGTGAAATTTAATAGTATAAGGACGTGGAAAAAAGAAAATGCTGACAAATGAAGACAAATGTTGCTAGAAACATGTTGAGGAACACTGAAAAAAGACAAATGTCGCTGGGGACATGTTGAGCAACACGCACGTGCGCTCTTAACATATAAGAAGAAGAAGCATACACGGAAACTTTAACGCTTAATGACTTCCTTGTTTATTATCAGAAAACGTCCACGAGTGCCTATATGTATATTAAGTCTATCTATTTACTTTAAGCCGAAAACCACGGCTATAGCTTATATAACGATTTTTATAATTTTTGGGGGCGGAAGTGGGTGTGACCAAATTTTAAAACAAACTTGCTCAACATGTCTTTAGCAAAATTTGTCTTTTTTGGGTGCTGCTCAACAATGGTTACCGGTATCTCTCAGTCGGCAACACTCGATTGTAGGTTTTCTACATTACAAGGGTATTATAAGTTAGTGCCAATCGAGAATGTATGTAACAGGCAGAAGGAGGAAACTCCGACCCCATAAGGTATATATATTCTTGATCAGCATCACCAGCCGAGTCGATTTAGCCATGTCTGTCCGTCTGTCTGTCCGTCTGTCCGTCCGTCCGTCCGTCCGTCCGTCCGTCCGTCCGTCCGTCCGTGTGAAACAACAGATCTCAGAGACTATAAGAGCTAGAGTTACCAAATTTGGTGACAACATTAGAATCTGTTGCACGCAGATAAAGTTTGTTTTAAAATTTGGCCACGCCCACTTCCGCCCCCGAAAATGATAAAAAACTGTATATAAGCTATTGGCGTGTACGTGTTCTGAAAATTTGAGTAAAATCGGATGATAAACATGGAAGTTATTAAACAATAAAGTTTCTGTAAATGCTCTTCTTCTTTTTCAGAGCCACAAAGGCTCTGTACAACAAGTGGGAAAGCTACAGTCGAGTGTGACCGACTGTGAGATACCCGGTACCCAAAGCATTGTGGGTGAAATTAAACAGCACATGAACATGGAAAAAGGGAAATGTTGACAAATAGAGACAAATATTGCTAGAAAAAAAAATATTGATAGAAATGTTGAGCAGAACTCAAAAGAGACAAATTTTTCTAGGAACATGTTGGGCAACTCTCAAAAGAAACAAATGTTGCTAGGAACATGCTGAGCAACACCAACAAAGACAAATGTTGCTAAAAATATTGTGAGCAACACGCTTCTCTCTCTCTCTCAGAAACTTTTATTTTTTAATAACTTCTATGTTTATTATCCGATTTTACTCAAACTTTCAGAACACGTACACGATTGCCTACTTGTTAAGACTGTCTATTTACTTTACGCCGAAAATCACGCATATGGCTTATATACCGTTTTTATACCCGGTACCCGTAGGGTACAAGGGTATTATAAATTAGTGCCAACCGAGAATGTATGTAACAGGCAGAAGGAGGCATTTCCGACCCCATAAAGTACATATATTCTTGATCAGCATCACCAGCCGAGTCGATTTAGCCATGTCCGTCTGTCCGTCTGTCCGTCCGTCCGTGTGAAACAACAGATCTCAGAGACTATAAGAGCTAGAGTTACCAAATTTGGTGACAACATTGGAATCTATTGCACGCAGATCAAGTTTGTTTTAACATTTGGCCACGCCCACTTCCGCCCCCGAAAATGATAAAAAACGTTATACAACCATATGCGTGATTTTCGGCGTAAAATAAATAGATAGGCTTAACAAGTAGGCAATCGTAGACGTGTTCTGAAAATTTGAGTAAAATCGGATGATAAACATAAAAGTTATAAAGTTTCTGAGACCGAGAGAGAGAGAGAGAGCGCGCACGTGCGTGTTGCTCAACATGCTTCTAGCAACATTTGTCTTTGTTGGGTGTTGCTTAACATGTTCCTAGCAACATTTGTCGCTTTTGAGAGGTGCCCAACATGTTCCTAGCAACATTTGTCTCTTTTGAGTGTTGCTCAACATGTTTCTAGCAATTTTTGACTCTATTTGTCAACATTTCCTTTTTTCCATGTTCATGTGCTGTTTAATTTCACCCACAATGCTTTGGGTACCGGGTATCTTACAGTCGGTCACACTCGACTGTAGCTTTCCCACTTGTTTACTATTTTCGGAGGCGAAAGTAGGCGTGGCCAAATTTTAAAACAAACTTGATCTGCGTGCAACAGATTCCAATGTTGTCACCAAATTTGGTAATTCTAGCTCTTATAGTCTCTGAGATCTGTTGTTTCACACGGACGGACGGACAGACGGACAGACGGACATGGCTAAATCGACTCGGCTGGTGATGCTGATCAAGAATATATATACTTTATGGGGTCAGAAATGCCTCCTTCTGCCTGTTACATACATTCTCGGTTGGCACTAACTTTTAATACCCTTGTACCCTACGGGTACCCGGTGTTGCGTGCTTTCGGGCGCAGTATAAATTCGTAATGCAGCTGCGTACGGCTGCAGAATTTGGCTTTTTTGAACGTTGCTCAACATGTTTTTAGTAACATTTGTCTTCATTTGTCAACATTTTGTTTTTCCATGTCCGTGTGCTATTTAATTTCACGTACAATACTTTGGGTACCGGGTATCTCACAGTCGGTCACACTCGACTGTAGCTTTCTCACTTGTGTTAATACCTACCTACCTTTGGGTACTTAAGAAATTAACTTTAAAGTTTAAACGCAATTATCTCGGACTCCGCGTCTGTTTAAAAAAAAAGTTTTTTTTTGCGGTGGACAATATTCCGGATTCCAATTTAAAAGTCCGATCTCTTATATTTTTCTATGCAGCCAAAAATCGAATTTTTATACTCGCTACCCAAAGTTATGGTAGAATTCTGAGTATTTCGGAAATAATAGCATCGTTACGCCTACCTATGTACTATGTGCTCTCTATTTTCATTTTTATCGAAATCGTGTTTTTCAAAACGGCGTAAGAGTGTACATTTATGTATATACCAATGGAGGTTGGTGACCATGTACTAGTAGCATTTATTTACATGGTCAAAATTATGTATTCCGCCCTGTTTAATTTAAGTTTTTCATAAATTTAAGTATAACAGGGCAAATTGAATGTGCCTTTTAATATTCTCCATTAAGCTTGGGGTACCTGAGTATCTCACAGTCGGTCATACTCGACTATAACTTACATTCTTTTTTTTTTTTCGGGGTTATAGTTTTGCGATACAGCTTTGAGAGACTCACTCCTGCTCTGAAAAACGTAAGGCCCTTGAGAATATTTCGAGTATCTAACAGAAGAGCACCCTCGACTAAATCCTTCTTACTTGTTATATTCTTCTGTAGTCATAATAATAATACTTTTTTTGGTTGCAAGGATATTTCAGGTCTCGTTCTTTCATTTCTTATTTCCCAACACTTTATCCGACTCGATGCTCCATTTGAGTTCCTTTTGCAATGTGCACTTACTAATTTCGCATTTACGCTTTTACTGCTGTTGAGTTGCCAGTGATGTTGTTGTTTTTTAGGAAAGAATTTTCACTGAAGCCCCGAGAAATTGTTTGCGCAGCTTAACAACATCAGTGCGAGTGTGTGTTGTGGGGTGTTTGGGTGTTCAATGAAGGCAGGGGTGCGTGTCTCCGACATTGGCACAAATACAAATAAGCAGCCCCGCTTCTCCTGCGATTCACTGTCGCCCTTTGGCATTTCTCTTTGTTGAGATTTTATAGCTTGCATTTGTTTCACGCTCACTCGACGTCGACGGCATTGACACACATACTTGCACACTCGAGAAGAAACGCCAACATTTGCGCTGCACACAGTCGGCGATGCCTCGCGATGCTTACACCTACCTACGTACGTAAGTACACACATGCATGCAATTTACGAGGCGCTGTAAATGAAATTTTGTTTGTTCGGTTGTCGACATTTTGAACTTTCACTTTGGCCCCATTGTTGCACCGACTGCCGTTGCTGTTGCTGTTCTTGCTGCTGGTTCACAGTCTTGTGCATTATGCTGGCTATGGCGCAAAAAAAGCGTTTGGCTAATGCAGTTTTATGACCCCAGCAAATTAAAGCCTAGATCATTTTCAATAAGAAGAAAATAGCGGGTAGGGTAAATGTTTGAGAGTGAACTTGGGCTACACAGACTACAAAGACTATACCCAGAAAAATTGATAAGGACTTTTTCCAATAAGATTTCTTCTCGAGACAAAACTGTTATACATTTTTTCGATCTTGAAGTCGAGAAGAAGTTACTCTCAAATTGGGCCTTTAAGAGGAGAGGCCTGAGGGGGAAACGAGAGGTGAGAAAAAAGCAACCTCAGCTCTCTGGAGAAAATATGTTTAGATTTCTCCGCTACCGCTATTTCCGACGGCATTCTTTAATTAGCCCTAGGTGGAGCATTTGATAGAGTGCTGGACTGGAGAGCTGACAGTCCAGGTTTCGAGTCCGAATAGAGCCGTTGCAATTCTGTTCCCAAAATGTGTGAGTATCTCAAATAGAATTAGTTTAATAAAATGCATACAATTTAACTTTGCATACATCATTTATATAAATACAATTTAATTCAACATATTAAATGTAACTTAATAAATTACAGAAGAAATATCAAATAATGTGTCAAATGTTTCCTAAGCTCAAAAAGTAGTTCATATTCGTACGATTCGTTCTTTAAAACAAGAAGATTTATTTATTATTAAAAATTCTGGTATTTTTGTTCTTGGCCTGCTTTTGAGAAGAAAAAAAACGAATATCAAGAACGTAGAGAACGGGTTTTTCTCTCAGTGTATGGGTATCATTCTTACCACTTAATCCGCTCCATCCCGTGTAATAGGATTTCCCAAGTATAACATAGGAAATGAACTTATAACATATCATCTGCACCACTAAATATTAAACAAGTAGGAGTGCTACAGTCGAGTGTGACCGACGGGGAGATACCCGTAATATGTAAAAGACACATAGACATGGGACACAAAAAATGTTGACAAATGAAGACAAATGTTGCTAGGAACATGATAAGCAACACGCATTGGTGCTGCCAACCCAGAAGAAGAAGGAGCATACTGTTGTTTCATACGGACAGACGGACAGATAGACAGACGGACAGACGAACATGGCTTAATCGAGCACTTCCCACTTCCGCCCCCGAAAATCGTAAAAATCTTTATATACCCTATAGTCGTAATTTTTGGCTTAGTAAACAGATAAAATAAATAAGAAGGCATTTGCGGACGTTTTCTGAAAATTTGAGTAAAATCGGATGATAAACATGGAAGTTACTAAACAATAAAGTTTGTATATGCTTCTTCTTCTTCTGAGCCACAAAGGCAGTAGTGAAAAAAGTGTTGCATGCTTTTGGGCGCAGTATAAATTATATAAAGTAAATAAATATATTTATTTAATAAGTAGGCAATCGTGGACGTGTTTTGAAAAGTTGAGTAAAATCGGATGATAAACATAGAAGTTATTAAACAATAAAGTTTCTGAGAGAGAGAGAGAGAGAGAGCGCGCGTGTTGCTCAACATGTTCCTAGCAGCATTTGTCTTTGTTGGGTGTTGCTCAGCATGTTCCTAGCAACATTTGTCTCTTTTGAGTGTTGCTAAACATGTTTCTATTTATATTTGTCTTCATTTGTCAACATTTTCTCTTTTCCATGTTCATGTGCTGTTTAATTTCACCCACAATGCTTTGGGTACCGGGAATCTCACAGTCGGTCACACTCGACTATAGCTTTCCCTCTTGTTTTTTTTTAACATTGCTTAACGTCATTTGTCAACATTTTGTTTTTCCATGTCCATGTGCTATTTAATTTCATGCACAATACTTTGGGTACCGGGTATCTCACGGTCGGTCATTTAACTTATAATACCATTGTACCCTATGGGTACCGGGTATAAAAAATTGCATAACCTCGAAAATAGACTTAATTGGTTGAGGCTTTTGGATGTTTTTCCTCGACCTTGGACATTTTTTAGTGCTGGTTTTCTTCCAGAGCTGTGCTTCACACCATATTTATCCGGTTTATAAAACAATTTTGTGATAACAGTTCGACCAATTTTCGCGATCTTTCGCTTTCCGCTATTTTCTGCATTTATTTTTCCCTTATCCTCGTAGAATATACAGAATATACAGTTAACAGAAATATAAAAAAAATTATTTAAAACCAAATCTTTCTTTCCAGCCGCAATAATTGAAAAGTGTCTTGTAATTATGATAAGCTTGTAGGCATGACAAATATCAAACTTTTGCGCTTTTTTACCGCTGCTTGGAAACGCGAGATGCAATCAGAGATAAAAACACCAGCTTTTAAGTAAAATTCATTAAGCTTTTATTCTGCATATTTTTTGTATTATGCTTCCCCATTCTCCTACGAGGGTCAAAAAATTTCAGGGTGTTTTATAATTCTGATAAGAACTGTAGTAGTCACCTTGCGCACCACAGTCTCGGTGCTCGTCGTCACTACGTGGACTGCCGTCCACAGTGATGTGTAGGTCCACTCCATTTCGAGTATACATATGTACACACTTGTGCGATGGTAATGTGTGCCTGCCTGGTAGCTCCTGCTCGTTTCCGGTGCGCTTGCGGCACTTGGCAGGTGGCGTAATATTTTTAATGCCGCACCCGAGAGCAGCAGTCAAATATGACAATGTTCGCTAGTTCTCTGCCAGCGGTAATGAAAACGAAAAGTCATGAATAAATTTATTTATTGAACGTATCTTCCTGCTGTCAGCGCAAAGCGAGCTGCTCCAGGAAGTGCTGTTGAAAGCCGCAGCGCTTAAATTTATTGTGGCACGTCCTTCCATCGGATGCTTGGCGCCATCTTCCGCCAGTCGTATTTTGTGATGCCGGCCAGCATTGCTTGTCCTCCTCCATACTGAGCACACAAGAACAAGGGTGCAGTTTAACTCCATAGCTGTGCGTAGCAGGCCAATTCAATTAAAGCCCTTAAAGTCGCAGCCAGACCACACCACACCACACCAGACGGTCATATCAATCCGTCCTTTCCCAGAGAAATGAAGCTAGTCTTGTGAGCGACACCTGCTAGGAGTTATTTGCTTGTTCTCTGCACAGAGTTTTCCTCAGCCATTAGTGTATACTGCTGCCGGCCTTAACGGGCTGGCGAACGGAACAGTTTCACGTGATTCCGGCACACCGAAATAGTTGGACTAATTATGGGAATAAGTCAGGGAATTCGCGGCAAAACAAAAGTTTTAATTTAACCGTTAAGCGCACGATTTATTGTTTAATAATGCCCTGTCAGATATGCAAATGGATCGCAGCGTGGTTGGGCGACAGAAATTAAGCATCGTTAAAGGAGCCGCGACCAGAGGAAAGGTGCGTGCTCGTGCCGAAATGCCTGCAGTGTTGACATGCTCATGAGTCTTGTCTGGGTCCAAGGACTCCCGCCCGGAACCTGACACACGCACACTTGCGACCTCGTCCCCAAACCCCAGGAACAGGCGCTGGATCATTCCTGCGATCTTAACTCAGTTCCAAGAAAAACACTGCTAACGAAGCTTCGGCTACGGCTCAAGCACAAACATGCAGGTGTAATCAATGGCACACAAATAATTTCCGCCTCAGTTCAAACGCATAGCCGGAAAATTTCAAATCACAACAAACACGTAGCTGAAGTCCGATATCCAGAAAAGGGAATGGGCGCTAAGCTGGGGCGCAGAGAATTGGAAATGGTGTGGGTGGGGGGTTCGCATGTTTGTGCCTGTGGATATTTTTATTGAAAATTGTGGACTTTGCATGCCGCACAAGAAAAGGTGGAACAGAACCGGAATTTAATTTCGGCCTGGCAATATTTCTACGAAATTTCAGGTGCCCGCTTCCGTGCCCCGCACCACCCTCTGTGTGAACGTTTCCAATATTTCAGCTGTCGAACCGGGGCAGACAAATAACCCAAGCCCGAACGTCGGTGTCCCGAGTTGGAGAAGTCGGAACCTAGAGCGACAGTCACGAATGTGTACATATCAGAGGATCCATTAAGAATTAAAATCTGATTTTGGGAAAGCCGCTCGTGAGACACACGTTCACAGGGCAATCCAGATATGACTGCATTAAATTCAAGTCCATTTAAATTTTTTATGTCCACACAGTACTCCGCGTGAAAGCGCAAAAAATGTCATCGAAAACGAAATCCATAAATAATACTTTATTGTTCGATTTTTTGTGGGTTTCGGCTACCGCCGAAGCTCGACAAAAACCAAGCGCAGAAAAATCCCTGAAATGTCAGTGGTCTAACCAGTTCCTGTCATACCCTGGGAGAGATTTTTGCAGCCAAACGCAGAGCGGTTTTGGCAGTCTGATGCCGGTCTGTACTACCCTCTGCCAACTGGCACAGTGGGCAAACC
The DNA here is from genome assembly GCA_014170255.2 of Drosophila triauraria. Lineage (NCBI taxonomy): Eukaryota > Metazoa > Arthropoda > Insecta > Diptera > Drosophilidae > Drosophila > Drosophila triauraria. The sequence goes on from JABJVT010000007.1 coordinate 136,853, forward strand.
AACAAACTGCTTAATAAGCAGCGCAGCTGTCAACATTTTGGTATCAATTTTGATGCCGCTGCCGTTGACTTTTGTTTTTTTTTTTTTTGCTTCATGTTTGGTGCGTTGCCCACAAAATGTCGGCCATCAAAAGTTATTGCGACGAGCTCAGGCGCTATCAATTTCTAGTTCAGTGATCCTTTAGCAGGAAGTGCTTAACGCAATTGACAAAATGGCGGACGCAATAAAAGCAAAATGTCCGCCAAGAGCAGTCGGAGCAGGCTCCTGGAGCTCGGGGTACAGGTACGAATTTATTTAGCGCTGCAGGCTGGCGGCAAATTAATTTTGAGGGCCTGGTATCTGGCATCTTGATGTCCTGAGCGCTCGTTCTATCGTCAGAAGGGGAATGGAAGCATTGGCAGCGGTGACCACGAGCCACGCAGGCCCTGCCAGGCCCTATCTCGTTTGTGTGCCGCAAATTGCAGCTGGTGTCCATCATTTTAACAATAATCAGAACACAAACGGTAGCATCGCAGGATCGCTTCGGCAGTTCAGCAGCCCGACAGCTCCACGCCTCGGCATGTCGACAGCTCCGGGCTTCGAGCGCCCGCTCTCCCTACACTAATTGCTTTCAATTTAATGAAAATTTTAATAGAAAAGCGACTCGCCAGAAACAGTTGTCGCTTCTTGGGCCCGGTCCTAAGCTGACTCCATGGCGTGTACAAAATACATAACATAATGGCGCCGGCAAGCGGGTTCGAGACAGCCCGAAAATTGCGCCAAAACAATTTGCACTTAATATTGTGCAGGGAATTTATTTGGCACACACGCACAATAAGCAGCAGGGCCTCGGGAATGTAAGTGTGCCTTTTATTTAGGTTTAGTGTTTGCATTTGCCGCCAAAACTTTTGCAGGCGAGTGGCAGGCGACAGGAACAGCAAGAAACACGACACGGAAAATTGCAATTGCGAGTCAAGTCGAAACCAATCTACCTTTCCGCCAATGCCAGTCCTGCATAAGGTTTTACCTGCCGATTCCAGGCGCACATCAATGTCAGCTGTGTCAAGTTTGCTCTAAATGCTGGATAGATGCTGGCTAAAAGGCCTGCGCGTCTGTCTCGTTATTCTCCAAGCCATTCGTAGAATGCATTTTTCTTTGCCTGGGCTCACAGCTGGATTGAAGTTCGGAGTCGGTGGCTGCTAATGAAGACACAAATCGATGCTGGCACCTTTGGGCCCAGCGGCATATTCTTCGCATTGGTAATGGTCCCCTGAAATTGTCAGCCATAATTCCTGGCCACAGCAGTTCACGCATCGATGGAGCCAATAAACAATGATGAATCACTTATAAATTGTTGGCATATTTCGAGGACTCGCAGCTCGGTCTGGGCCTGAATGGAGCGGAATGGAAATTGAAATTGATGACACGGCTCCGGGCAAAGCTTGACTTGTCGCTGCTTAAACGCTGCCAAGTAAGGAGGTCGACCGACCGCGGCTTCTTCTCTTCCTCGCCTCGTGGTTGTTTATTTACGAACATTAACAAAATAAATGACATGCAAATAAAAAGCCAAATGAGAACGCGAATGCGAGGCGACGTGGCTGGCTAAAAAGTTTGAATAGACAAATTATTGCGTTGCCGCGAGCCGGAGGGCGGGCGAGGTAATCACTAATGGTAACTGCCACCCACCAATCGCCAAACGCTAAACGCAATTCATTCAAATTTCCCGCCAAAAGGAAAGGCAGCGAAAGTGACTGACACTGCAGACTACGGACTGCGGACTCCGAGGTATTTTTAATTTTGCCTCCAAATGAGTCGTGATTTCGATGACTTTCACGCTGGTTGGCTTCGGCTTGCGCGACGGATTTTGGTCACATAATTAACAGCAAACTTATTAATCGACCGTTTCTAATTTCGCCAAATTGCCAGCAAATCGAAATATTACGAAAGGGCTGACGATTCTTTTCTTCTACTTTATTTGCCCGTAAAAGTTGGGATGCTTCATGCCAATGAGGCGTCGACGAGTTGTTCGCGGTTGTGTCATGCAAGTCAACGTAAAATTTTGGCCGTTTCGAAGGGATTTCCGCTCCGAGGGTGCAAAAGCGATGTCGACTGCCATTTGACTTTGCGGCAAGGTGTGGCAGCCCTGCCGTTGACAGCGGGTGTTGTAGTCGGCGTTGTCGGTTGGCAGGCATTTACAAAATTTTATAATAATTATAATTTTGTGTGTATTTGCATATTTGTGCCAGGCGTTCGTCGGGAAGGGGTGTGCGACTCGCTGGATGTGGCAGCTGTGTTCTTAGCATGGTAAAAGTTGCGCCTCGGCAAATTTGGCGGCTTTGTGGAATATTTGCGGCATTCTGTGTAGCAGGTAGCCAGCAAGTGCTTGCCTTCTGCTTACCCCTCTCCGATAATCGGAGTATCTAAAAATTTCCTTGAAGCAAGAACACTGTGTTCGACAAGCGAAATAATGGTAAATACAAGCCTCAAGGTAGATCAACATTATCCCATGCGTTTGGGCACAATTAAATGACGCAGGAAAGCGAACATGGTTGGGAAATAAATTTCATTTATTTAATTTTTCTGTGCGCATTTTCCGATCAAACTTCTTTTCGGGTCATGGCCAAGACTCCGCATCCTGGAGGTCTAACCAACACGATTTAATATTTGTATATATCTAACCACAAAAAGTTGTGGCTGACCACATGTAATTATTGTTTTCCTACAGCACTGGAGGTGTAGATTGTCCTTGCCTTAACTAGTTCCCTAACTAGTTCCTGTATTCAGTACTTTTGATTGACCCTATGGTAAACGAACGACGATTTACAAAGTTAATTTTATTTTTCCACGTTGTTGTCTGATTTGCCTCTGTGGAGCGATGGGTAGTGTGCTGGACTAAGAGTCTGAATCTGAGTTCAAGTTCGAGTCGAAACAATTGCATTTGAAAATGTTGTGAGTATTCTTAACAGATTTTATATATGATAAATACATCAATTTAATTTTAAGATATATACTCAAAAGCTTAGTCAACAAATAAAATAATTGTAATTTCATGTGAAATAAAAGAGCTGTGCTCGGAAACATTTTATATAAATTAAATTAAAAGTTAAGCAATAAGCAAAAGTTTTTAAAAAGGCTTTTAAATCTCATTAATACCATTTTTGTTTTGTTTTTAAAATATTATATCTTATCAATTTGAATGAAAATCTAATATGCTTTTTCTATACCTATACATAGGCGGTCATTTTATACAACAATTGAAATGAACAAATACATTGCCTACACAGAGAAAACTTTTTGAGTAAAATCGACTCAAAATGAGAAAGCATGTACTCAAATAATTCCCAAGTCCATATGTTCTCATTTTGATATGTTTCTCAGTTTGTTTAAGTTCAGTTTTTTTAAGAACAAAAAATACTGATATTGGGCATTTGATTACGTTATTGAGAACTTTAACGCTCAGCAAAAGTACAAAATGTACTTAATTTAAGAAAGAATACATTTAAATTTATTGAAACTGAGTACAAAGAGTTTTTGAATTGAGTTCATACAAATGAACTTCTTTTTCACCTGAAAATTATTTTATTTTTATTCGCATTGCTTATGTAAGCTTATATGTTAAAGTTAGGTGGATGTAAATATTGTATAAAGACTTTAAAAACCAACCCAATTGTTCCGACTGGGACTCGAAGCCAGCGACCGTCAGATTAGGACTTGAGCACTCTAAGCATTACGCCGGCAAATCAAAGGGCGGCGTCGAAAACTGAAGAACACAGACTGAAGTACATAGACAAAGTAAATAGACTGAAGAACATAGGATAAAACTATTTCAAATCGCGAATATTTGTTCTCAGTTTTGGTATGAGTATTTATACCCGGTACCCATAGGGTACAAGGGTATTATAAGTTAGTGCCAACTGAGAATGTATGTAACAGGCAGAAGGAGGCATCTCCGACCGCATAAAGTATATATATTCTTGATCAGCATCACCAGCCGAGTCGATTTAGCCATGTCCGTCTGTCCGTCTGTCCGTCTGTCCGTCTGTCCGTGTGAAACAACAGATCTCAGAGACTATAAGAGCTAGAGTTACCAAATTTGGTGACAACATTGGAATCTGTTGCACGCAGATCAAGTTTGTTTTAAAATTTGGCCACGCCCACTTCCGCCCCCGAAAAGCGTAAAAAACTTTATATAAGCTATAGGCGTGATTTTCGACTTAAAGTAAGTAGATAGACTTAATAAGTAGGCGATTGCGGACGTGCTCTGCAAATTTGAGTAAAATCGAACGATAAACATGGAAGTTATTAGACAATTAATGCTTTCATGCTCTCTCGCTCTATCGCACTGCTTAGGAATAATTTCGCGTGTCTGAGCACTTAGCTTTTGGGTGGCAGTAGCGAAAAAAAGTGTTGCGTGCTTTCGAGCGCAGTACAGCTGCAGAATTAGTCTTTTTTGAACGTTGCTCAATATGTTATTAGTAACATTTCACTTTATTTGTCAACTTTCTGTTTATACCCGGTACCCATAGGGTACAAGGGTATTATAAGTTAGTGCCAATCGAGAATGTATGTAACAGGCAGAAGGAGGCATCTCCGACCCCATAAAGTATATATATTCTTGATCAGCATCACCAGCCGAGTCGATTTAGCCATGTCCGTCTGTCCGTCTGTCCGTCTGTCCGTCTGTCCGTCTGTCCGTGTGAAACAACAGATCTCAGAGACTATAAGAGCTAGAGTTACCAAATTTGGTGACAACATTGGAATCTGTTGCACGCAGATCAAGTTTGTTTTAAAATTTGGCCACGCCCACTTCCGCCCCGAAAAGCGTAAAACTTTATATAAGCTATAGTCGTAATCTTTGGCTTAAAGTAAATAGATAAAATAAATAAGTAGGCATTTGCGGACGTTTTCTGAAAATTTGAGTAAAATCGGATGATAAACATGGAAGTTATTAAATAATAAAGTTTTCTGTCAATGCTTCTTCTTCTTCTGAGCCACAAAGGCAGTAGCGAAAAAGTGTTGCGTGCTTTCGAGCGCAGTATTAATTCGTAAGGCAGCTGCTTTCAGCTGCAGAATTTGTCTTTTTTGAACGTTGCTTAACATGTTTTTAGCAACATTTGTCTTCATTTGTCAACTTTTTGTTTTTTCCATGTTGGTGTGTTATTTAATTTCACGCACAATACTGGGTACCGGGTATCTCACAGTCGGTGACACTCGACTGTAGCTTTCTCACTTGTTTTTTCTATGTCCGTGTGCTATTTAATTTCACGGGCAATACTTTGGGTACCGGGTATCTCACAGTCGGTCACTCGACTGTAGCTTTCTCACTTGTTTTTAGTCATTTTTGGGTCTTTTTACTCAAATTGAGAAAAGTATACTTAAACTTAGAGTTTTAGGTAAATCCGTAATAAAATTGGAAAGTGAACGTATTTGAGAGCGCGTCTTCTCAACTTATGGATGCGTACTGTAGGGTCCTTTGTAAAACATTTGTGTTATATGGCAGTTAGCAGTGCTCCCAAATCGCTTGCTAGGCTCCTGGTCGACATATCGGGAGGGAGACTGAGAATTAACTTGCTTGAAATTTCTAATTTTGAGTATCCAATCGGCTTGTGCAGCAATTTTCAATTCGATGGCCACCGTCATGAATTCTGAATCCTCAATTGGATTTTGGAGCCATTACATCCCGGCGCCTGTACCTACATGGGTTCCGCAGCTGCAGATTCGCCCCATTGTGCCTGCGTGGGAGGCATTGATATAGCTCTTAATACATTGTCACTGCAATTGACATTTTGTCAAATGGCAATACAATGCGACTCCCCCTTTGTTGCATCCCCGCACCAAGACACGCACTCGCACAGACACATGTGGCAAGCGCAACAATCGTATCTTGATACATGAGAACTCGTGCTGTAAGGCAGCTTTTAATGTTGCGTAATAAATTGAAAAGTAAGCAAGCGTATAAAACACACCCGCACACCCCGGCAACATTGTGAGGCATAGGGTTCGGCATTGGCCAGTCGACTATCGCTTTCAGACAGTCATAAAGGCAAGTTCACAATGCCAGCTGCTGCTGCAATCCAATGCGAGGCACAGAGATACTTATTTGGATCAACTGTGGGACTGGGATCCGTTGTGATTGAAAATTTCTGCCGCCTTGTTTTGCAGCCCACACAGAATCCACATTCGCTCGCTTTCAGGGATGCCGGGTAGATGTCAATGGATCAATGCCGGATTCCCGGATACTCCGTTACTGCCATACTGCCATTCAATTTTCGGCATCTCTGCGATTTGTTACTCGGCACTCCCTAAGCCCCGCCCGGCCATATTTAATGTCACGTATTTGATCAGAAAATTAAGGATCAAAAAAGCATTTGTGTAAGCATCTGAAAATGTTGTGATTTATTGCGCCACAGCCGGTTGGCCCGGCCGACGCTCGAGCGCGCTCCTGGCTGGTCGAGCTGTGGGGATTTGCAGGGACAGTGGCACACGTCCTTATACATCCTTATAATGTACGAGACCAGCAGCTGCCGGGCCGTGCCAGAGCGTCTGTGGCAGGCTCAGACTGTTTAGTTTTAAACTGGGACGTGTACAATTTAATTTAATCTCAGGATTTTGCCGAGGAACTGCCGCTCTCGGTCTCTCGGTCCCTCCACTCTCGCTCTCCGTTGCTGTTGGCTCGCTCTTTGCTTGGTTTCTGGCTCGGGCGACACATAAATTTCGCACATGACTGGCCCGGAACAAAGTGGAGGACAAGAAAATATGGAAAATCTTTTCATTTTGCAGCTTCTTTTGTATGTTAGATTACTGTATTTCATTTCACTTTATGCGGCTTCGTTGATATTTTGAGGACTCTTTGTTTGCCCGGGGCGGAGTTGTGTTTTTCCAATTATCTGAATTACTTTCGCCCACTGCCCTCGACAGCCACTTACCCGGAACAGTGATAAATCACTTACCTGCCGAGATATCCTTTGAGCAGGACGAGGGTTGCGCCATCGAGATGCGAGTGGCAGGCCAAAATGCGCTGTCATTGCAATTAGCAAATGCGGTCGGGAATATTTAAAATATTAATTAAATTTTCGGAATCTTCATCCGATAATAATCTGATGGAGCCTGCCACTCCTTGACCCTTCATTCAGCGCTCCCCGCCAACTCGTCGAGCAGTCAATTTAATTTGCTGAGAGCTATTGCCTTCCATGGCACGTAAAGCAATTTGAAATGAGCAACTGGCGGGTAAATTTAATAAACGTTTCACGTTTCGACAGCCGTGTGTATGTCGGCCTGGGCCAACGAAAATGGCCCGATGAAACCGATAGCTCAACACAATAATGCCCGCTCCACAATATTTATGATTTCGGCAACATTGCTGCAATTATTGTCTGTTTATGCTAAATAAAAATCAATGAGAAGTGTCATCGGGCAGCACTTTTTCCGGCGCTTGTTAATTGCAATTGCCAGACTATTTACCCTTCGATCTCCCGCCAAACAATTTATCCTGGAAATTAAACACAGCTACGGGTGCAGGTGTCGAGGCTCGTGGTCAATTTGGTTGCGGAGTTTCCTCAGAACTTTTACACCAAATCTGTCTGAAAAAATTTTGGCGGGCAGCAAAATTTCCCAATGCTTTAGGGAGCCAAATTGTATTTAAATCCGAGTCCCTGATATATCACATTTGATTGTCCGCCGCAGACTCAGAGCTTGAGAAAATATCAGCAAACACTGGGCGTGGTTTGGTTAGTGTACAAGTGGCCATGCCCATTGTAACCAGTGTGACCCGGACCTTGGGGTGCCAGCGGTTATTTTTGGTCTTTAACCAAATGAAGCGTGCGAATGCCACAACGCCCTCAGGGCCGACCATTAAATGCGCAGCCCCCGCAAACTGACGGTGCAGACCACCACTCCACTACGCAAAGAGGGGCAAGGTTCTTTGTGCGTTTGCCTAACAAGTGACCAGAGACAAGCTGACAAGCACCGCTTGTTGATAAAGTCATCAGCTAAAAATCGATAAAGATAATAATAAAAGGACGTCGAAAAATTCGTTGAAATGTGTATTCAGTGTCGGGGAGTCGCTCCAAATACTATTCCAGCTTGCTTCCCGCTGATCGGGAGCCTTGAATGCGAAATTAATTTATTTCCTTGAGGACCCTCATCGCATACCTCTTTGGCCTTTGACAGCAATTTAACAAATTAGAAACACGTGACGCCACTCTTAATTCCAATTGATTTCAATTGAATTTTATTTGCCGCAGCGTGAGCTTTAGTTTGCTTATGCCATCGCAGCCAATGCAAAGTCATTCAGGTTTATGATGCGCAAAACTATAATAAAGCAATCAATTAAATTAGTCCGCAATATTTAAAAACAAATTTTCGCTTTTGGCTCGACGGATGTTTTTGAACAAAGCCAGCAATTGCAGCGCCATAAATTATGGATTAACATTCACGCAAACCAACACCGCCACCTGCTTATTATTTGTTTATTTGTTGCTCGCAGCTCACAGTAGGGTGGCGGAGGCCGATATTGCGTTTTAATGTTAAAACCGATTTCCTAATATCGCAAATTGGCATGCCAGGTTGAAATAATATATTTTTATCGAACCAGCAGAACACTATTTCAACTTAACTTTTTTAAGCAAAAAAAACCTTTAAACAGTTTATTAAATCGTACGTTAAGTTTGATTTATAGATAAGGCAGATGTTAATCACATTTGCTTTCATGTTTTTTTTTTTTATTTAAATATATATTCTTATATCGTTCAAAAATGTATCTCGGTTGAGCTATTATGCTTGGTTGTGCTCTGTGGCCCCAATGCGTAGCGGGTGAAAATGGAGGAATGCGTGGCGAGCGCAACTCACAATCGAATTAGCTGCAATAAGGCACGAAATTAATTTCCGCTCCGAAAGCCGCAAGCCGCAGAACATAATAGAACGTTCGGAGGCGAGAGTAAGCAATCAAAAACAAGAATGAACATATACTCAGGTTGGTAGAATAAAAGATTCCCTGTACTTATCCTTTACAACCTTCCCCGGTACCCAAAATGAAAAAGAGTACTGCGGAAAAAGAGTATTGCGGCAGAAAATGTGTACAACACGCACACAGAGAGAATTATGGCAATTTAAAACTGAGAAGACGCGTTCTCAAATAGGTACGCTTCTCATTTTGATTACGGATTTGGCTAGAATTCGAAGTTTAAGTATACTTTCCTCACTTTGAGTACAAACAAGTGGGAAAGCTACAGTCGAGTGTGACCGACTGTAAGATACCCGGTACCCAAAGCAATGTGGGTGAAATTAAACAGCACATGAACATGGAAAAAATAACATTTTCTGACAAATGAAGACAAATATTGCTAGAAACATATTGAGCAACACCCAAAAGAGACTAATGTTGCTAGGAACATGTTGGGCAGCTCTCAAAAGCGACAAATGTTGCTAGGAACATGCTGAGCAACACCCAACAAAGACAAATGTTGCTAGGAACATTTTGAGCAACACGCACGTGCGCGCTCTCTCTCTCTTTCTCTCTCACAGAAACTTTATTGTTTAATAACTTCCATGTTTATCATCCGATTTTACTAAAATTTTCAGAACACGTCCATGATTGCCTATTTATTAAGCCTATTTATTTATTTTACACCGAAAATCACGCATATGGTTAAATACCGTTTTTTATGATTTTCGGGGGCGGAAGTGGGCGTGGCCAACTTTTAAACTTGATCTGCGTGCAACAGATTCCAATGTTGTCACAAAATTTGGTAACTCTAGCTCTTATAGTCTCTGAGATCTGTTGTTTCACACGGACGGACAGACGGACAGACGGACATGGCTAGATCGACTCGGCTAGTGACGCTGATCAAGAATATATATACTTTATAGGGTCGGAGGTTTCTCCTTCTCCCTGTTACATACATACTCGGTTGGCACTAACTTATAATACCCTTGTACCCTATGGGTACCGGGTATAAAAACTCTAATACTAAACAAGTAGGAAAGCTACAGACGAGTGGGACCGACTGTGAGATACCCGATACCCAAAACATTGTTGAGCAGCACCCAAAAAGACAAATGTTTCTAGAGACATGTTGAGCAACATGCACGTGCGCTCTCAACATAGAAGAAGAAGAAGCATACACAGAAACTTTGTTGTTTAATAACTTGCATGTTTATCAAATATTTTATCTATTTAGTTTAAACCGATAATCACGACTGTAGCTTTTATGATTTTCGAAAACGGATGTTGGCGTGGCTGAATTTTAAAACAAACTTGATCTGCGTGCAATAGATTCGAATGTAGGCACCAAATTTGGTAACTCTAGCTCTTATAGCCTCTGAGATCTGTTGTTTCACACGGGCAGACAGACGGACATGGCTAAATCGACTCGGCTGGTGACGTTGATAAAGAATATACATATACACTTTAACGTTGATGACAACGGCCTATTGATGACAACTGGTACTGCAGGGTAGACAAAGCGGTAGAGCAGAGCGAGACGGAGCAACAGCGATGCACAACGGGAGGTGAGAGCGAGACGGAGTAACAGCGATTAATAAATGGAGTGGAGAGGGACTTTGCCGCTCTTTTCCTCTCATAATCATTATTTAATAAGTTCAAATTTAGTACTCATCAAATAATCTTTTTTTTTTTATCAAAAAATTAAAATTAGAGATTTCCCTTAGAGGAGAAGAATGGTTTGTTCCTTGCTCTTGTATGTATAAATACCATAGGTGTTTGATTTTTTCGATAAAAAATCCAAGTAATCATAATTTTCAGTCGCTGGTATAAACCCAGTATATACGTTACATATAAGATACAGTAAGTACAGATACGTAAGAATAAGGTCAGTCCTCCGATTCGAAACGTTCCGACTGAAATAAAAAGACGTCCTTATGAAGTTAACTCGACTGTTGGTGGTGATCAAGAATCCTTATTGGTTTGAAAATGACTCCTTCTCAGCGTTGCAAGTAAACGCGATCGGATAATTAAAAAGTATATGTGCATATGTGTTAATAAAAACCTTTTTGTATATAAATGTTTATTACACTTAAGTTTTGAGGTCTTTTAACCACCTCGTAAATAACTGATAATATACTCAGTCGCCTTTAATAGAGTATTAAATGCATAGGAACCAGTTGACTAAGTACTAGTTTCAAAGTGATACTAGAAAAATAAAAAACCAATAAATAAATTGTTTGATTTTGACAATTGGGGATGTATCTCTTTAAAAAAATGCACTTGTTGATTGTTCAGATATGCAATTTAATAACAGTTTTCAGGGCTTACAACTTATATTGTTGATTGCCCGAATCGTATCGGATAGTTTTAAAGTCCACGTCTGTTCGTAAAGCCAGCCCAATCACACAATATGGCGGAGCGCCATAAAGGAAAAAGGGCCGGGATAAGCCCAAAGTGAATGCTCTTAGACCGCACTGCCGAAAAAATGAGCTGGTCTCAGATAAAACACAATTGAAGTTATAGCTGTAGCAGTAGCTACGGAGGGGACCTGGCCCCAATGGGGATCGGGGACATTCTGCTGGCCCACACACCTTAAACTGCGTCGCACACAAAATGAATTTCTTGCTCGGGTGGCAAGCCATTGTTTGAGCGGTGAAAAACCAGACCCTGGTTTGTCTGCGGATTATGTGGCAGCATATTTACGCCGAAAGTCTCGGGATGCCTAGCACTCGCATAACATCTACATCTTCATTCCGGCTCTCACCATATCTGCGAACTTCTATGGCATACTTTCCCGGGTAGGCAGGCATTGGCAGTCGATTGTTGAAAGTTGCTCGATGCTGCATGGAAAGTTCCTTGGCGTTCGGTGTTGCTGCAGTAGAGTTTCCGACTCCCACACGTTGATGGATCCCCATTCAGCTCCCGTCCTGTCATTCTGCCAGCCAGCCAGTCCCCACGGGCACTCAGCATGTATTGACTCTGTATTTCTTTCTGTGGCGCAGACTTAATGGCAAAGTCCCCTGCTACCAGCAATATGCAATATTTCTCAAGTCTTCGGCAACTTCGGAGTGTCTCCGAGGCGTGTCCTCGTCAAACGCAGTTGGTATAATCGACAGTGGTTGCTATCTGGTTGAACTGCCTCACTGCAATACACTTTAAAGTCCGCCAGGCGGCAGTTAAAACTTTCGGCGGAGCAGTGTCTCTGGGGACTTTAACTCCCGCTGGCCCCGAAGTGCTATTACTGAAATTGAAGACATCTATGAGTTGTCCTTCCCCATTGACGTTTGGCTCCCGCACACAAGCCCGTGCGTGTGCACACCACTCCCTGCGCTCGGATGTGTGTAACCGGCATCGCTTTTATGGTAATGAGCTCGCATTACAAGCGGCAGCCAAGAAAGAGAGGCCAAATATTTTGACACACCGCCCACATTGATAGCGAAGCATCAGGACCCTCGGGGCTAGGAACAGGCAGCAGGAGGCCCAGAGCACGGAGCTGGGAGCATCGAAGGCTTATCACATATCACTGAATGGCCCCGATCTCGGGAACGTTCTCTGCGCCCTTCGCCATGTTAAAGTCAGTGCCGGCGTGCAAACTGTTTATTTCCGTAATTTCACTTGAGAGTACTTTCGCCGCTAAGTTTTTGAATGTGCGACGTCCTGCGCAACCGTCGGCTTCTCCTTTCAGGCCTCTTTTCCTTCTAGTCACTATGCCTCAAACTCTGGCACGCGGACCAGCTTCATTTACGCCGCTTTTTTACAGCGTGTCTCCTGTCTTTTGCTGAAATGCTGGAACACATTTTCAAATTTTGATGTCGGGCGTTCATTTTGCAGCACCATTGTTTTTATTGGCACTCTCGTGCTTTTGTTTGAGCCCGAGCCGAGAAAGCCAAACTTGATCTACATGCAAAAAGCACCAGAGCGAATATTTCTTATTTACAGTGTAGACTTGTGCAAGTTTGGCTGATTAAAATCTTTGGCGCATTTCCATACATTTTAATTTTTTTGGGATTTTTATAAAGTTACGAATATCTACGCACGAGCACAAAGCTCATAAAAATTAAAGAAATTTCCAGGAAAACTATTGATATTTAAGCAAAATAAATTTCTGCGAATATATCTGACATCACCATTGTCAAAGACTATATAGTATAAGATATTGCGGTTGTTTCAAGCGCAGTTTAAACATGAAAATCTTAAAATAGAAACTCGTGAACTGTTTCGTTTGGTTTTCGTCATTTTTAATTTATTTTAATATATATAATAGTTTTATAGTTTACAAGCATTTAATATATTAAATATATGGGACATTCCATATCAACTCGGCCACCCCTGTTTTTTTTTCGCTCTGATGTTGAACTTTTAAATTTGTTTTTTAAGCCGTTCAACATTTCTTCCAACTCCAATTCTCTGGAAGACCGCTTTATGAATTTATATTCATCGTCACTCTGTTTGGGACTATTGTAAAATTCCGGGTCAAGTTCATACTTAGTTGAAAAGCCGGAATCATCGAGAGACCGACCTGATCTCAAACTACATGATGTTGGCGAAACATAAGATGCAGCTTGTACTCGACATTTGGTACAGATTTACTCACTTTCTGATAAAAACGGAAACTTCTGATGAATTGCCTTGGATAAACAGCTTAGACCGACCCCGAGATGTCGCTTTTGTCCAGGCTTCCACATTGGATTTGCACATAAGAATAATAAGATCAAAAGACGCAAAACAAAAAAAAAAAAAACAACAAAGTTTTCCCAAAAAGAAAAATAAAAAAAATTGACACAGTCTGATGAATATAAAACAAATATACCCCTTTCCAAAAGCAATTAATGGATAAACAATGAAATTAAATTAGCAAACACATTTGTACCATTCTAAGACTTTTTATTTCTTATGTATTTGAACCTCCTCTACATGGCAAAAACAAATTTGAGCGAATATTGACTGGCCCTAAGACAAAAAAAATTAAAAACAGTTTTTTTTAAATTAAAAACCCGCTTAATATTAAACCTAGATTAGTCTAGTTTTTTTTTTATGAAAAACATGTTTGTCCATCAGCGATTATCTCGAAAAGTATTGATGGTAACGAAAAAATATTTAAGGGTCATTATATGGACATGGAGCACTTTAAAATGTGGGTATGCATTTTTTTTTTTAAGAGCGAAAAAAAAAACAGGGGTGGCCGAGTTGATATGGAATGTCCTTGATGTATATATATGTATTTTAAGTAGAATTTGAACTCGAGTTAATGGCGCACGCGTCGAACCCATTTCTGCTACACCACAGCTCCAATAGAAACTGGCTGACTTTATGACTATATGACCCACAATGTAACGACTTATTTGAGCTTATGCTTTATCTTTGTATTCTCTAGTCTTTGCTCTTATTTATCTATCTTCTTCGTAATACTTAATACTGATCAAAACATCAAATGCTAAAAACTCACTCCATATTCATGGTAAAAATTTAATAAAACAATTCAAACTTATATCTCTCAGCTCATAGATTTCAGATTCATACGCAACAACATGCTTTCCTTTTCTGTGGTACAAAATATACCCATAATCATGTCGATGTACTGTTCTAGGTACCTTCATAGAAATTTCTAAGTACTAAGTGGGGGAAAAAATTTGCAGCTAAAAGTGTTTTAGTTCCATAGCCGCGTGTACCTGATAATATCAACACGGATTCAGGTTATTATGATATTTATTAGAAATAGGAATACGCCGTACTTTAGGAAAGGTTACCAGCCTAGGTAAAAAAAAAACCTGGAGGGCGCATAGAAAAAAATAATGGTCGTTGTAGGAAAGAATACAAATACATATAAACAAGTAGGGAAACAAACCCATTTAAGTCGAAATTTTTATACTCCGACAGCTTGGAATTAGTACCAACCCTTCCTATGACAACTATAAAATAAAGTTTTATAAAGCATTTATATATATAAACATAGTTGTCCGATTTTGAAGATACTAAACAACTATAGGTATTGGTTAAAAAACAACGCCTACGCCGACTTCCCTTTTTGAAAGGGGATAAAAAGCGGAAAGAAACAGAAATACACCCAACAATTAGATGGAACAATCGCTCAGAGAGAGCCGAGGACAATGCTCTGAATTCTCCCTACGGTGACTGACTAGCGCAGACTGGCAACATTTTAGTAGAAGTCTTGTTTGCTGCCCCCACAGAATGGCTTCAATAAAAAAAGTGATTGGAGCGAGGACAGGGGCTGGGGAATTCCCAAAAAGACAAAAAGAACTCTCGGCACATACAGAGCGTAGAGGGTAATTCTTAGTTAACGAGCAAGCAAAACGTATTCACGCTCAGCTAATCCCCGAGGGACCCACACAGGGCACAGCCTAGAACCAAGTCCCGGCCCTGATTCGCCTTCTGGCCTAGTGTGTGCGATGTGTACTTAGGACCCAGTGCAGTTGGAGAACGCCGCTCCACGGGTATACTATTAAAGCCTAATTGTGGGCAATTACTTGCCACTCGGCTAATAAAAACGTTAGAGATATTTGCGCATTTTAACTAATGATTTTTTGCTTAGGCCTAGCCAAACACTGGCAAAATTTAAGTGTCCGGCTGAGTAGCCCATGCAATTCGGCTCGTAAATTACACCACACGCCAAAAACTGGCCCACAACATCTCATTAGCAGGCGGCTGACACAGTTATTAATAATTCATTCAGTACTAATAGAATGTTTGTAGTTCGAACGACACACATGGCCACATGGCACGGGAGCAGAAATCACAGGGAAGGGACACGGAACACACACTCTCCCGATAATTAGCAGATTGTCTGTATAATTCAGAAGCGCGCCAAAGGCCGGCCGATTGGGAAAAGACTAGTCTGATATCCGCAAACAGGTGGGGCTGCGGCCATCAATCATGATTGGTTGCCAGCCAACCTGCTGCTGTAATTTCCAAGCCATCAATTTCCCCGGCCTCCCTAGACTTAAGCTTGATTATGTAAAGTCCTCATTACAGACTTAATTTGTTAAGCTGTTTGTGGGCCAAGTAATTTGAATTGGCTGCGCGACATCTTGCAGCCCATTGTTAATTTTTATGTTGGGTCGTAATCCAATTTCCTGTCATAAACCCCGCCTAGGCAGCTCTTCGCTTGAGCCGCTTTCTCGCTTGACTTGAGAGTTTGGGTCCCATATAGTATCGATAATAACGATCTCCGCCCAATGGCAAACTTTTCCATCGGACTCCGACGAGCGTTGCCAAAAATTCCGTTCGTAAGTTTCATCAATTGGAAAGCACTAAAGGATTCCAGCCGATATTTATCTGCAAAGGGTCGCACAATGCGGGCTGCACACAATGCCAGGCAGATAAGCTGGCCAGACCAGGCAAAGGTCACGAAAATAAATGGAAATAAAAAGTTGGCATACCCTGATTGGACAGCAACAGTCCCAGTCCTAGCAATCGAGCAGTCAGCGGGACCTTAAGTTATGTCGAGCCCCACAAAGGGCTAGTGTGAGTGCGTCCTCCCGAGATCCCGAGCTACCGAGGCTGAATAATATGTCAAAAGGCTCATGTTCGGAATTCATGGCTGCGCTGATTCCGCTGCCAAATGCAAGTCCTATCTGTCCTGTGGTAGCATCTGGTGGAGGGACTGAGCTTAATAACTGGAGTGTACGTGCTGACGCGACTTATTTAACATGACATCATCGTGCAATAAATGGAGTCTAATGAATAAAAATGAATTTAAAAGCCAGAATAAAAACAAAGACTCTCGGCGCAGACACAGTGACGTTAAATAAGGGGGAGTTGGCAGGGACCCGCAGCAGGCTGCCAGCCAGTCTACGCATAGATCCAATGACTTGGGAAGACAGTCGGCCAAGGAGTCGTGCCGGGCTCGCAACTAAACGGCAAACTTAGCTGACGACCAACAAGGCATGTTCCAATTTCTATTTTTGCTGTAAAAGCAGCGTCAGCAGAGGCTTCTCCATCGGCCCTGGCTTGTAATCCGTTATTTAAATATTTTTTGTTTTTTATTTGCCTGTGCTATTACGCTTGTAGATATTTTGCATAAATAACAAATAGCAGGCAAGAGCTGAGAGCCGAGCAAAACACGACTGGCATGCCATCGCACATACAGACCTTACGGATTCTCGTATGCACACAATCAAATCCAACATAGACAAAAAGGAATAACAATCTTCCGAGTGAGGCAAGTACTGCTCTGTGTTACTTTTTAGTAGTGCTCTTATTATTCATACGTTGGCCCTGGCATGTTTACGCAAGATAGTTGACTTTGCGACTCCATTGCGCAGCCAAATAAGTCGGGCGGCCACTGTTCGTATGAACCGGGTAAACACACATTACGTATACGCCCGATTCTGTTGTCCTCATTAGCAATCGCACAAGGTGTCAAAATAGAAGCCATAAAACAGGCCCCTGCCTGGAAGTCTAGCTCTACTCGCCCTGACAGTCATGGTTACTGTCAACGGACAGTCGGGCCCAGAGACTAGAGGCCTCCGGCCGGAGACGTGGCACAGCCCACGCACACACTGGCGAACTGACACGTCGGGCATTGGCATTTTGCATGTCAGACCCCCGAGGTGACGAAACGCCCCAGCTCCGTGCGTGCTCATCCGCCTGCTGTCCACTTCCTGCTGACATGGGACTGCCACGCCCATGCACGAACATCCTGCCGACTGAGCGACCTTTCTGTCTCACTTTTCCGCGAGTGCGGTGTGCGAGCGCGCTTTCAAATATCAAACTCACATTAATTTTGACATCGAAGCGGAAATACATTTAATTGCTTTCAGCGTGGCCTCCCAATAGCTCGGCCACCCTTAGACCTCCACGCGCAAGGTATTACCGAGGGCTCTCACGTCTGAACGACGACGACTTTCGCCATTAGCGCCACGTCTCCAAGGAACTCGTATGATTCTTATACAAATATTTGGCTTTTCTTAGCTGTTTTCATTTTGTCATTTCATTAAGAAGCCGTCGGACTCCGACAGGCACCATTTGCATGCGTGTTTACCAAGGCTGGTGAATAGTCTTAGGAAGTCTTCAGCGTTCTGATGCCCTGGTGCCCTAGCTGGTTTCCCTGTAATCGCACTGGGTTTGTTTATAGCACGTTGCCAGGCAAAACAATTACAACAATAAATGGTTTGGGCTTTGATTAACTCAGCATAGCATCATGTTGATTATAGGTAGACGCGCCACAGGGGATGCTCCTTCTTTGCATGTCGGCCTAATTAGCTTTAAGCCAATTTATGAATTAAATTATTGTTTAGAAATGTTTTTTTTTTTAAATTTAAAAGTCATATGTTACTAGTCGTGCTTCGGGTTAATTTTTAATGCACATTCCATTTAATAGTGTATTAAAGAAATTTAAAAAATTGGGTAAATAAAATTATAAATTAATTAGAAACTTATTTCCGAGCTACAACAGGTAAATTAAGAGTCTTAAAAAATGTTAACTCTTTTTATACCCGGTACCCATAGGGTACAAGGGTATTATAGGTTAGTGCCAACTGAGAATGTATGTAACAGTCAGAAGGAGAAATCTCCGACCCTATATAGTATATATATTCTTGATCAGCGTCACTAGCCGAGTCGATTTAGCCATGTCAATCTGTCTGTCCGTGTGAGACAACAGATCTCAGAGACTATAAGAGCTAGAGTTACCAAATTTGGTGACAACATTGGAATCTGTTGCACGCAGATCAAGTTTGTTTTAAAATTTGGCCACGCCCACTTCCGCCCCCGAAAATCATAAAAAACGGTATTTAACCATATGCGTGATTTTCGGTGTAAAATAAATAGATAGCCTTAATAAATAGGCAATCATGGACGTGTTCTGAAAATTTTAGTAAAATCGGATGATAAAAATAGAAGTTATTAAACAATAAAGTTTCTGAGAGAGAGACAGAGAAAGAGACAGCGCGCACGTGCGTGTTGCTCAGCATGTTCCTAGCAACATTTGTCTTTGTTGGGTGTTGTTTAGCATGTTCCTAGCACCATTTGTCGCTTTTGAGTTCTGCTCAACATGTTTCTAGCAATATTTGTCTCTATTTGTCAACATTTCCTTTTTTCCATGTTCATGTGCTGTTTAATTTCACCCACAATGCTTTGGGTACCGGGTATCTTACAGTCGGTCACACTCGACTGTAGCTTTCCCAGTTGTTTTTATATAGAAATGTTATTGTAAAGTTCACAAAAACGCATTTTTCAAATCAAAATGAGAAATAAAAACTAAATAAAAACCGAAAGTCTAGTGAGAGATACCAACAGCTTGATGATACACAATTTGCAGATTCCTTTATATCGTTTCATTTTATATTGTTGCCCCAAAGTTGTATTAAGTGTGATCCCATGGAGTACCGAATATTTTTCTAGATCTGTTTACAGTCAATGTCGAATTTCTATTCTTAGTCTTTGTTGTATTTTTTTTCTTTTATACTTTTATAACAATTTATCATTTTTTGGACCCATATATCAATGGGCGCGCAAAGTCTTTTAGTTTTATGTTTTAGTGATGGAAACATTTTTATACCCGGTACCCATTGAGTACAAGGGTATTATAAGTTATTGCCAATCAAGAATGTATGTAACAGGCAGAAGGAGGCATCTCCGACCCCATAAAGTATATATATTCTTGATCAGCATTACCAGCCGAGTCGATTTAGCCATGTCCGTCTGTCCATCTGTCTGTCCGTGTGAAACAACGGACTGATCTCAGAGACTATTAGAGCTAGAGATAGCAAATTTGGTGGCAACATTGGAATCTGTTGCACGCAGATCAAGTTTGTTTTTAAATTTGGCCACGCCCACTTTTGCCCCCGAAAATCGTAAAAACTTTTATATATGCTATAGTCGGCTTAAAGTAAATAGAATAAATAGATAAATAAATTTGAGTGAAATCGGATGCTAAACATGGAAGTTATAAAACAATAAAGTTTCTGTGTATGCTTCTTCTTCTTTTGAGCCAGAATGGCAGTGACGAAAAAAAAGTGTTGCATGCTTTCGGGCGCAGTATTAATTTGAATGCAGCTGCGTACAGCTGCAGAAATTGTCTTTTTTGAACGTTGCTCAACATGTTTTTAGCAACATTTGTCTTTATTTGTCAAAATTTTGTTTTTTCCATGTCCGTGTGCTATTTAATTACACGCACAATACTTTGCGTACCGGGTATCTCACAGTCGGTCACACTCGACTGTAGCTTTCTCACTTGTTTATTTTGAATCTTCCCGATAGGGGAAACTTACGAGTCACTGTTTAAGAGCCAACGACTGTAGGGGGTTAAACCCTTAATATAATAATGACTTGAATGTGCATGATCCAATTTTAATCAAATTTTTCATTATAGGGAAAATTATCTCTTAAATTTGTTTTATGTGTTTCGGCAGTAGGGAGGTGTGTCGATATACAGAATGAAAACTGATTAAGAAATCAATCAGCGTGCATCCTAATTAAATGCCATTGATTTCGATTCATCGAGGACTTCTTGTCTACGATCTAGGCTAAATAGATTCGAGATGAATATATATAAATATTTTAGACAAGATATATATAAATAAATATATACAAATATATACATATATGT
The DNA here is from genome assembly GCA_014170255.2 of Drosophila triauraria. Classification (NCBI taxonomy): domain Eukaryota; kingdom Metazoa; phylum Arthropoda; class Insecta; order Diptera; family Drosophilidae; genus Drosophila; species Drosophila triauraria. The sequence goes on from JABJVT010000007.1 coordinate 157,345, forward strand.
ATAGTTAATGGGGTTTGAGATACTTAATATGCCATACATTTTCTATCGGTAGGTACTCGTATGACTATGGTGTCTGGGTATAAATATTTACTTTACTTTAATTTTCGATAAAGTAAATTTTCATATTAAATCAAGTGAGCGAATCTTGCTTTTATTCAAGTCTGCTCCACGCCAAATTCAAATTTGTATACCCTTGCAATTAGTGTAAACAATTTTGTAACATCTCTGTTTTTCAACGTATTTTTATAAATTTCGAGATATAACGGTTTTCTACACAGAGAGATTTATGGGGTTCGGAAATTAACAATTTAACGTACTCAAATTCGTATTATTATTTTTTTGAGTACGGAATTTTTAAAAATTCCTATATTAAGTTTTTTTTACTTACTTTGAAACCAAACAAAATTCAAAATGAATAAAAAAGTACTTTCACAAAAATTAAGTACAAGTATTCTTAAATTTAAATGGTTTTATCCTTAAATTAAAAACTTCTGTACTCAAGTTTGAAGAAAAGTGGTGAGAGGGGAAGAGTCCCTCTCCTCGCCCGCTTTGCGTCTTTATTGCTGCGTCTCGCTCTCACCGCATGTGTGTATTTCAGTCTTTGACGCTGTCCTCTGATTTGCATGCGTGGTGCAGTGCTTAGTGTGCTCGAATCTTAATCTGACGGTCGCGAGTTTGAGTACCAGTCGCAGCAGTCGTGTTTTCGAAATGTAAGTTGGCTTTTATAGACTTTCTATAATATTTATATTCATGTAACTTAACATATTAACAAACAGCCGGCACTTCCTAGTCCTCTCCAGAAACTGGCCACTTACAGCCGGCACTGCCCGATCCTCTCCAGAAACTGGCCATTTACAGCCGGCACTACCTGATCCTCTCCAGAAACTGGCCATTTACAGCCGGCACTACCTGATCCTCTCCAGAAGCTGGCCATTTTCATCTGGCACTGTCTGATCCTCTCCAGAAACTGGCCTGTGCGTAATTTAATATTGGTATTCGCATTCTTAAAAATTGCCCTTGAACTGAGTACAAAACCACATCTAATTAAGTACAAAAGTTCTCGGTTGTTATTTGAGACTTTTTTACTTACTTAAGTGCATTTTTACTTAAAAATTACGGTCTTAGAATTACGGTTTTAATTTCATTAAGATCGGACAACTATAAATCTATCGATTTTTAATGATCCATTTGCAGACAAACTTCGGCTTACCGAAGATAGCTTTCTTTCTTGTTATTCTTCCAATAGATAATCCCACCATTATAACAGGTAGGTGGTAGAGAGGAGCTGCCAGCTGCCAGTCTTAAATGAAATGTTTTCGAGCAACGTCCGTGTTTTGTGTTTGACAGAGCAAAGTTTGTGTTTGCCGCAGGCTATAAACCAAAGCCTAAACTTCCAAATCCCGCATAAATCATGTGGCTTGGGCCAAAAAGCCAGTAGCACAGTGAGCCACAGGGAGGATGCAGGAAAGCAAAAGTCACAGTAAGCACGTGTCATACTCACATGCGAGGCTCCTCTACTGCGGATAAGGTCAGAATGGATGCTAGGCAGGATCCGATGACGCGTTTCTCACTTATTTATCTGGCCGGCGGCACACTCGAATCGCGCTCAACTGGACCTTCCGCCAGGTAATTCTTCACACTAAGAGGCACCGTCAGACTTAACATTCGCTCGCACACTCACACACGCCGGCATGCCTCGGATGCACTACGATTTGGGTCAAATGCCAACAAAACGACAATGCAGCCGCACACTTCACAGTTGTCACAGTCACTGTCGCTGCCAGTTTCTCGGTTTCTCTGGCGCTCTGCCGTTTCCGTTTCCGCTTCCGTTTCCGCTTTCACTTTTTGTTCCTGCTGGCTTTTTAGTCGCGTTCACAGTTGCCTCGGCAGCAGGACCTAAGACCACAACTGCGTCTGCTGATATGCAACGATAAGAAACGACCTTTCAACCGGTTTTGGACACTAAACACGTCGCGCGAGGCGTTTTATCAAACAATTTTTTAAGCACTTTTGCCGCCGGCAAGCTTTAACCCGAACCACAACTTCAGCTCCACCAACCTCAACCTCAGCCTCAGCCTCACTCGGTTTGGCTTTGATATTGTTGTGCTAAATGGTCTGCTAGCGTGCGTTGTGTTGTTGTTGCTTCTTGGGCCAGGAGCGATGCCGTCGCTTGCGCAGCGTACACAGCTTTCGATGAGCAAACGAAGTGGACTGATAGGACAACCCGCGACGGTTAGGACTCAGTTCCTTTCGGGTGCACCTCGGAACTGGAAGTGAGCGTTTGCGCCAGCGCGCTGCGGGGCTGAGCGAAAGCTCCTGCCAGCCTCGAGGTCAGCCGCGCGAGAGCTCCCCCGGCTGGAAGTTCGTCGCACAAAGCCGCTCGGCGACAGCTGACTTCCATGGCTTCCAGGGGCGCAGGCTTTCTAAGAGAAACTGGCGCCTCTCTTTGCTCTCTTCGACAAAGCTTGGCTGTCGCGTGGCCCGAAGATGGCCCAACTGTGTCACACTTCTGAACGGAACGCGCTCCGCCAACGTCACGTGCCAGAGCGCCATGGCCGGCCTCTAATGACGCTCAGAACTCAGGACTCATGGCTCAGGGCTCGGGGGGCCTGCGGGCGCCCTCAGCGAAGCAGTGCCCCGCAAATTGATACCCTGATGCATCACGGACAGCGGACGCCACAGGCAGACCCGTAACTGGCAACTAAACTTTTGCGGTGAGGTGAGCGAGCACAACTGACAACGACAACGACAACGACAACTATCGCCCGCCAACATCCGGCGACGTGCAGCGGGACGGAGATGGAACAGGAGATAGCGGTGGCGGTGCCCACATGGCGCTTGTCGTTTTCCATTAGAGTGCCGACCAACCTCAATGATTTCTTACTCACAGCGCGCAATTTCCACGCGGCTGCTTGTGTTGGTTAGAGCGCACGCTCACGCACACACACCACTCCAGTGGGCATAATCGCATTCGTATTGGTTTTCGAGTGCCACGGCATCCGACGGCCGCCCAATGCGTTTCGAGTGGGGTCGCCGTCTTAATCTGTGAGTGAGCTGTGTTAAGGAGGAGTGTGTGTGCGCGGTGGGGTGAAGAATTCAGGAAATTGCTTTTGCATGAGCGCTTTGGCGAGGAGAGGGGGTGCCACTCGGAGGGGTGGCAGATGGCCGGACGCTCGTCCTGGTCGCAAAAAGGAAGCTGCGGCGATTGCGAAGGAATTGGCAATTGAGTGAGTTCGCAACTTGTGTAAGCCGACCTCGCCAAGTAGCCTTCATTTGGGAGCAGCCTTGCCCAGGAGGTAATTACGCCGCCGAATGCCTCTGCGACGCAATCTAATAATTGCAGCTGCTTGGAAGCCGCCAGGGTCATTGATCCCCTCAACCACACTTTTTGCTGGCTCGCATGCAGCCATTCAGTCAATGGGCAACCCGATTCATTCACTCTGACTCCGTTCAACTTTAGACATGAGCCGTGCCCGAAATGATTTCGTGTTTGTCCTGCGCACCGCCCAACAGCCCATCACTATCAGTGTAATGTTTTGTTGTCGCCGAACGTACGCCTTTTATTTTCAGCTAGAATAAAAAATATTGGCTGCTTTTTGCTGGCAGCCAAAGAAACAAATAATAACAAAAAGTGTTTTGGCACTGGAGAGGAAACAAACTGTTGGCCCTAAAGCAAGGATTGGCCATACATCATGGGCATTGTATTGAGTAGTAATTGAATTGAAAACGACCTGAGGCCCATACATGAAGTACTTCAATAAATATCAGCCAAAAATAAATATGTAGAGTCTTGATATAGTGCGCACTGTAGCTCCTTTTTTGTCAAATTGAATCGCACCAGTGGGTGGACAGACATGTAGCTCCATCAGAGCGATAGAGGAATATGGGCCTTTGATACTTTCTCCGCAACTCCCAACTGAAGTCTTATCAGTGGCCGCTAATCAGATCGAAATCAGATGGACAAGTCTTCTGATTGCCGTTATTAATGCCATTTATTTTTATGCTACTTATTTAATTTGCTTGGAAGTTCGCGGCCCCGATAGCTGCAGCTCTTCTGAAGTCATTCTGTGAAGCACAGCTACCACAATAATCCACAGTATGCCCCATAGATGTGTATTCCAACACTTTGCATATGCATGACGACGTCCATGTGTGTGTTTGGCACCATAATATAGGCTATTAAATCAATTTCGGTTCTTTCCCTTCTGCACTACTTTCACTTGCTGTCTGTCATCCAGTCAGCCAGCCAGGTCAAAATTGACTGACATGTTCCTGGGGTCGGCCTCGTGTTTGGCCAAACTAAATGTCTGGGCCGGTTGAGCGAGCAAGCCATATTTCGGGACAATCAATCGGGCAGGGTATTGCAGCGTCGCGACGCTGGGAAATCAAGGCCTGTCGTGAAGGGCGGATCAGTGTGAGGGTAATAACTCAGGAAATCATTATTAAGTCCAAATATGCGTGGCGACCGATCAAATATTGACAGTACAAAATAAATTACCTGATTACATTTGGGTCAAGCCATTTTTGGCACCACAGCGACACTAAATGTTTGTGTTCTTATTTGCTTGTGTGTGCCAAGGGTCTCTCATCCACACTGGCAAACACAACACCCACACCGGCCCGGGGCAGTATCACGGCAATCAGTTAGACGTATATGTGTGTCCGTATACTCACGGGTCACAGAGACGGAAATTAATTAAAAGTTTGTGTGTTGCTGCAGGAGAATGTCTACCTTGTTTATTTGTCTTACTGGGCGAGTGTGTGCGAGTGTGTGCCAGTGTCTGTGTTAGTTGTAGTCCTTGTTTTCATACGCGAATGTTTTCTCATTTTTTATGTATTTTCACGACCTTGTGAGTTAACAATTTGGGGCACTCACTCTGTCGCGATGTTTACAAAATAATAATAGCATTTACGACCCTGGTCTGCACTCGCCCCAAGTGTGCGTGCATGTCTGTGTGTACTCAAGGGTCGTTCTACGCCGTTGGTCCTGCTGCTTCGGTTGCCGGTTGGGGAATTCCCTTTATTATAATTTAATTTCCCACTGCCAACTCCTCATCGGACCCAGCAGAAGTATCTCATCAAAATGCATTCTCCTGGCCTAGCAGCCGAGCGGAATAAAGAAATATGATATTTACTCGTAATAATAACCTAAATTAATTTTATGCTCGGCTTCATTATTATTTGAATCACTTTTGCAGCGCTCTGCTGCTCTTTTATTCACAAACCCGTTAGGCCTTTAGGAGGTTGAGGGGTACTCGTCGACAAGTGTGAAAAGGCAAAGTGCCAACCAAATAAGTCGAGTTTTGTATATATGTATACATAATTGAGCCCTCGATCAGATCAAGTAATTTCCTAGTACGTCCTAGCAATTGTCAGGCTAAGTAATTGGCCAACTGTCAAGATTTGTGGATAGTCAGAAACCCGTTGGTTATTTGATAATCTCGGGGATTCTGTTAGCCCAGCATGTTAACTCTATTAATTTATACATCAAAAACAGATTGACACCCAGTTATATCTCTGCCCAGTAGACTGCAAGATATATGTTCACCGAAAAGGCTGGCATCCTTCACAAAACGCTGAGCCGTCTGCATCCTTGTGGAAGGGTGCGGTTGGGAGTGAGGGTGGGGAGGAGTGCGAAAGCGCTGAAACACCTGAATGTGTAAGGTACTGCAAACATGTTCGCACAGCTGCGCAGCATGGCATTAATTTCCGTTAATTAAAATAAATACGTCAAGCGATAATAAATGACATGGCGTGGGTATTAAACGAGCTCGGAGAGATCGGGCACAAAAGCCATCCAAAAGACACACACCGCCTCCAATTAGGCGACTACTACATGCCCGAGCACTTGCACGTATACCGTCCCATCATATTTTTTACCTGCAGAGCATGCAATTAATGGGGTAATTGATTTGGCCAGAGGCAACATAAATTTCTGCCACGGACAGTTCACAGATTGGCGATTTGCGAGGAGGTCTCTATTGTGGCGGTGGTTTGGGTTCACTTATGTTATTTGCTTGCAGCGCATATATTCCATTTAAATGCTGCGAAGTGTTGTCCCATAAGCCGACCATTTTAACTTTCTCTAACAAAAGATTATTCTTGCTCTTGATTCTCGCTCGGCTAACATATACATGCTGTCTTTGGGCAATAGAGAAAGAGTTGCCCGCTGAAGCTGCGTGCGTCTACGGGTGCCCCGCTATTGAAATGTTACAGTAATGAAAAAAAATGTCAACTTACACGTAACAGGAATAGGAGCTTGAGCTGTCGTTTTTGCTGTTCCTGAAGCTTAAATTGAAACTGAAGCTGGAGCCAGCACTGGAGGTACATACAACAAAAGAGACAGCGACAACAAAACATGTGTCAAACGCCAGACATTCTGAGCAATATTAATAACACTCGGCGAGCATATTTTTCATTAAAGCTGCAAGGAGATGTCACCAGGGCGACACGCAACACAACATGTGGCATCTGTGCCGGCTCTCGCTTAAAGGCTGATTATGCAAAGCCTTCTGCACATACTCACCCACACGCCCGCGGACCGACATGAATGAATTTAATAAATGTAGTTATAACGGCGATTAGCGGCCATTTTGCATTCCTGACGATTGCGGAGGAAGCTTTGAAAAGTTCCCAGTATCCCCTTTGCGCCCAAATATGTGTGTTTATCCCGCCTCTAGGCAAACGTACTGTTGACTTGGTTAAGGCGGGCCACTCTGTGTATGTGCATCGTCTTAATTCATCATTTATGCAGGCCGGAAAGGCAGCATGTGGAGCAAGCGTCGCCCTGTCGATGCAGTTTCACATTTAATATCAGTATCGGAATTTTCTTGAAAAAAAACTTTCAAGATTTCCGTCCGCTCTAGGCCCTCGACTCAAGTGCCTTGACTCTGTTAATTAAACATAACGGAAGGCAGCAGAGAAATTCTCAAATGAATATTTAAACAGCAGCAAAAGCCTCAACTTTGATAGAAACTTTTCGAATTTATTGAAAACTTCATCTGCGAACATGTAAAAAACTCGGCAGTCCGCCGGCCTATAAAAGACGAGTTCCAAGGGACCACATCACACACGGCCGCAACATGGTCTTCAAGCTGATACATCCCGCCCCGCTCACGGAGCAGAAGCGATCCCGCGATGGGTGCATTTACCTATACCGAGCCATGAAGTTCATAGGCTGGCTGCCGCCCAAGGAGGGCGTTCTGCGCTACGTGTACCTCACCTGGACTCTGATGACGTTTGTGTGGTGCACTACGTACCTACCACTGGGATTCCTCGGCAGCTATATGACCCAAATCAAGTCCTTCTCGCCGGGTGAGTTTCTTACCTCGCTGCAGGTGTGCATCAATGCCTACGGCTCATCGGTCAAGGTGGCTATTACCTACACGATGCTGTGGCGACTGATCAAGGCCAAGGATCTGCTAGATCAGCTAGACCTGCGCTGCACCACCATAGAGGAACGGGAGAAGATACACCGCGTGGTGGCACGCAGCAACCATGCTTTTCTCATATTTACATTCGTCTACTGCGGGTACGCCGGTTCCACCTACCTAAGCTCGGTGCTCAGCGGACGACCACCCTGGCAGCTCTACAACCCGTTCATCGACTGGCATGACGGCACTCTCAAGCTGTGGATGGCTTCCACCCTGGAGTACGCTGTAATGTCGGGCGCCGTGCTACAGGACCAGCTGTCAGACACCTACCCCCTGATCTACACACTCATCCTGCGGGCCCACCTGGATATGCTGAGAGAACGCATCCACCGACTGCGGACCGACGATACCCTGAGTGAGGCCGAGAGCTACGAAGAGCTTGTCAAGTGCGTCATGGACCATAAGCTGATTCTGAGGTAAACAAAGCTCTAGAGTCTACAAAGTCCTGAGATCTCTCTCCCTACGCAGATACTGCGAGATCATCAAGCCGGTTATTTCAGGGACTATTTTCACTCAGTTCCTCTTGATCGGACTGGTGCTGGGTCTGACGCTGATAAACGTATTCTTTTTCTCGGACATCTGGACTGGCATTGCCTCCTTCATGTTCGTAATAACCATTCTGCTACAGACGTTTCCCTTCTGCTATACGTGCAACCTCATCATGGAAGACTGCGAGTCCCTGACCCACGCCATATTCCAATCGAATTGGGTGGATGCCAGTCGCCGGTACAAGACAACGCTTCTCTATTTCCTCCAGAATGTGCAGCAGCCCATCGTATTTATTGCCGGCGGCATATTTCAGATATCCATGAGTAGCAACATAAGCGTAAGATCTAGGGAAAACACATTTGTCTAGTTGCACGGTTAATATTCAATCTCTCTTCCAGGTGGCCAAGTTTGCTTTCTCCGTAATAACCATTACAAAGCAAATGAACATTGCCGACAAATTTAAAACGGATTAAGCTGATGGGCACAGTTTCCAACTGCTCGTTCCACTTTCCGGCCTCCCATTTCTTCCCAATAACCAAAGTACCGCGTCTTATTTTTTAACCACAAGCTTCTTATAATATATGAGTTAAAGATAGGTTTGGAATTTTATTTAAAAAAAATACAAACTCTCTTTATTGAGTCTTGATTAGAACTAACTTTACTTAAATTTAACAATCATTGATCAAAGCTATGCGTCGCTCCATCGCTGCTACCGCCTCTGCCGCTGCTGCCAGATGTCGCCGTCGCTGTTGTTACCATTTTATGCTCACTTCTTTGTTCTGTTGACGTATTTCATTATCATTGGTCGCTGCTCTGGGTCTAGCCGATCTCGCCGTCGCCGTTAGCCGATCTTAAATTTAATTGGCCGATTCAAGTGCAATATTGCTTTTGTTGGATGCACTTGGTTGAGTTCACTTAACTTGGGAATTTGGCTGTTCTGCATTCCCACAATCGCTGGTCAAAAGGTGCAAGCTCAGCGCACGAGTCCATATTTGTGGGAACTTTATTGGGGCCATAGCTAGCTTAAAGTTGCGAGCTCAGCGAATGTGTATGGATTTTGCATTAGTATAGGTGTAAGAGAGGCTGCAAATAAAGCAAACGTCTACATTTCTTGAGTTGATAATTCAAACTGATCTTTATTTCAAAGTCCGCGCTTACGTAGCGGTCGTGAGATCCTTAAAACTAGTCTTATCGCTAGACCAACGGATGGTTAGTTTATCTCTAACATGGGAAAATTCTTGGTCGCGATAGGGGGAAAACAACCCTCTCGCACATATCTTTATCTGTGACCCTCGCAGAGGTCGTATTACATCTCAAGTGTATTTATTTGTCAAGTGTATAGATCTGTGTTAGTCACAAGAGGCCGTAGTTTAGAGATACGCGGACATGCGCTCAAGCAGATCACAGCTGCATCTAATTGTGACAGATCTATGTACATATGTATGTATGTATGTATATATTTATATATAAACGTGTTCATGTTTGAACATTCTGCCAAGGGCCAGCAAGATTGGGTGTGGGTGTACAATTTTAAATTCGACATATACCACAACATGAAGCAATATACAAACATATTGAACAATCATACATTTTATAAAATGATTTATTGGACTGTAGTTTTTTCTTTAACTTAATTGTTAACATTTAAATTTCTTGCAAAGGCCTGGCAATTTTGGGTGTACATTTTCGTATAATATATGTATTTATAAAAATTATCATAATTGTCGTATTTATTAAAGCAATTATGAAACCAGCATGTCCGACAACATAATGGAAATTTAAATCTATTAATTTATACTGAATTTCTTTAATATAAATGTTTAGTTTCATTATTGGCAGTTCAATTCCGAGAGTATGATTTAATGTAGTTGGTTTTAGCAGATCCCAAATAAACCTTGGAGCTTCACTAGCATCCCCTATCTATGATGGGCAGTCAAAATTGTAATCAATAGTTCTTGGGCTACCATATTGCGCAATATATCATTTTCCCATTTATTAATTAAACCTTGGCATATAATCGAGTCTTTATTTACTTATAAGAAAATAAGACGATTACGACCTCGAGTTAACTAGAACCCTTCAATTACGCCAATAACCAAGTGATACCTTCGTCTAATACTCCTGTCTCCGAACTACCTCCGTAGTGAGGTCCTGCCGGGGGAATAACAAACAAAGCTGCAGTCGAGTGTGACCGACTGTGAGATACCCGGTACCCAAAGCATTGTGGGTGAAATTAAACAGCACATGAACATGGAAAAAAGGAAATGTTGACAAATAGAGACAAATATTGCTAGAAAAAAAAAATATATTGATAGAAATGTTGAGCAGAACTCAAAAGAGAAATTTTTCAAGGAACATGTTGGGCAACTCTCAAAAGCGACAAATGTTGCTAGGAACATGCTGAGCAACACCCAACAAAGACAAATGTTGCTAGAAATATGTTGAGCAACACGCACGTGAGCTCTCTCTCTCTCTCTCTCTCTCTCTCTCAGAAACTTTATTTTTTAATAACTTCTATGTTTATCATCCGATTTTACTCAAATTTTCAAAACACGTACACGATTGCCTACTTGTTAAGACTGTCTATTTACTTTACGCCGAAAATCACGCATATGGCTTATATACCGTTTTTTATTATTTTCGGGGGCGGAAGTGGGCGTGTCCAAATTTTTAAATAAACTTGATCTGCGTGCAACAGATTCCAATGTTGTCACCAAATTTGGTAACTCTAGCTCTTATAGTCTCTGAGATCTTTTGTTTTACACGGACGGACGGACAGACGGACAGACGGACAGACGGACATGGCTAAATCGACTCGGCTGGTGATGCTGATCAAGAATATATATACTTTATGGGGTCGGAAATGCCTCCTTCTGCCTGTTACATACATTCTCGGTTGGCACTAACTTATAATACCCTTGTACCCTACGGGTACCGGGTATAAAAAAATGCGACTTACGTTCTTTCTTTCTGAGTTACCATGCAATGGCAACATTTTCTTTAATGGCCTCTGCCAACTCTTCTTCTAACTATTACTCGCTTTTCATTTCCCTGAAATCTCTTCTCCAGATTAATAACAGGTGCCTTTGTAAGTGGCTTTGATCCCCTTAAGCATGTATCGTCCTTAAATGGAATCTTTCCCATATACCTACCACTTAATTCTTTAGTGGTGGTTTCAAAAGTTTTTCTTTTGTTTTTAAAAATACAACATTTATCTACATTTTTTACTTGCATTTTGGTTGCCACTATAGAATTGTTGTCTTTCGATTTTGTGGAACCCGACACAATCCAACCGAATTCTGTGTTTTGACCTAGGAGTCCGTCTATTTTCTTTACCCCATTTTTAAAAATGTGATCATATAAATCAGCTCCTATGATAAGCTCCACTCTACCTGGCTTGTTAAATTCGGGATCAGCAAGCCGGAATTTTTTCCACTTTTCAGAGTCTGTATTTATTGATTTAATTGGTAGTGCTTCCATAAGTTTTGGAAGAATAATAGCATCTACCATCAAATTATCTTGGCTCTTAAAACCAAATAACCACCTAAGCCTATCAAACAAAATCAAAATCTACAAAACCATACTCTCCCCCACATGGAGATATGGAATCCAAGTATATGGAATTGCAGCCAAAAGCCACCTTAACCATATCAGAATCTTCCAAAGCAAGACACTACGCACACTCTCTGGAGCCGAATGGTACATTCGAAATGTTGACCTGGCTAGGGACCTCCATGTCCCTCTAGTTGGAGATGTAATCAACTCACAAGCTGAAACTTACCTCAAGAAACTTACGAACCACCCGAATATCTTGGCCAGAAGACTCACAGAACACAGACGCAGAAGAAGACTCAAAAGAACACATCCCACTCTTTGGAATCACCAAAGAACGTGGGAATCTGAATTTTCGGTAGGGTTGGTAACTCCTCCGCCTTTACTACCGTCGATACTTCAGCAAGATTTTTATTCGAGCTGAGCCGACTTTTTATGGCAGTTTCTATATTTTGTTTATCGAATTCTACTTCGCTAACAATTTCTTCAAAAAGCGAGCCTTCAAAATGCGATTTAACCTGTTCTATTAGGTTACATACCTTGTTCCATAAAAAATCTATCTTATTTTTTCTTATATTAAGGAAATCTGGACTGCTATCAATAAGCCTAGACGTCTCTTCTAGATAGTTTCTAAGCTTTCCAACATTATCTAAGAATGCCTGTTCTACTTTTACAGCAATAAAATTGCTACTACATGGCTTTTCCGAAATTGCCTGTGTCTCTGGAATATTAACCTTTTCAGGTTTTAAAATAGGGGCAATTTCTTCTACCGGCCTTTCCATAACCCTTTCATATTTTATTTTAATTTGAGCCAATACCATCATTATTAAATCATACTGCTTAGAATTAAAATATTCATGATCGACTATACCGATCTTTAGCAAGTAGCTATGATTTGCAATGAAGTGCTTTTGTAGCTCTTCCAACCTAGCAACATTTTTTTCTTCTAACTTAACTTTTACCTCCAACTGTCTAATTTCCAAAATAATATCGGACTGCTTTTTTTAAAACTCTATTGTTTTTTCCGACATCATCTTGTTATATATGTATTTTTTGTTATTATACTAAATATCTATGCCGATACTTTAAATTATAAAAAAATAGCAATTTAATATAAATTATTATTAATATTAATATTTTCTTTCAATCAAAAAACAAATTTTAATTTTAATAGATTATAAATTCAGCTTATCTGCGTCCTTGTTTTTGAAGATGTTGGAGGTGTTGTCATTGTTGCTGGCTTCTTGGGATGAGGTCTGCTTCTGTTGATGTAGGCTTTTCTGATGACTTTTTAAAGATGATTTATTTTTTGTCACTTTTTTAAAGTATTTTTGTGTTTTTTTTTTTAGTCCAATTTGTTGGATATGAATGTTAATTGCATTTTAATTTGGACGAACAATTCCTTGTCCTTTTTTAGGCACTTTTAGTGAACATATTCACTATTTATTTCACTGTATTTATTTCGCACTAAATATTTTTTCGGCACTTTAGAGTTCAAATTCTAACTTTTTGGCACTTTTTTAAAACCTATAAGATTCTTTTGTATCTTTTTGCTTTTTATATTATATTATAAGAGAGGCTGCAAATAAAGCAAACGTCTACATTTCTTGAGTTGATAATTCAAACTGATCTTTATTTCAAAGTCCGCGCTTACGTAGCGGTCGTGAGATCCTTAAAACTAGTCTTATCGCTAGACCAACGGATTGGTTAGTTTATCTCTAACATGGGAAAATTCTTGGTCGCGATAGGGGGAAAACAACCCTCTCGCACATATCTTTATCTGTGACCCTCGCAGAGGTCGTATTACATCTCAAGTGTATTTATTTGTCAAGTGTATAGATCTGTGTTCAAGTGCATAGATCTGTGTTAGGCACAAGAGGCCGTAGTTTAGAGATACGCGGACATGCGCTCAAGCAGATCACATCTGCATCTATTTGTGACAGATCTATGTACATATGTATGTATGTATGTATATATTAATATATAAACGTGTTCATGTTTGAACATTAGGTTTTAACTCTTCCCTCCTTAAACGCGATTAAAGAGTACGGGTCCGGACTGTGTAGTCTTTTCTTGCGTTTGTGGTACGGAAGCTGGTGGACTTTCCGTTGGTCTACGAATTCGTAGGAGTTCTGTGATTGCTCCTATGATCAGTTGTAGTAGGATGATGGCGGATCCGTAACAAACAGAAGACTCTATGGATGTTTTATTTCTTATTTTTTCCAGCGCTTTTGTATTATTGATGTTTAATTCCTTGATCATCTGCAGAGAGAGAACCTTTTCTAGTCTCGTCTTTTCTTCCATTACTTGGAACAGGGGGGGGCTCTGGTTTGGCTATGTTGGCTTCCGTTGATTTGAAAGTAGAGTCGTCAATGGTGACTGCCGAATTGCGGTATTGAATTATAAAAGAGCCCTGCAGTTGTATTCGTTTTTCATCTAGTAGGACTGGTCAATTGAAGTAATTCAGCAGTATGGTGCCTGGCACTATTTCTTCCAGGTTTAAAAGCGCATTTAAGCAGGTGTCGTTTCTTAAGTCTAATAAATTTTCAGAGTTACAAATTGTTTTATCGTTATGTGTTTCGCAAGGTTTTTTATAGCATACAATTTTTTCTTACATTCTCATAAGTTTTCGTATTTTATGTCGTTTATTGTTTGGTCTTTTTTTATTCGTTTAATTTGTTGGGTTCTACAATTGTCTGTTTCTATAGTTGGCAAGCTAATTATGTAAATAAGGTCGTTCCCATTAGTGGCTAGTTTAATTTTTGCTGAGTTAATATTTCAAACTATTGGAGATTGACTAAACAAAACAGGACTCAGCAACTCCCAGCAGACACTAAAACAGAACACTTGTGTTTTATATTCCAGTTGATAAATTTGTTTTTTAATTTATAGCTCTTTTCGTCGCACACGTGCGCCACAGTCAAAAGTCAAAAGGAAAAAGGGAACTTAAGTGTGACCAGATCCATGATCTCTAAAAATACTTTTCCAGTATTGCGTAATGTTATTTTTGATAACAAATAGGGATATTCGACACAAACTGATTCTTTATTTCAAAGTCCGCGCTTACGTAGCGGTCGTAAGATCCTTAAAACTAGTCTTATCGCTAGACCAACGGATTGGTTAGTTTATCCCTAACATGGGAAAATTCTTGGCCACCAAAGGAGAAAAACAACCCTCTCGCACATATCTTTAAATATATTCTGTGACCCACGCAGAGGTCGTATTACATCCCTAGTGTATTTATTTGTCTAGTGCACAAATCTGTGTTAGGCACAAGGTGCCGCTGTTTAGAGATACGCGCACATGCGCTCAGCCAGATCACAGCCGCATCGATTTGTGACAGATCTATGTACATATGTATGTATGTATGTATATATTTATATATAAACGTGTTCATGTTTGAACACCAACAATTCTTCTATATTAAAATATAAGTTTTTTCTTTTTTGAAGATCTCTTCCACTACCGTGGGTTCTGTGCTTGTAAATACTAATGAATTTATTGTGTTCGATTTGGCCCACGTAATTGCGTATATAATGTTGGTTATTTCTTCTTTTATTGATTGAATTTTGTATTTTAAAATATTTGCTTTCTGATTTATGATTTCTTCCGAATTCTGGGTTACTTTCAAAATTGCAAATTTTTTGATTAGTTAATCTGTTAATTATTACTTGTTTATTGTTGTTCTCTAGTTGCTCATTTATCTTATTTTCAATGATCTCGTAGTCGGGGTGATCTGGTGATCCCGCCAGCCATTTCCATGCAGTACCTATTGCTTCTATTGCCCTTTTCTGTTTTCATATTATTTGTATGTATAATTTTTCCAGTTTGCGTTTTAATTGTGGCATTTTTGTTTTCAGCTACTTTCTCCGCCCTGTATTTAGGTGAAAGTTTCGTCCCTAGCCTTCTATCTATCTTCACATGGACTGTGTTGCCTGGTGTAAAGTGTTTCGGCTGCTCTTTGTCCTGATTGTGGTATTCTAGATCAGTTTGATTTTTTAGTTTGATTTCTTCACATTTTTTTTCTATGTCTTCTGTTGAACTGGAGATTGTTCTTCTGAAAAATATATCTATCGGGCTTTCTTTTGTTACTGAGTGGATCGTTTTATTTTATTCCTGTACTGCTTTAAAGATTAGGACTTTAAATGTCATGCTCCCGTTGTCTTTATTGAGACACCGTATGATTTCGGATAGGGTCGAGTGAAACCTCTCTATTTGTCCGTTACTCGTCGATGCATGCGAGGCAGTGGTATGCACTGATATTTTGAGTTGGTCTTCTAACATAAACCTGATTGCTGCTAAGCCTAATGAGCGTCCGTTTTCCATTATTATCCATTTCGGCATACCGAAAGCGATTAACATTTCTCTCAATGGGTTTTATATCTTCTGCTGCTCTAGACTCTAAAATTTTGACTTGAGCATATTTCGAAAACTTATCCATCCCTGTTAAGACTATGTTTTCAGTTATGTAAATATCTATATGAACAATATCTCCTGGATAATTCGGAATAGGGGTACTTTGATTCTTTACAAGTTTGACAGGATTGTACTATTGCTTTAATTTTCATTGTAGTTTGTGGAAAAAAATAATTCTTAAAAATTTGATTATTATTATTATTTCGGTTTGCTGCAGTTCTGAAGTTACGTCGTCTGTTTCTCTTTGAGTAAATCTTACTTTGTATGATTTAAAATATGTTTTGTATTTTCTCCATAACTTCTTCGGAAGTCAGGATACCGTTTTTAAGTTTTGGGTCAAGTCTGCTAGTTAGGATTGCTATAAGTTTTTCTTCCGTGTTAGATTTTTTTTTATTATATGTCTGTGGTATGTTGGGAATGGAATTTCGAAGCTATTGGAATCACTGTCGTCGGTCAGTAAATATAGTTGATTTTTGAATACATTGATTGGTGCTTCTACGGAAAATATGAGGTTGTGGGACGAGCTTTCGTCGCTATGAGCTGTTTCAGAGGAGCTGATCGTATTAATTTCTGCAGGGGCGCGGGATAACGCATCTGTTACCACATCAGCTACTCCTGGCTTGTACTTCATTTCGTGGTTATACTCGCCGATTAAGTCTTTCAAGAGTTTTAGCTTTGCATTATTGTTATTTTATTTATAGATAGATATAGATTTTTTACCGTGCTCTACTTCATCTACTTCTCTACTCTCTCTACTTCATCTTTTCTAAAGACTATAATGTCATCAACGTATACGTAGCAAATTTTCCCTATGTATTCTCTCAATATGTCATCTAAAGCTCTTTTGAAAATGGATGGGGAATTTTTTAAACCGAATGGGAGTCTGGTACACTCATATTTTCCACCGTTTACGGCAAATACAGTTTTTTCTATGTCCGCGTCTTTCAGTGATATTTGGTGGAAGCCACTCTTAAGATCTAATACCGAAAAATATTTGTTGTTCCCAAGTTATTAATTAATTTCGCCAATTTCGGGGATAGGGTACCGATCTGAGATAGTAACTTCGTTAAGCTTCCTATAATCGATTACTAGTCTGTACATTTTTCCTCGGACTGACCGGACTTTTTCGGGACTACCCAGACTGGAGCGTTATATGGTGATCTTGAAGGTCTGATAATGCCGTCTTTCAGCATTTCATTGATTTGCTTTTTTACTTCCTGCCTTAACGATGTTGGGTACGGATAATGTTTTCCGTAAACCGGGGAATCGGACGAAGTTCTAATTTCACCTACTACTTTAGTTGTGTATGCTAACTTTGTATCGTGGTCGGCAAAGAGAATTTTGTGTTTTTGTACGAGGGTATCTATAATTTTTTTTGTAATTTGGTCATATGA
This sequence comes from Drosophila triauraria, assembly GCA_014170255.2. Classification (NCBI taxonomy): domain Eukaryota; kingdom Metazoa; phylum Arthropoda; class Insecta; order Diptera; family Drosophilidae; genus Drosophila; species Drosophila triauraria. Next base: position 174,629 of record JABJVT010000007.1, read on the forward strand.
CTGACTTGTGGCGCAATTGTATTTATTGCCTGTGTACTTAGTTGGTGAATTTTAATTTTCTGTTTGTTTTCGAGAACCAATGTATCGTTCTTGGCATCTATTATGGCTCCTAAGCCTTTCATGGTGTCGTTGCCTAATATACCGTGGAATGTTTTTAGCGTGTCTAGTAAAAAAATTTCATGGGCTTATCTGAAATGTTAGGGAGTTTAACTATTGTATGTTTTGTAATTTTGTTGCTACCTACAACTGAACTGACGGAAAAATTTGTTTCGTTTTGTTTTGGTTTTCATACTAATGAACTTTGAATGTAGTTCTGATTTGAGCCAGTGTCGATTAAAAATATTAGGATTTTTCCGTTCCCCGTGGTTACCTTGAAGTAGGTTAGTGAGGAACGGTTTATTCTAAAAAATAAAGTTCTGATATGTCTATGAATTCCAGTAGGTCGGTATCATTTTGCCATACGTATTCTTCGTTCGTTAACATTATTTTCCTCTACTCGCTGATAATATTCTTGTTCTGAGTTAAGTGTATCTTCCCCTGAATTTTGTTGTTCGGAACCTTCTGTTTCTGGCTGTATATTGAACTGTCTCTGCATCTTGCAAAAATTTGGGACAATGGAAGAGCTGGGAGGTCTTTTCCCTTGTGTAATCTTGGTTGTAGGGTCTAAATTGATTAGTCTGGGTACTGGGATTTTTCCAACTGCGGCTGTGGCTGAAAGTTTTGTTTGACTGCCATCATTCGATTGGGTTGTGGGGTCTTGGGTAGTAGCATAGGTGCTTTTCCTAAATACGGGGCTTTTGGCGTCTGATTATTCCTAGTATTTTAATTTTCCAGCAGACTGCACAGGTGTAGGGCGTGCCCAAGATCATGTGGCTTTTTAATAGCCAGTAATTACGATAGGTTACCGTTCAGGCCTCTGACAAAGGTGTCCAAAGCTTTTTCCCTATACATGGCTGTCATGGATTGTGTGCGCTCTAAGAGATCGCTTATTTTAGAAAGTCAGTGTGAAGCGCTAGCAGCTTCGAAATGACCCACTCTCTTCCTCCGGACTTCCAGTCCGCAAGAGCTTTCCAAGCCGCTCTCCCCAACTTATATTTTATGACACGTACTTAGTTCTAATTTGCGACCAGTCGATGAAGGCGAATAAAGTTCAACCGGAATTTAATTCTTCCCAACCGATCTTATTTTTCTACGTGGGACTTTGGGATTTCACCTCGACCAGTCTTATCTTGGCTAATAGTCCGCTCACTCCTTTTCAGATTGTATGGTCTCTTGTGACGCATCTAAGTTGCCAATTTGGTTCAAGATTAATGATAGTTGTTGGTAAACCTTTTGATAATAATCGACTATGGTTCTGTTACCCTGGTTGAGAGCATAGAGTTGATATTCTTAGGTCTTTAAGTCGCGTTTGTCGGCGCTGTTAAGCATCTTGACATAGCTATCCAATCTAAGGGAGTATTATAAGATTCTAGGACTGCATTCGCTTGACCAATAATTTTAGTACGGATTCATAAACTTTTAACACTCTGTCAACACTCTTCTCCCATGACGAAAATTCACCTGGGTTTCCGGAAAAATCTCTAAGTATCCGAACGATGTCCGGTAATTTATCTAACTCGCTGAGATTATGCGATAGCTTTTTTCTTATTGTCTGATCTGTCTACTTCGAGTGTCGAATATCCCTATTCTGTAATAAAAATAACATTACGCAATACTGGAAAAGTATTTTTGAGATCATGGATCTGGTCTGACTTTTGACTGTGGCGTACGTTGCGACGAAAAGAGCTATAAATTAAAAGACAAATTTATCAACTGGAATATAAAACACAAGTGTTCTGTTTTTAGTGTCTGCTGGGAGTTGCTGAGTCCTGTTTTGTTTGGTCAATCTCCAATAGGTTATGGGCTCAATGGACGAGGCAAAGCGCAATATAAAGCCGTTTGACGGCGAAAAGTATTCCGTGTGGAAATTTAAAATTAGGGCTTTGTTTTCAGAATTAGATGTGATAAAAGTTATTGATCAAGATGTGCCTGGAAAAGTGGATGAAAATTGGAAAAAAGCAGAGAGGTGTGCAAAAAGCACGCTAATAGAATACTTGAGTGATTCGTTTCTTAATTTCGCATCCAGCGACACCTCGGCGCGCCAGATTCTCGGGAATTTGGACGCCATCTACGAGCGGAAAAGTTTGGCCTCGCAGTTGGCAGCTCGCAAACGGCTTCTTTCACTAAAATTGAAGAGCGAGATGCCACTATTGAGTCATTTTACTGCATTCGACGAGTTAGTGAGTGAGCTGCTAGCTGCTGGTGCAAGAATCGACGAGATGGACAAGGTTTCGCATTTGTTGCTGACTTGGCCCTCTTCGTACAATGGAGTAATAACAGCCATAGAAACGTTGTCCGAAGATAATTTAACGCTAGCGTTTGTGAAGAATAGATTGTTAGATCATGAAATAAAACTAAGAAGTGACAGTAATGATACAAGTCGAAAAGTGATGAAGGTGTTTGCTCCAAATAACAATAGCAACAACAACTCTTTCCGAAATTATAATAATAACAACAACAACAATAGCTCCGTCCGAAATAGGGTTGCCAGACCATCAAAAGTATTTAAGGAAAACAGAAACTGAACTTTAGATGTCATCACTGTGGTAGGGAGGGACACATGAAAAGGATTGTTTTATTATAAAAGATAATGAATGAAAAAATAAAGAAAATAAGCAAGCTCAAGTCGCAACGTCGCTACGCGGTGGTTTCGCGTTCATGCTAAAAGCAAATAACTTGGTGCAGGATAAGTGCGGATTTATCCTTGATTCTGGAGCCACAGACCACATAATCAACGATGAATCGCTATTTGCTGATAGCGTGGAGCTGGAGTACCCGATTAAAATATCTGTGGCCAAGCAAGGATCGTATATCTACGCTACTAAACGTGGCATTGTGCGACTCCACAATGGCCATGAAATAACGTTGGAGAATGTACTCTTCTTTGCAAAGAGGCTTCTGGTAACCTGATCTCTGTGAAGCGACTTCAAGAGGCCGAAATGTCAATCGAGTTTGACAAGAACGGAGTAACTATATCAAAAATGGAGTTATAGTTTTCAAAATTCTGGTATGTTAAATAATGTCCCCATTATTGAATTTCAAGCCCTTACAGTTACATATAAAAATAAAAATACTTACAAATTATGGCATGAGAGATTTGGTCACATAAGCAGTGGCAAATTATTAGAAATAAAAAGAAAAATGTATTTAGCGACAACAGGCTTCTTAATAATTTAGAATTGTCCGATGAAATATGTGAAGCTTGTTTGAATGGTAAACAAGCCAGATTGCCATTTAATCAATATAAAGATAAAAGCTATATAAAGAGGCCTTTGTTTGTAGTTCATTCAGATGTTTGTGGCCCAATTACACCTGTAACAATAGATGACAAAAATTATTTTGTCATTTTGTAGACCAATTTACACATTACTGTGTAACATATTTAATAAAGCATAAATCAGATGTATTTAATATGTTTAAAGGTTTTGTAGCAAAAAGCGAAGCACATTTTAATCTCAAGATTGTGAATCTTTACATAGACAATGGAAGGGAATATGTGTCCAATGAAATGCGTGGTTTTTGTGTCCAAAAAGGGATTTCTTACCATCTAACAGTACCACATACACCTCAATTAAATGGGGTTTCAGAACGAATGATAAGAACCCTCACTGAAAAGCTCGTGCCATGGTTAATCGGTGCAATGTTAAGTAAATGCTTCTGGGGTGAAGCTGTATTAACTGCCACTTATTTAGTTAACCGAATACCAAGTAAAGCGCTAGGTCTTATTGAAAAACGCCATACGAAATGTGGCATAACAGAAAGCCTAATCTAACACACTTAAAAGTATTTGGTTCTACTGTGTACGTTCACAATAAAACAAGGAAAAGAAAATTTGATAGAAAAATCCTTCAAAACCATTCTTGTTGGTTACGAACCAAATGGTTTTAAGTTGTGGGATTCTATAAATCGAAAATTCATTGTTGCAAGAGATGTTGTTGTCGATGAAACCAATATGTTTAACTCTAGAGCTAGTCAAAATGATACACAGATCCCGAAACACAGTAAGGAACTTGACTGTGAAGAAATCCTGAATGAAAGTAAGGATTGCGATGAAGATGAATTCCTGAAAGAAAGTAAGGAGAGTAGACTTGAAAATTTCCCGAATGAGGTAAGGAATGTAAAGAAAAAAATTTCCCGAATGAGAGTAAGGAATGTGTAGAAATAAATTTTCCGAATGAGTACGGATAATGAAACAGCTCAACAGCCAAATGAGATTGGTAATATCGACAACAACAATGGAGATGTCGAAATATTCAGTAGAAGAAGTGAAAGATTAAAGAACAAGCCTTTGAAAACCTATAATGAGGAAGATATAAATTTAAATAAATATATATTAAATGCTCATAGTCTTTTAATGATGTTCCAAATACATTTGATGAAATAAGAAGTAGAAATGATAGATCGTTTTGGGAGGAAGCTATTAAAGTAGAATTAAATGCTCATGAAATAAATAATACTTGGAAAATTGTAAAGAAACCTGAAAACAAAATATTGTGGACAGTAAGTGGGTATTTTCTCTAAAATATGATGAACTAGGAAATCCAACAAAGTACAAAGCAAGATTAGTTGCGCGAGGGTTTACACAAAAGTATCAAATCGACTATGATGAAATTTTGCCCCAGTTGCTAGGATTTCGAGTTTTCGATTCATATTATCATTATCAGTTCAATATAATTTAAAAATACATCAAATGGATGTGAAAACAGCGTTCTTAAATGGTAAGTTGAATGAAGAAATATACATGAAAGTTCCTCAGGGTATATCATGCGATGGAGAGTGTGTATGTAAATTGAATAAAGCAATTTATGGGCTCAAACAAGCAGCTAGATGCTGGTTTGAAGTTTTGAGCAAGTGTTAAAAGATTGTGATTTTGTTCACTCTCCTGTAGATCGCTGTATATACATACTTGACAGAGGTGGTGTTAAGGAAAACATATATGTATTGTTATATGTTGATGATGTTGTAATAGCAACTGGAGATATGAATAGAATGAATAGTTTCAAAAGTTATCTAAAGGAGAAGTTTGAAATGACTGACTTAAATGATATACGCCATTTTATTGGGATTCGAATAGAAATGAGCGAGGATACAATAAGTTTAAGTCAATCTGCTTATATTAAAAGGGTTTTAAACAAATTCAATATGGATGATTGCAATGCAGTCAGTACGCCTTTACCAAGCAAACTTAATTATAAGTTGCTCAACTCAGATGATAATTGTAATGCACCCTGTCGCAACCTTATTGGTTGTTTGATGTACATAATGCTATGTACACGTCCCGATTTAACAACTGCTGTAAATATCTTAAGTAGATTTACTAGCAAAAATAATTCTGTTGTGGCAATGTTTGAAAAGAGTTCTTGGATATTTGAAAGGGAGTACTAACATGAAACTGAATTTTAAAAAGAATACAAAATTTGAAAATGTTTTAGTTGGTTATGTCGATTCTGATTGGGGTGGAAACGAAATTGATAGAAAAAGTACAACAGGCTATTTATTTAAAATGTTTGACTCTTACCTTATTTGTTGGAATACTAAAAGGCAAAATTCGGTAGCAGCTTCATCAACTGAAGCTGAGAACATGGCCTTATTTGAGGCCGTAAGAGAGGGTTTATGGCTAAAATCTCTCCTTAATAGTGTACATATAAAGCTAGAAAGACCAATTAAAATATTCGAAGACAACCAAGGTTGTATAAGTATAGCAAATAATCCCTCATGTCATAAGAGATCCAAGCATATAGATATAAAATATCATTTTGCCAGAGAGCAAGTAGAGAATAACGTTGTTTGCATTGAGTATGTTCCTTCAGATAAGCAACTGGCTGACATCTTTACGAAACCTTTACCTGTTGTGAGATTTCTGGAACTGCGAAATCAAATTGGACTCGTTCTCTCTGATGATAACTGATTTTACGAAACCTTTACCTGCTGTGAGATTTCTGGAACTGCGAAATCAAATTGGACTCGATCTCGCTGATGATAACTGATGATGATTTAATGCCAAAGAAATGAAAAATGTGAAATAATTTAAGTTATTATAAGTGATCTGATCTGGTTTCTCTGGGTTTTCCCAGATCCTTGCAGCGAATGCTGGATCACATTGTATACCCCAGAAGCACACTAGCCACATTAGAATCACCTATTATCTCTATTATTCCCTATTATCTCACTCTGCAGCGATCTCTCTTGAGTGTGAGTCTACTGAGGAGCCTCCTCTGCACCTTGATTCACGTTCCCTTCGAACGGATACTAAAGGGATCACGGCGATTAATTTTGGCCTGATTACTTCCGCTAGGTACGAGTCCTGTTTTCCAGGAGTGACAGTTTGCCGATGTCGCCGTCGCCGTTAGCCGATCTTAATTCTAATATGCCGATGCAAGTGAAATATTGCTTTTGTTGGATGCACTTGGTCGAGTTCACTTAACTTGGAAATTTGGCTGTTTTGCATTCCCACGATCGCTGGTCAAAAGGTGCAAGCTCAGCGCACGTGCCCATATTTGTGGGAACTTTTTTGGGGCCATAGCTACCGTGCAGTACCAGTTGTCATCAATAGGCCGTTGTCATCAACGTTTCATCAACGCGCCGACTGCGACTTCGGCCGAACCGACGCTCTCGTTCAATCGTGTCAAAACCGACTCTCTCGCTCTTAATTCTCTCTCGCTCAATTTCTCTCTTCAAAAATTATGTTAATGACAGTTTGATGAAATGTTGATGAAATGTTTACATGTGCGACAAAAGATGCAGAAACGGGACCATGTCAAAAGAAAAGAGCAATAGGGATTAGCGGAACCGTTGTTGTTGGTCGGTATTCTTTGTGTTTTTCTCAAAGGCACACGTCTTTTTTCGCTACTCTCACTGGCGTTTAAGGCATTGAAGAGATTAGTCGAGAATTTGTTTAAGTTAAAAGTTCAAAGTTTAAAGTGCTTCTTAAATATAATAAAACTAGCAGGTGAGTTTTTATACCCGGTACCCATAGGGTACAAGGGTATTATAAGTTAGTGCAAACCGAGAATGTATGTAACAGGCAGAAGGAGAAATCTCTGACCCTATAAAGTATATATATTCTTGATCAGCGTCACTAGCCGAGTCGGTCTAGCCATGTCCGTCTGTCCGTCTGTCCGTCTGTCCGTCCGTGTGAAACAACAGATCTCAGAGACTATAAGTGCTAGAGTTACCAAATTTGGTAACAACATTGGAATCTTTTGCACGCAGATCAAGTTTGTTTTAAAATTTGGCCACGCCCACTTTCGCCCTCAAAAATGAAGTAAAAAACGTAAAATAAAGCTAAACTCGTTATTTTTGGGCTAAAGTTATTAGATACAATAAATGAATAGGTTTGAGCGGACGTTTTCTGAAAATTTCAGTAAATTCGGATGATAAACATGGAGATATTAGCAATAAGGTTAGAATTTTAAAACACCCCTAAGACGCTGCTATTGCAAGCTGCGTAGCCTGTAGCCGTCTAGGTCGTAGGTTCGAGCCCCGACCGCGCCAATACTTTTTCTTTTTTTCTTTTTTTTGCATTTTTCCTTTGTTATTATACCCGGAAAACAACTCGAAAAATTAAAAAAATTGGTTGTTTGTGGGATTGAGCTCTGGCCAATTTTGCAAAACGTAAATGCATCAGCCGCCTAGACAACTGGGCCACTACCTATATTTCATATGAAGCGCCATTTTCATACTAAGTATGCTTCAACAACTGTTAACCTAATTTTGGCAGAACTGAAATTAAATTGCCAGCTATTGTCAACATCTAATGCCTCTACATTTTTTTTACTGAAAAGATGCTTTTTATTGTAATAGAGAAATGTGTGAGAAAGAGAAAAGAGACCGACTGGTCACCAAAAAAATTGCGTCAGAAAAGAACGAGCGTGACCAAGAAATGACAAACTGTAAAGCGGTCCCAAAATATAAGACATTTACATGTGAGTTTTTGTAAGAAAACTGATTTTATTTAAAACGATCTCCGCTTTATATAGGAGATTGGGTTCTAATTTTACTTTATGACCTACGCAGACCGCACATCTGCTCGTCTAATCTTCTGAGGTCTCACGCAGGAGTATCAGATAACATATATGTCGGATCTTAAATTATGGTAGTCAGTGTAAAGGAATTGAATCAAGTGTGTGTACCAAGTAACAATTCTCGTCTCTACACCTGTTTGTTAGTTCGCTTTGTTCTGTCTATTCGCCAGATGGTCAGGATAGTTCGATGCGCATGCGGTCAGAGGTTTGAGAGCTAGGTCAGAGGTTTGAGAGCGAGGTCATAAGTTTGAGAGAGAGATGCGCACTACGATTGTTGTGCGTGTATGCTTGAGCCACTGCGAGAGACAGAGATAACCAGTATGTTCGTTGTAACATTTTCTGGAGGGCATTTTCGGTATACTAGAATGCTGGCGTCAGGCTGTCTCGAGTTGCAGTGGCGTGAACAAGTGTATTCGCCGTATACAATCTGCGCAGGAAAATATGGAAAATCCGAATGCTAACCCGACATATACAATATTTGTCAAGTGCCCAAGTGGCCGCTATATTTAGAGATAGGCGCGCCTGCGCCTGCAGAGCGCATCTGCATTGATTTGTATATATATATATATACATATATACGTGTTCACGCGTGAACACAAACAATAACAAAATTCACTTTTATAACCCAACTTTGCCGAACTGATATAAAATGTATTAATTGAATAAAGAGGTGAAAAAATGAATACGAATCTGAAATAAAAATGTAAAAAAATTCTTTGGAATGGGCGGGTTTAGAACTCAGAACTTTCTTGCATAAAAAACGCTTGCCCATCGCTTAGACGTCTGGGCTATACTTTATGTTGCGTAATAGACAGCGATTGTTACTTCTCATAGCTTCCACACTTTTTCAATAAGAAGGCGTTTTGTTTATTGTAATAGAATGTAATTGTAATAAATGAATTAATGGTTTACCCATTTATTTGCAATGGCCTCCCGTGGTCTTCTCTGGGTCCCGATTTAATAAATGACAAATAATTTATTAAGTCGGGAGCTAATTCGAGCGGCGATTTAATTTTTAATTAGGAAGTATTTAAACAGTCAAACGTTTGGGTACCGGGTATCTCACAGTCGAGCAGTCTCGACTGTAACTTTCTTACTTGTTTAAAATAAAAACAGTGGTGGATAATATTAACAAGTAAAATAAAACAAAACAAAACAACAAAACAAAACAAACTAAAATTTAAAATCAAACATATGTACATATCTTATTTTCGGTATGAATGTGAAATGTGGTGAAATGTGAACAAAATCAGTGACCGAATATAATAAATGAAAAAAAAGAGTACATTTTCCCACAGTGAAAACAATTTAAGAGGAAAAATAAATCCCAAGTCCCGTCATCGATCTACTCCCAGCGAGTGCACACGTCTTTTCGGCCAGCCTTCGTTCGTGAACTATCAGTGTCTACCGACTTACTCTCTATTCTCACCGTTATCATCAAAGTCGCACCCACACGCGTTTTGTGAAAAACTCTTTGCATGGCCCCAGGGCCACCTAATCTGGGGCCAAATCGCTTTGCCTTGCTAAGCGACAGCCCCAAAACCAAAAAGAAAAGACTTTTTCAACCAATGAACGAATTTCCTGAATTACCTACATTGCCACAAGACAATCCAAAATATGTAGTCATCTCATCCAAAGACCCAAAAACCGTTAACCAGCTACTCATGTTTCGCTATCCACCGGGAACTCAAGAGAATGTGCACAGAAATCATATCCATATCCACCCTACGCGACGGCAATCTCCTGATGCTGGTCAAATCTAAAGCAGAAGCTGAAAACACATCAAAACATCTCAACTACCAGGCATCTGTTCAATTGAATGCAAGCTCCACGAAAGCCTTAACGTCGTCAAAGGTACAATCTTAGCACCCTGCCTTATAAATATACCAGAGAAAGAAATTATTGAAGAACTTAAGTCCCAACACGTTCAAGACGTTTACAAGTTTACCAAACTTTATGATGGAACACCAAAACACACCGGGGTTATTCTAGTTTCGTTTAACCTTTACAGCTTACCTAAAAACTCGACGTGTCTTGGCACTCGGTGCGAGTCAAGGAATACATTCCAAATCCAATGAGGTGCAAAATGCCAGTTGCTGGGCCACACCAAAAGTATTGCCAAAATGACGAAACTTGTAGCACATGTGCCCTACCTCCACACTCCCCGTGGCTTGTACCCAGACGAAATGCGCAAATTGTGGCGAAGATCACCCTGCTTCTTCCCCAAACTGCAAAAGATATCAACAAGAAAAGAAATAATGCGCATAAAAACGAAAAAGAAGTGCAGCGTAAGAGAAGCAAAGACTCTCTATCGGCAAACCCATACTCAACAAACGAACGTGCCCAGCTACGCTTCGGCAGTTACCAAGCCCACAGCCCAGTCGGCAAAACCGACGACCACAACAGCATCAACATCAACATTCTTATCAGCAAAATCAACGGCCTCATCGGCCCCACTCTCGAAAATCCAATCGGCAAAATCTTATACAAACAAAATCATCGAGAATCAAAACATCACACCGACCACCTTATCAGCAACCACATCGTTTTCTACACCAGAAAACAATACACAACTTTACGCATCAACTCTCTCGTCTTCGCTGGAAGACATCCCATCACCGACCTACCCGATCAGATCAAACAGAAGCTCCATCACCTCCAGCCAAAGCAGCTGCTTCACAGCAGATGACGAGATGGGCGACCAAGATTTATAATCAGTTGCCCATTTCGAGTAAATTACATCTTTTAAGCTAAAGAATAATGTCTATATCAATAATCCAATGGAACCTTAATGGTTACATTAACAACTATCATGAACTCTTACTCTTAATTAAGTCAAAATCCAGATGTAATTTGTTTACAGGAAACACACCTTCTCGACACATTTTTAAACATTATAACACCAAAGCCGTATGTTGGCTACTTTCGCAACTCAGATAACATTGGTACAGGAAAACAAGGGATTGGATTTCTTGTCAAACAGGATCTACCTCATAAGTATATTCGCTTAAATTCACATATTCTCGCCGATTCTCTTTAATAGAAGTCAAGCTACAGTTTACAATTATTAATATGTATATTCCCCAACCAAAACTTCTCCTCCGCAGATATCATAGCAATCATTAACACCCCAAATACCTAATAACGTTAGTTGGGGACATTAATTCGTGGCACCCAAATTGGGGGTCACCAGCCCTAACTCACGAGGAAAAAATTCGATTACGCCCTTAGCCAAACCAATTTATTTGTTCTTAACGATAATTCACCCACGCACTTTTCGACACACCGCACTTTTACAAACGTCGACATTACCGCAACCTCCCACAACTTTGCCACAGATGCAACTGGTCGATATCACCAGAACTGCACGGCAGCGATCACTTTCAATAAGCACGCAAATTTTGATCGAGCAGAATAAAGTTAAAAGTACACCCCTCCTAAATACAAGACGGACTATGCCGATTGGGTAAAATTTCAGTCGCAAATAAAACACAATCTCCAACAAGCGACGTCCAATAACATAAACCACAAAGTTGCCCTTCTGACCCGAGCAATCCGCAAAGCTGCCAACTGCTCCATACCCCAAACCAAGAGCATAGCGCACGAGGAAAGTCTTCTGGTGGAACTCCGATCTTAATCAACTGCGTCAACAAAAACAAATCCACTGGCATGCGTACAAACGTAACATGTCCACGGCAAACCTTCTAGCCTACAAAAAATGCAATGTGGAATTTAAAAAACTAGCAAAACAATGTAAAAAGAATTCAATGATCAACTTCACCTCCGCAATAAACCCCCTCTCTTCAAGCAAGAGAATTTGGGCCGATCTAAAAAGCCTCACTGGCAGTCCAAGCCCCAAAATAAAATACATTACAACAAACGATTTCCTCCTGTCCGATCAAAGTAAAATATCAGAAGCTTTCGGTGATCAGTGGTCCCAGTACTCAGAGGATAAGCATTTTTCTAACGAATATGTAGCAAACAAAGAACGCTCATTAGCCGAACAGTACGCACCTACTCGCATAAAACTATCCGCTCAATATCTGGAATATCTGATAACCCCTTTTGAACTGGAAACTACACTCCACCATGCCAAAGGTAAGACGACAGGTTTCGATAGAATCTCGTATCCTATGCTTCGCCAACTCCCACCAGAAGCCAAACTCAATTTAATTGATATATATAACGATATCCTAAGAGAAGGAGTCTACCCCCACACCTGGAAAACAGATATAACCATACCGATTCCCAAACCTAATAAACCATTAAACGAAATCGGCAGCTACCGCCCCATTTCCCTCCTACCTTGTTGTAGCAAAATCTTCGAAAAAATAATCGCCAATCGACTAGTATGGTACTTAAACCGCAATAAGCTGATCTCCCAAAACCAAGTTGCATTCAAACAAAAACAAAGGACTATCGATGCATTACTGCAAATTCACGGGTACGCGTCAGATGCCCTCTCGTCCAGAAACCACGTAACCATACTCGGTACTGATTTCGAGAAAGCTTTTGACCGCGTTGGTATACATGCAGTACTGAAGCAGCTCGAAGACTGGGGGGTCGGTCCGAAGATTTTCCACGTCGTGAAAGTCTTCATGAGTCGGCGTATGTTCCGGGTTCGAGTGCACAGCTCTATTTCAGAATCCCTTAAACTGCACAACGGTATCCCCCAAGGATCCCCGCTATCCGTAGTCCTATTTATCATAGCTTTTGAAAAACTAAACTCCATTATATTAACACACAAATTCGTCAACCTCTCCTTTTATGCAGACGACGCTATTATCTATACAAAAATCAAAGACCCAAAAAAAGTAGTTGAAACCTTCTCCAAAATCCTAACCGATTTCAAAAACTGGGGAGCACTCTCGGGCGCAACACTGTCAATAGATAAATGTAAAATTCTCCATATATGTCGAAAGCAAAAATGTACTATGCCACAGTTAAGCCTAGATAATAAGAAAATAAATTATGTTGAAAATCTAAAGATTTTAGGCATCACTTTCGACCAAAAATTTAACTTTAAAAAACATTGTACTGAGCTTAGGCAAAACCTAAACAAAAGGCTAAATATTATAAAATTTCTCTCATCCAAATTTTCCTATATACACACCAACACATTTATAAACATCACTCGGGCTCTGATGCTATCCAAGCTTGACTACGGATTACCCATATATGGCTGGTCCGCAAACGCCAACATAAAGATTCTCCAAGCGCCATATCACACAGCTGTTCGCCGATGCCTAAACGCTTTCCCAACCTCACCAATCAAATGCATCCTAGCAGAGGCTGGGCTCCCCTCCATCCCCGACATGCTGCTAGAAACCACATATCAGCTTTTACCAAAACTAAAACACACACCAAACAGGATTCTTAGAAAACTTTACATCAATGCTCTAAAAGCGAAAAGAACCTACAGAGTGAAATCAACAATCCGTCGTGTCGCAGCCTTCGCAAAAGATTTGCATTCCGTCGACACTCCACCGATAACGCGGGCAATATACGCGCCGGGATGGCTGGTTCACAGCTCTTTCTTTAATACGAAGTTACATGGGCATAGCAAAACCAATACCAGTAAAGAAACTTTCCAAGAGCTATTCCTGGCCGAAAGCCATGCCTACAACGACAGAAAGTGGCTCATCACAGACGGATCCTTACGGGACAACGTAGCTGCCTTTGCAGTAGTCGACTCAGACAACGTCATACAGTCTTGTGGCATTTTACCCGACCATTCCACGGTATTCACAGCCGAAGCTCTTGCCATCCTAAACGCTTGCAAAATAGCCGAATCGAGCAGAGACCGTCATGTGATTTTCACGGACAGTCTTTCAACAATTACGGCTATTCAAAACCTCAACTCTAAAAACAACATAATTTCAAAAATTCGGGAATTACTCACCAAGAAATATGGACACATAACGCTATTTTGGGTTCCCAGCCACACTGGTATAAAAGGAAACGAAAATGCAGACGGAGCGGCCCAGTATGCCTCTTTGGCGCCCATCGTAACAACACCACCACTAGAAGCCTCCAACTTAAAACGTAAAATATCGAATCATATAAAACAATTACGATCAGCCAATTATACAACCTTCAATCATTGGTATACGCAATTCAACAGCGCACCCTGTGGCATAAAGATACCACCCAACATAATCAAGCCCAAATGGTCTGTGTTCATTCGCCTACGAATAGGACACACCTCGCTTACGCATGAACATTTATTGGTAAAGTCCATCCCGCCAACTTGTACCTGTGGCGGCAGCCTTACAGTCGCGCATATAATTACTGACTTCCCAGAACTTGACAACATCAGAGCCCGAATATTTAGTACCACAACACCCATCCTAGCTCTTACTACAACCACTACAGAGAATATTAATAAAATCTACGAATTTGTAAGATCAATTAACTTAGCACATAAAATTTAAAATAATATAAAACAGAGTCGAAGGTCTTAGTCACTAGCACTCAAAAATATACACGGATACCCATTAGACTTAATATTACATATTATATCTAATTTTCTAAAAAAAAAAAAAAATCCCCAGTCGCAGCCATCTCTTATTTTCGGTCACTGCCAAAATTATATTTCTATCCTTCGCTGTTATATATTTGTGTGTTGTTAATTTCATTTACTTTAATTTGTAAAAATAAAGTTTTTTGTGGTTTTGTTTTTTTTTTGCTAGTGGTAGAGCAGACACTACGGAATCCGCTCTGAAATCGTTATTTAAGTGCCTGAGGTTCGCCAAAAACCTCGACGCGGTGCACAAAAGAAGGGATGATGCGGAGAGGTCGAAGGAGTTTAAATTTAAAATGAACAAAAAAATTTAAATATATGTAAAACAAAACCAATTTTATGTTGTCGAATTTATAATGATGAAATATCGATGAAATGATGATGATGAAATGAATCAAGGATGAAATGTTGATGAATTGTTGATGAATCATCGATGAATTGTTGATGAAATGTTGATGAATCATCGATGAATCATCGATGAATCATTGATGACATGTTGATGTATTGTTGATGAAATGTTGATGAATCATCGATGAAATGTTGATGAATCATCGATGAAATGTTGTTGAAATTGCTGATGAATCATCGATGAAATGTTGATGAATTTGTCACTGATGACAGATTAGGACATGCCCATTTAAATTTCATCAACAGTTTGTATGGAGTGTCATCGATGATTCATCAACAAAAACGAAGTTTTTTTGATGAAACGTTGATGACAGGTACTGCAGGGTAGCTAAAAGTTGCAAGCTCAGCGCGCGTGTATGGATTTTGCATTAATTTAGGTGTTAACTTATGTATAACATATCTCGTATAGTTACGTGATGGATGTCACGTTTCTATTACAATTTTAAAGGCCGCTGGCACCTTATAGTTTTTATTTATTCTAATGAAAGTTAAGATGCTTATAATTCATATCAGCAGTTTACATATCGAAATTTTATGATACCTAATAAATTTTAATTAATATCTAAAAAAAATCGTACTCCCTTAAAATATTATTTACATATCGGTAGTTCTATGATGTCAAATGCAACTTTTGTATGCATTTAAAGTGATAAAAACATGTGCCCAGATTTTATTTTATTTTAACAAAAAGCGAAACTTATAGCTGTTGGTCAGTTCTTAGATTGATTTCTCGAAAGCCAGTTCAAACACTGATTTCAGCCAAGAGTTAACGAAGATTTTTATACCCGGTACCCATAGGGTACAAGGGTATTATAAGTTAGTGCCAATCGAGAATGTATGTAACAGGCAGAAGGAGGCATTTCCGACCCCATAAAGTATATATATTCATGATCAGCATCACCAGCCGAGTCGATTTAGCCATGTCCGTCTGTCCGTCTGTCCGTCCGTGTGAAACAACAGATCTCAGAGACTATAAGAGCTAGAGTTACCAAATTCGGTGACAACATTGGAATCTGTTGCACGCAGATCAAGTTTGTGTTAAAAGTTGGCCACGCCCACTTCCGCCCGCGAAAATCGTTAACAACTTTATATAAGCTATAGTCGTAATTTTTAATTTAGAGTAAATAGATAAAAGAAGCAAGTAGGCACTTGCGGACGTTTTCTGAAAATTTGAGTAAAATCGGATGATAAACATCCCTTTGCTTCCCCTCTCACCCCTTTCCTTCAAACTTAAGTACAGGCATTTTTAATTTAAGGCTTCGTCTCGCGCGAAGCCAAATTCGTTTTTCTTACGCACACAAATGCACAATCGGTCTTTCCGTTCGGCAGCGTTCGACATCCGTCTATTGTACATTTACATATGTACATGTTTTGATCTGTCTGATTATTTGATTCTGACTGAAACGTGGATGCGTGACAATTGTGATCCAATTTCAATTGAAAATTTTGAATGTGTAACCCGGCAGAATAATCGATCAGATTCTGAAACAAATGCAGCAGGTGGAGTAGTAATTTATAGAAACCTATCATCAACATCCACAGCCGAAATTCTCAACGTTGAACTTTCGGATACAACCCGCCTTATTAGAAACACTAGTGACGTTTGCTTAGCAGAAGTTACATGCTTCACCGCTGATACCATGTTCAAAATGGTTCTTGGCGCAGTTTATATTCATCCTGGAGCAAGTATTCCTAACATCAGTGTTCTGCTACATCAAGCACTATTTCCGTATGTTTATAACAGCCAGTATGTACATCCCATCATGGAAGTTGATATCGATATACCAATTCTTCTTTGTGGCGACTTCAACACAAATGTGAAAAATGACGAAACATTCATCAAATTCATGAAAGACATGTCTAATGTCGATTGTGCATCAGACTTTAATAACTCAACAACACTAGGAGGCACCACCATAGATTTGACTATTTCAAGACACATTAAACTCAAAACACTCCCTTTCATTTCCTACTTTTCCTATTGTAAGAAATTAAATATTACACATGTTTAAAAGTTGTAAAACAATTGCTCAACGCACATTTATGCTTGTAAAAACTATTAAAATGTAAAAAAAAACATTGACATAATTGTATTTATGCGTACAAATAAGTCTAACTTGATCAATTTCATTGTGATTTCCAATTAACTTCTTCTCTATATACATACATATCTATTGAAAAAATATAATTCAAATTTTCTTTTGAAAAATGCTACCATTCCATCGGTATTTTCTTAAGAGGTTGTCACGTGTCCAGGAGCTGTCAAACTGTGCCGAACGAAAATTTTAATTTATCTAAGACGTTTTTTAAATTTTGAACGTGCTCCAAGCTCTTTGCCAGTTACTGTTATATCGTCTTGATATACCACAACTCCCTTCAAGCCCTGATACAAACTTTCCATAACCTTTTGATCCCAAAATTTAATCATTTGACCTTAAGTACATCAAATACATAATCCAATCCAACTTAGTAACTCTGAACGATGGATCCCCAACACACTTTTCAACCCATAACTCACTACTCACCATTATGACTCCAAATCTGCTTACCCAATCGAAATGGAATACCGATCAAGACCTCTTCGGAAGTGATCACCTCCCAATACATATAACCTTATTTGACGATGAACCGTATCAGGAAAACAACAGTCAACCTAAATTCTAACTTTATTTCGCTAACTGGCCACTCTTCACGGCTTTAACGGAAAGGTACCAAGTAGCAACACTATTAACCAAGAAGCAGAAAGTATCACTAAAGCTATAAGGCAAAGCGCGAATATCGATATTCCTCAATCGAACCCTTTATTTAACAGAAATCAAACAGTCCCCTGGTGGAATAAAGAACTTGAAGAGCTTAAAACAACAAAGAATAGAGGATGAGAAAAGCTAAAACGAAGTATTAATATCGAGAACATAATAAATTTTTAAAAATCCAAGGCGACATTCAAAAGAGCATTAAAGCATACTAAGAAGACATCCCTACAAACTTGTACCTCGGAAATTAGCACAAATTCAACTCATAATATACACTGCATTTCACTTCCCAACGACCCATCCCAAAACATAACCAACAAAAATGATATTGCAAGAGTATTCGCAGAACACTGGTCAGAAGTGTTAGGCGACCATAAATTCAGCACGGTATTTCAACAAAAAAAAAATTGGTTTCTGTAAAGTCGGTTTACTGACGATAGTTGAACGTGACAACGTCTTAAGAAAATACCGATGGAATTTTAGCATTTTTCAAAAGAAAATTTTAATTTAATTTGTTTAATAGATTTGTATGTATATAGAGAAGGAGGTAATTGGAAATCACAATTAAATTGATCAAGTTAGACTTATTTGTACGCATAAATACAATTATGTCAATGTTTTTTTTTTACATTTTAATAGTTTTTACAAGCATAAATGTGCGTTGAGCAATTGTTTTACAACTTTTAAACATGTGTAATATTTAATTTCTTACAATAGGAAAAGTAGGAAATGAAAGGGAGTGTTTCGAGTTTAATGTGTCTTGAAACAGTCAAATCTATGGTGGTGCCTCCTAGTGTTGTTGAGTTATTAACGTCTGATGCACAATCGACATTAAACATGTCTTTCATGAATTTGATGAATGTTTCGTCATTTTTCACATTTGTGTTGAAGTCGCCACAAAGAAGAATTGGTATATCGATATCAACTTCCATGATGGGATGTACATACTGGCTGTTATAAACATACGGAAATAGTGCTTGATGTAGCAGAACACTGATGTTAGAAATACTTGCTCCAGGATGAATATGGATGTCGATGATAAGTTTCTATAAATTGCCACTCCATCTGCTGCATTTGTTTCAGAATCTGATCGATTATTCTGCCGGGTTACACATTCAAAATTTTCAATTGAAATTGGATCACAATTGTCACGCATCCACGTTTCAGTCAGAATCAAATAATCAGACAGATCAAAACATGTACATACATATGTAAATGTACAATAGACGGATACCGAACTCTGCCGAACGGAAAGACCGATTGTGCATTTGTGTGCGTAAGAGAAAAACGAATTTGGCTTCGCGCGAGACGAAGCCTTAAATTAAAAATGCCTGTACTTAAGTTTGAAGGAAAGGGATGAGAGGGGAAGAGCGGCAAAGCGGTGTTCCTCCATCTCGCTCTCACCGCCCGTTTTGCGACGGTGTTTCTCCGTCTCGCTCTGCTCTCTCGCTTTGTCTATTTATAGCTCGAACACTGACGCATGCGTATGTGTGTATTTCAGACTTTGACGCCGCCCTCTGGTTTGCATGCGTGGTGCAGAGGCTAGAGTGTTCGAGTGTTAATCTAACGATCGCGGGTTCGAGTACCAGTCGCAGCAATTGTGTTTTTGAAAAAATGTAAGTTGGCTTTTATAGACTTTCTATAATATTTATATCCATTTAACTTAACATATCAACAAACAGCCGGCACTTCCTAATCCTCTCCAGAAACTGGCCATTTACAGCCGGCACTGCCTGATCCTCTCCAGAAACTGGCCATTTACAGCCTGCTCTGCCTGATCTTCTCCAGAAACTGACCATTAACAGCCGGCACTGAAGGATCCTCTCGAGAAGCTGGCCATTTGCATCCGGCACTGCCTGATCCTCTCCAGAAACTGACCATTTACAACCGGCACTGAAGGATGCTCTCCAGAAACTGGCCATTTGCAGCCGGCACTGCCTGATCCTCTCGCGAACATCTCGCGCGAAGCCAACTTCGTTTTTCTCTTACGCACACACTCGACCTCTTATTCTCTCTCTTCTCTGCTGCTGCTGCTCACGTCTCGTTTGCACTGTCTATGTCGCGGCAGAGGTAAGGACGCATGAGTCGTGCTTTTTCGAGCGTGCAGCCTGCTCTATCGATTCATAAGACGTTATCACGTCAAAAGCAAAAGAGTGAAATAATGGAAAATTTGATAATTTTAAATTTGAAATAAACTTTATCAACTTACCTGGAATCGTCGACACCATGCCCATATTGACGGAAGTGTTTATGGCTTCTTAATTTTGTTGTCGGCGCTATATACGACCTTCTGTTCCTGCGCTTGCAGCTCGGCTTTTAATATGCGGGTTTCATTTTCCTGACCCAGCCTATGTTCCTAAGTTTATAATTTCATTTAGTGAGGTGACACCATTATTAAACGTGCATGCTGCCAGTCAACAATTTTAAACCTGCTGTTCATTGTTTTTAGTGCTATCTTTCAAATTAACATATTGAAGCTCTCATTAAGCCCAATTCACACTAGAGACCATCTACCGTCAACCGTCGACCGCCCATTATGGTACGTTTGAATTTGCGGTGCCAAATTTTCTCAAAATTTTCCACCATCAATATTCAAACATTTCTTTAATATTACTTTTCTCATGCTGTTTCACTTAGCGGATGTACTAAAAACTTGCCATTCACAATGAAAAAGTTGCTATTCACAAAGCAAAAGTAAAAACAAGTGGCAAAGCTACAGTCGACTGTGACCGACTGTAAGATACCCGGTACCCAAAGCATTGTGGGTGAATTAAACAGCACATGAACATGGGAAAAATATCATTTCTGCAAATGAAGACAAATATTGCTAGAAACCAGGGACCGTAAATAAGAGTTATAATTTAATAAAAATCAAAGGTCTAAAAATCGTCTGGGAAGTGCGGGAAAAATACAGATATGGTATTTTTTTTATAGGAAAATTTAAAATAGAATAAACTTTTTTTCCAGATTTTTAAAGTAAATGTCAATATTAACTCTTAAAAATGATTTAAAAAATAAAAATCAAAAAAATTTGTTATATTTTGATTTTTATTTAAAAATCAAAAATAAAAGTTGTTGAGCTAGTGAGCTTTTTCACTAACTTAATTAAAACAAACGCGATTGTTTCATCAATTTTAATATGTTTATTGGGCCGCGCAGGGCAATATGTAAAGTTATGTAACCTAGGCAACTATGCCTGAGCAAGATTATCGGACAGCAATATTGGCTGCGCTCGAGAAGTAAGAATAAGCGAACAACAACTATGCTGCGCCCGAGAAGTAAGAATAAGCTAACAACAACTATGCTGCGCCCGATAAGTAAGAGAAGCAAACAGCAATTATGCTGCGCCCGAATTAATCTCTCGTATTGAACGATCGAAAGACAACTGAACTATAGCTTCGGCAAAATAGGCGGCCGAAGCTGTGCTTAGGGCAACGGCCGAGGTTGTGCATAGATAAATGCAGATAACTATGCGTGCAATATTCGGCTGCTGCTGGGCCATTACTTCGGAAAGGCATGACCAAACAAAAGTTATTTTTGATTTTTATTTCAAAAATTGAGAAATAAGTGTTATTTTTTGATTTTTATTATAAAAATCAAAAATAAAAATCTAATTGGAATATCTTTTAAACGGAAGATCCTATAGCACGTATCATTCTATATATTTGATCTGCTCTTGAATACATTTCCGTTAATGTATAATGACAGCGAATTATCCCCAACATGCATCATCGTAAGAGAACATTTAATACCAGATTATATATCTTCACTCTGAAAATTCGCTGTTAGCGAACGTAGCGAACAGTTTTCTTAATTAAAAGTCCGTTGAAGTTCTTGGATAAAAAACTTGTCTTTCGCAAGCGATTATTAAGATTTACTTATGGAGCTCTTTGTGCAGCTCACATATAATAAAAATGAAGTGTTCTTGTTCTTATTCATAAAGTAATCGTGTTTTTAATTACTGCGAATACATATTACATATGTATAGAGTATATGCACATGTATACACTTTTAGATTCCCAAATATTCCCCTATTCACAATATAAACAAAACCATATGAATCTATCAAGATTTATCTGTGTTTAATTTTAGGAACATAGTTTTCTTCGCGGAGTCTTCAGATAGATTGCATCTTAAATCGGTTAAAACAATTTACAGCAGAAAAGCTCTTTCCACAGAAACCTGGGTAGCAGGCACTGAGTGCAGAATCTTAGCAAGACTATACAGCCGTGGGTAAATGGACTTCTTCTCTTCCCAATAGGTCATAATGTCCACGCTTGGGTCTATGGACTTTGCGAATACCCATAGATTTCAGTTGTAGCCAATTTGATCTCATGTTCGTCCTCTTCCTCCGATTCTTCGCGGTCAGAGCCCACCTCAATTAAATTTAGATACGCTTTCAAAAGGTTGCACGAAGTCTGGGGATTTGGTTCATGTTCAATCGGTTAATCCACCTTCTCCACTTTAATTGGGTTCTCCTGATAAATACCTTAAATAATTATTCATATAAAAATATTTTAAAATTCTAATCTAACCTTCTTCTGTGTTAGGGCAAGTATTTGCCGCATCAATCCTACTAAGTGCTTTCTGGCTGCTGCCTGCTGAAGGGGATTTTTCAGAAGAATTCGCCGAATTCTTGGATCCAAATAAATTGCAGCCATAATCACTTCATTGGCTGTTAGAATTTTTTCTCGATTTTCTAAGTTATTGAATAAAAAAGCAGTGCAACGCTGATCACTGACAATATTTACGTTATATAATTTAAATTATTTTCAAGCTTCATATTGATCTTGGGGTGGGTACGTTGGTTACATGTGCATCATACATATATCAACGGAAAGGTATTAAAAGGCGGTTCAAATATATAATATGATACGTGCTATAGGATCTTCCATTTAAAAGATATTCCAATTTGATTTTTATTTTTGATTTTTATAATAAAAATCAAACAATAACACTTATTGCTCAATTTTTGAAATAAAAATTGATTTGTATAATAAAAGTTAAAAAATAACTTTTTTTTTTTGACTTTTATAATAAAACTTATACTAATTACGGTCCCTGCTAGAAACATGTTGAGCAACACTCAAAAGAGACAAATGTTGCTAGGATTATGTTGTGCAACTCTCAAAAGCGACAAATGTTGCTAGGAACATGCTGAGCAACACCCAACAAATGTTGCTAGGAACTTTTTGAGCAACACGCACGTCTCTCTCTCTCAGAAACTTTATTGTTTAATAACTCCTATGTTTATCATCCGATTTTACTCAAATTTTCAGAGCACGTCCACGATTGCCTACTTATTACGCCTTTTTATTTACTTTACGCCGAAAATCACGCCTATACCTAATATACCGTTTTTTATTATTTTCGGGGGCGGAAGTGGGCGTGCCCAAATTTCAAAACAAACTTGATCTGCGTGCAACAGATTCCAATGTTTTCACCAAGTCGAAATGCCGGGAAAGGAAACAGGTAATTTCTGACATTTCTACCAATATTAAAAAAAAAAAAACATTATCACTGACACCTTCCCATGCTGATTACGCTGTGCTGACCGTGGCCGCCGGTACCGGTGTTTTCGAGGCTAACATCTCCAAGAAAGGCCAGACCCGCGAGCACACTCTGCTCGCCATCACCCTGGGTGGGAATCAGTTGATGTCAGCGTAAACAAGGTGGACTCTTCCGATCCCCCGTACATCAACAATATCGACAACAGCTCCGCCACTATCTTTGTGCAAATTAGATACATATATTACAACGTTGTTGCTGGAGAATCCCTCGCTACAGTCACTGGTGAGATGGAGTTGGTTGGTATCGCTAGCAGCGCTTGGCCGGTTGGCCGTAGTTAATTTATGTTGAATTAGGAAGGGGAACTACCCTTCGTATACTTCTGGCCTGAGACTCAGTCAGTTTCAAAGTTATAATAAAATATAACATCTGGTTGCCGGAGTTGTCTTTTATGAGAGCTTGTGCTCTTTAGTGTTAAACATCCAAAACGAACTGAACTTAAGGGCTAACATAAGTAAGCTTCATAGCTCACCAATGTGCAGAGTTTGCCGGCTTTACACGAGCTTCCGGCCAGGCGCTGTCTCTGCAGTTTGGCCGTCGCAGGTCATCGGACGATCGGTCGTTGCCGTCGCCCGACAACGGGCGGTTGAACGTGGAGCGCAGAGCTTAACACAAATGGCAAGAACCTGATCGATGCCCTCATCGCAATTCTGCCCACTGCCCGTCCCAGTGACATGACCACATTACAGAGCAGGAACAGCAGCAAGCAAGTAACCTTCATCCTTATTCAGGCACAACGACGCAAAAATTGCAGCAACAGCAGGCATCACCTGTCCTGCCGAAGATGACCAATAAGATGATGTTCCAGCAAATGCAAAAGTTCCCAAATGGGCCGATGGACAGGTGAATACCCTGAAATAAGAATGGAGCAACGCAAGCCCCATCTACTCCCTTATTGATCATTGATCTAGTTAACTATATTTCATAATAAAACATCTTTTGTAGCATGTATTATCGTTTAAATTGAGATTTTCGTTACATATAATTATTTGGGCATGTTTATTTACTTTTCACTTGAGGAAGAAGAAGAGGCTGCCGGTTGACGGTAGATGGTGTAATGTGAGCACGAATTCCATATTTCGGCATCTTCTCATCGTTCCCCCGAAAATCACTGTAGTGTGAATTGGGCTTTACAGTTTTGCGAATATCCGCCAACAGAGCGTGCTAACAATTTTTCTTTGCTGAGGTCTTAGTAAACTACTTTGACGGCATCTAACCTATTTTGCGGCAAACGCAACATAATCGTTTCAGAAAGATCTTCGGGACAGTAATCAGTGTTCCCAAATCAGGGGTTTTCCACCAAGATTTAGAGGATTTGTGACGTCCTAGAGGTCATTTTAGGGGGGAAGAAGTTTTAGGGAAAAAGTTAAAGTATTTTTTTTTTTAATTTGTTTGATTAAAATGTAAAAAAAAAACACAAGAAAGGAAGCTAGCTATGGTAAGTCGAAGATTGTATAGCATTGCAGTCTGCAATTTGACCATTGAAAGTCAATTTATTTCGGTTAAATTGAAAAAATATAAAAATTTTTTCGATTACCTTCATTACCTACAAATTTTACATTTGACATGTAGAATTTTAAATTTTCATATAAATCGACCGATCCCAGCTATATGATATAGTTGTCCGATCTTAATGAAATTAAAACCGTAATTCAAGACCCGTAAAAACAGCTATATCTCAAAATTTATAAAAATACGATAAAAACAAAGAGAAATAATATAATTTTTGTTTTATTAATTTTTCGATCATTCATATAGCAGCTATAAGATAAAGTAGTCCGATTTCAGCCGTTCCGACATATATACTAGCTGCAATAGAAAGAAGGCTATCTGCAAAATTTCATTGAGATAGCTCAAAAACTGAGACTTGTTTGCGTAGCAACGGACAGACGGACATGGCTAGATCGACTCGGCTGGTGATGCTGATCAAGAAGCCTTTTTTCTGGAATATCTTTAGTACTCCCTAGCGCTAAAATGTAGCAACCAAATGAGGGCAAGCGAGAGGCAAATACACTTTTTCGGCACTTCTTAGTAGTAGGTCGGTACGCAGATGAGGTAAGAGAAATACTAAAATATACTAGAATGAACATTGCGTATACTAGAATGAACATTGCGTCTTAGAAATCGGATGAACCACGAGCTTAGTACTCAGACAGCAAAACAGCTTGCAACCTCAAAAAGATGTAATATTTTTCCAGTGTAACCGCTTCTTTAGGGGAGACAAATGATGTGGTCATCCGTAATTAAAATAGGCTGTTTTTTGTTTGTTGACAATATAATTCCTTTGAAAGACAAGGCAGTTTCACAGATTTTCAGCTTTGTTTTGAAATAGCTCATCTGCGCATAATGGCCACCGACACATCCAACATTCTTTCCTGAATCAACATCGAGGAAAAGGGCTGCTCTACCGGTTGCTGCTGGTGATTCTGTTTGTACCAAATGGAATTCACAACCATCTGGGTGGTTGCCGTAGCTACTCCTGCTGCCCGAAATTGTTGGACTGGTGTAATAATTCGAAGTTAGTCTGATTGTACACCATATACTTGCCTGCATACATTTCGCTGGAGATGTGCTGTGAATGTCCTTCTTCAGCTCGGTAATGAAGGATTTGTCCAGCCAGACACTGCTCTCAGCAGCAGCGGGCGCTGGCCGTCGCCTTAGACGCCTTCATCTCAACCACCGAGCGTGACATCTCAACGTGCTCACCGAAGTCATAACCAAATATGACATCGAGGTACATAGCAATTTACTTCCAGACCTTTATTAATGCAAATATTTTAAATTGCCCAAATCCCCTTTTATTGAATTTGCTCTTCCAATTTATTTACTACAACTTTATTTCTTCTAAACTGCTGGACTCGGATTTTGTGTAAGTCATTGTTCTGGGCGGGATCTATATATTTGAAATGTGTGAAGAAACGGTAAGAGAGAGTGAGAGACCAATAGTTGAGAACAGTTCGTTTTATTAAATTTTGTATTCTGTTCGTCACCCCCGCTCTGGAAATACCAAAAGTCTTCCCTCGCGACACCTGGTATTTTTCCGGTATTTTGTTCGTTCATCTGCGTACCGGCCTTCAAAACAGCGCTGTCGAAAAGGGTTACCCGAATATTGACCTCTCACTCTCTCTTACTGCTTAGAAACGCTGTTCAAGTGTCTGCGTACTAAGCTTTAACAAAAATAAAAAGCCAGAATTCCCGCTGCCCGCTGTTCGTAGGTATTTATAGCAAATGGTCTTTAAAAAAAGCCAGATCTGACGGGAAAAAAGCGACTCTGGCAAAACTGGAGTGAGGCCCGGTCGCCCAAGAGAGAGAGAACCGGAGAACAAGAAGTGGGATGAAGAAGAGCTATGGTATTTGAAACGGTCCGCACTTTGAATTTGGCTCTTGGCGCGATCGGGACTGACTGTGCTATCGAAATGGCAGACTCTGGAAATACTCCTCCATTATATGCTGGGGAAAAAAGCACTTGCTGGCAATTCTGTTTTTGACAAATTTGTGAAGCCAAAAATTTATGAATGTCTTAGAGAGCCGAGCTGAATCGCAGCTTCCAGTACAAATGATTATCGCATTCATTGCACCTCTGCACTGAACATGCATGAGCATTTACCAAAAGATTGGACTTCATGGTCAAATGGTTTTTGAACAGCACGAGCAAAAACATCGAATTTCAACGCTTGCATAAAAGTGTTGCTAGCTCTGACCCAAAAAAAAAAAATTGGTTGTCTGTAAAGTCGGTTTACTGACGATAGTTGAACGTGACAACGTCTTAAGACAATACTGATGGAATGGTAGAATTTTTCAAAAGAAAATTTTAATTTATTTTTTTTAATAGATTTGTATGTATATAGAGAAGGAGGTAATTGGAAATCACAATGAAATTGATCAAGTTACATTTATTTGTACGCATAAATACAATTATGTCAATGTTTTTTTTTTCGTGCGTGCAGCTGGCTCTATCGAATTATAAGACGTTGTCACGTCAAAAATAAAAATACAACAAAATACTTGAATAAAATTTATTGTTTAAAATTCTACTCAATTGTTAAATTTTAAATTTTGATTTTATTATTTTCTCTTGGACGTTGATATGCACTACGGTCAGTACACTCAAGTGGCCCTTCAAAACCAAGCACGGGCTTGTTAGGGTTAGGTGTTAATAGGCGCGGAAGAAAAGTATAGGTAAAAGAATGCGAGGAAATATAAGCTACTATTAGGAAGCTCGATTGCTATCTTGCATGTGTACTAAGTGGGTTAAGATTTAAAGGGTTCATGCATTTCATACGATGTTCTGCATTGGTGCAAAACTAAAGGCAGGGAGGATCTTGTGGTTCTACATGGTACGTGGAAATTCAACTGACCCAATAGATCGCTGCTTTCCACGTCACCACGGATCAGATTATACATAAAGACAATGCCTAACATCGTTCTACGCTGTGCTAAGGAAGGAAGGTTAATCAGGAGAAGTCTACTATAATAAGAGGGCAACCTAAGGTTTGCATCCCAGTTTAAGCCACGAAGAGCGAAAAGTAAAAAGTTCTTTTGAACTGACTCAATGCGTTTGCTGTGGACATCCCACTGGGGACTCCAAACGCAAGATCCATATTCTAAAATAGGACAAACTAACGAAGTGTATAAATTCTTCGTGACGTAGGGGTCATCGAATTCCTTCGACCACCGTTTAATAAATCCAAGCACACCCCTGGCTTTATTCACAATGCACGAAATATGATCAATAAACTCCAGTTTAGGATCTAGGCGGATACCCAAATCGTCAACTAGCGTGATCCTTTCCAAAGAGCAGCAGTTCAGCGTATAAGTCGCAAGCATGGGAGAGACACCAGAGAATGTCATCAGCTTGCATTTTGAGCCATTCAGGTTTAATAAGTTTACATTGCACCATGTTTGAAAGTTATTAAGATCTGTTTGTAAATCCGACTGATAAGCGCGGTCCTTGTATTAAACACAAAGTTTAACGTCGTCAGCGTACATGAGTACTCTGGAGTTAGTCAAGACTTTGGGCAGGTCGTTAATAAATAAAGTAAAAAGTAAGGGACCCAAGTGGCTCCCTTGCGGGACACCAGAGGTCACCCGGAGAACATTCGACAAGTTGTTTTTAAATAGAACTGTTACTGAAGAAAAAAAAACTATTTGAACTTAACTGTCTCTTTCAAATGCGTTGCACACTGTAGCCATAGGTTCTGAATTCAGCTCCTTTCGTATCAGTAATCGGTAAAAATACCTTAACATTAAATACCAAAAAATATATATATTCGGTAGCATTAAGAATATACTTGATTCATTGTTGCGACAAAAACAGACGTGAGCAGGAATACAATTTAATAAACGTCGTCGTCTGCTATATAATATATTTGATTAATAAAGAAAGTAAAATATGTGTTCTATTAAAGTATTCCCAAGTGTTTTAAATTGATTCGAAACATTTTTATTAAATTCTAAAAATTTATCACGTCGCCGAAGTCTTATTTAAAGCCCTGAAAAAGTGGTGAAATTCAATTTCATGTACATATGTATATGTGAAATGCGAAAGTGTGCAAAATCCTTCATACTGCTGCACCAGTCTAGCACATGCAATTAAATGGTGTTGACTCGGAGCAAGAAGAACCTCAAAGAAAAAATGGATAACGCACATTAATGAAATAAGAGAATTGAGCGAAGATGAGGATAATACCGTAATCACAAGTAAAAATAAAACGCCATCGATGGACCTGCAAGGCGTTATGGAAAAAATTTTGGTAGAGCAATAATTGCAGACAGATCGTGTCATGCAGAAAATTACCAGCATAACAGAAGAGCTATATGTGTACAAGCAAAAAGTGGACTTGCTAGTACCTGTCGCTGCCATACCGACAAGCAGTGCATCGATCTATAGAGCCGCACAGGGCGGCTTTGATGGCCTGTCATCCTCACATCACGGACTTCAATATGGCGCTGCCATACCGACAAGCAGTGCACCGATTTCTGGAGCCGTACAGGGAGGATTGCATCTCGGCGCTGCAACATCGACAAGCAGTGCATCGATTTCTGGAGCCACACAGGGCGGTTTCCATGGCCAGGCATCCTCACAGGAGGATTGCATCTCGGCGCTGCAACATCGATAAACAGTGCATCGATCTATGGAGCCGCACAGGGCGGTTCCCATGGCCTGGCATCCTCACAGGGAGGATTGCATCTCGGCGCTGCAACATCGATGAACAGCGCATCGATTTATGGAGCACCAGAAAAGGGCTGTTTCCATGGCCTGGCATCCTCACAGGCGGGATCGCATCTCGGCGCTGCAATATCGACGAGCAGTGCATCGATCTATGGAGCCGCACAGGGCGGTTTCCATGGCCTGTCATCCTCACATGGCGGACTTCAATTTGGCGCTCCCATATCTACAAGCAGTGAACCGATCTATGGAGCCGCACGGGCGGTATCCATGGCCTGGCTCCCTTCCACGAAGGAACTCATCTTGGCGCTACCCCTTGGACAGGCAGCGTATCGACTGGTGTTACATGGCGGCTTCCAAGGCATGGCTGCCTTCACGAAGAAACCCATCTTGGCGCTGCTCCTTCGACCAACAGCCCACCAACTTCTGGTGTCCCACAGGACGGCTTCCACGGCATGGCGTTCCCATCTGGGGGACAACATTCTGATACCACAAAGAGTGGTATATATGTGGGGTGTGTTTGCCTCGAGGTGCATGCATACCTGCGACACCCTAGATACCCTAGACAACAACAACGAGTAACCAACAAACCACAAGAAGATGACGACGAACGCAACGAGTATGGATGACGAGCTGGCAACCCTGAGACGACGAGATGGATACAGAAGAGGAGAGAAAACGACGAGCCATTATCCATAAGCAGATGAGGATGAGAGCAACGACGAGGACGATCGAGCACGATTACGTACGACGAGCGACGAGCAGGCAACCGAAGACGAGAGAGAGAGAGTTGAGTTCGAGCCTTTGATGACGACGGTCCAACGACGCTGGGCCAAAACGACGAGAGAGTGCTAAATTTCTTATTTCAAAACTTAAATACTATTTTATAACCAATATATTAAATAAAACCTACCATTTACTGACTTAATATAATAAAATAATCCCACATTTGGGTGCTCGCCGGGATAAAACGGAAATATTGAAGAAAAACCACAGAAGTGAAATAAGAGAAGAAGAGTACGAAGTGGAAAAGAAGGAAACTGAAACAAGAAACGTGAAAAAACTTGTGAAATTGACGATGCACGTTTAAACTGAAACAAAATTTCTGTGCGGTGTAACAAAAATTTTTTTTTTCTAGGATGAGCTGTTTAAATGACTTTATAAGCCGAAACTTGCGCAGTGGCAGCAGGGACAGCATCGTGGCCCTACACAAATTCGTGTTCGAGCATGAGGGTGACAGAGGAAACCGGCAACGACTTCGCCAGTTTTCCGGATTCGAGTTCGACGAAAACAGTGAAAATTATCAGGCAAAGAAAGGTTACGTACAAGAGAACTTGAACGAGCGTGATCTTGTTACGATTTGCCATATATTGAACATAACCTACAATGTGGAAGATGTCGAGTTACACATATTTCGCAACCTAATGCGCAATAGACTTCTCGCACACACTCAAGCTGATACAGAAACAGGAGAGGAAGACGACGACGACGACGACGACGCAGAAGTATTCGTGAGCGGGAGAAGTACAAGGAACAGCAACATGGAGAACCAACAACGAGAGCAAGAAGTACAGTACGGATCAAAAGGGGAAAGTGCTGGAAAAGTTCAAAACGTGGAGAACAATACACCCCGATTCGCGTTCAGTTTTCGCGACCTGGAGGACTCAATCCGTACCTTCGACGGTACCAACACAATATCAATCGAATCGTGGATAGCTGAATTCGAAGAGCAGGCTGTGATTATGTGTTGGAGCGACGTGCAGATGTTGATATTCGCCAAAAATCGCTGAGAGGTACAGCCAAACTTTTCATCATGAGCGAGAGGACTGAGCACTTGGATCGCTCTCAAAGCTGCTCTCCTGAACGAATTCAAAACGGTGGTGAACAGTAAACAAATACACGAGCAACTCAGCAAGAATAAACGCGCAAAAACGAGTGTAATTTCGCGTATCTCTACCGGATGAAAGATCTGGCAATCCACGGAGACATTTGTGATTCGGTTCTAAATCAATATGTCATCGATGTGATTGACGATCAATCGATTGACAAGACTCTGCTGTACGGTGCGAAAGACATGAACGATTTTAAGGAAAAGTTGTTAAGTTATGTGGCAAAAAATGAAAGAGAGAGAGTTTTTGAAAGAGAACAAGTGTTCAACAAGGAGAAGCCGAAGCGCAGCGGTGAGATGTACAACAAGAAAAACTCAGTGTACAGAAATGAGAAGAGCGAGATAAAGTGTTATAACTGTGGCGAAATCGGGCATATGTCAAACAACTGCAAGAACAAAGAGGGTAAAATGTTTCAAGTGTGGTCAATTCGGACACATCTTGCGAAATTGTGACCAAATCGAAAAGCCAGAGAACAACAAAGTGAATACTCATCGAGTGCAAGTGAAAAATTCCTTTACGAGCAAGGAAGTTGATCTCGATAACAAAAGTGTATCGCTCTCTTTGATACAGGTAGCAAATTTAACCTGATCCGCGAAGATTTTATGATGAATTACGGCGTCCTAAAATTCAAAGTAGCAGTGTAGTTTTAGTTGGTTTTGGCAGAGAGCGCAATACTAACAAAATATATCCTATTGGACATTTCAAACACGCGATTCTTATTGACGGTGAGACATTCCAGTTGGATTTTTACGTCGTTCCAATTGGGTGCATGGATTTTAAGTTGATCGTTGGTGAAGAACTCTGCTTATACGCCGAAATTATTTTTAATCGTGACGGTTTGCAAGTTCGTAAAATGTCGAACGACTTGATGGATGATGATGAGGACAACGAATTAGTGAACGTGATGAAAATAACCGTGTCAGACAAAAACGATGAATTAAACATAAACAACCAGGCCAGTGAGTTTGCCAAAATTCGGTGCGTGAAATTATAAACAATTACAAGCCGGTTCCTTTAAAACAACGAACATCGAGATGCGCATAATTCTCAAAGACGAAACACCGATTTTGCCAGACCACGTCGACTACCGTTTGCTGAGACACGCCTGGTGGAGGGGCAAATAGACGCGTGGCTACACGCTGGGATCATCGAGGAGTCTGATTCCGAGTTTACAAGCCCTGTTGTAATGGTAAAAAGCGCGACGGTACCCCAAGACTCTGCGTTGACTTTAGAAGGATCAACAAGGTAATAGTTAAAGACCATTTCCCATTGCCTCTTATTGATGACCAACTAGACCGACTCCAAGATGCCAAAATTTTCACACACTCGACTTGAAGAACGGATTTTCCACGTTCCCGTGGCAGAATCAAGCCGGAAATACACATCCTTCGTCACTCAAAGCGGGCAGTACCAGTTCTTAAAGGTTCCCTTTGGCCTTTCGAATTCACCTTTTCCAGCGGCATGTTAACGCAATTTTTCGACAACTGACTCGCAAAGGCATCGCTTTGCCGTACATCGATGACATCATTATTCCCGCAGTGAACAAAGAAGACGCTTTGCTTAATCTGAGGGAGGTTATTAACACCTGTTCCGAATATGGTCTTCAGTTGAACCTTAAAAAATGCAATTTTTTGAAAACTCGAATTCAATTTCTAGGCCATATTATCGAGAACCAAAAGCTATACCCGACGCCTGAAAAGATAGATGCAGTATCTAAATTCAAAACTCCTCAAACACTAAAGCAGCTGGAAAGTTTTTTGGGATTAACGGGGTATTTTAGGAAGTTTATTCAAAATTACGCCCTTATTTCCAAGCCCTTAACAGACCTAACGAAGAACAATGCCAAATTTATTATGGGTCCCCAAGAAGAAGCTTCGATTAACAGCCTGAAGAAAATTTTGACCGAAAATCCAGTTCTGAGCATTTACAACCAGAAACTCGAGACGGAAGTGCACACTGACGCTTCGATTGACGGATTCGGCGCGATCTTGATGCAAAAATCCCCGGAAGACGGCTATATGCATCCTGTGTATTTTATGAGTAAGAAGACGACCGACGCTCAACGAAAATACACAGACTATGAGCTTGAGATACTTGCAGTCATCGAAGCTCTGACCAAGTTTAAAGTTTATCTGCTTGGCATTCACTTCAAAATTATCACCGACAGCAACGCGTTCACAAAAACTTTGGAGAAGCAGAACCTTTGCACGAGAGTCGCTCGCTGGGTTCTATTTCTTCAGGAGTATGACTACGAGGCCGGAACACGCATGAAGCACGTAGACGCACTCAGTCGATATCCAGTTATGACAATAGTCGATGATAGCATCTCTTTAGGCATAAAAAAGTCGCAGAACCAAGATGAGCATCTGAAGGCGATTTGCGATATCCTCAACGACGGCAAGGATACCTACAATGACTACTTTTTGAAGGGTGGGGTTCTGCACAAGCTTGTAAACGACGCGGAGCTGATAGTTGTTCCAAAAGACATGCAGAGGCAAGTCATAACGCGAGCTCACGAGAGGGGTCATTTCGCTACAAAAAAGGTAAAAGATTTAGTTGGCCAGAAATACTTCATACCGAGTCTGGAGGAGAAAATTCAAAAAGTTATCGACTGCTGCATTCCATGTATCCTGAGCAACCGGAAGAAAGGCAAACAGGAAGGATTACTGCACCCTCTGGAGAAAGGAGACGTCCCTTTGCATACCTTTCACGTTGACTTTTTGGGTCCATTAGATTCAACGCACAAAGACTACAAGCACATCCTTGCAGTCGTGGATTCCTTTACAAAGTTTTGCTGGTTGTACCCAACTAAATCGACTTCTGCGAACGACGTTATATCAAGACTTCGTAGCCAGAGCATGGTGTTTGGCAACCCCGCAATCATCATCTCAGATCGAGGATCTGCATTTACTTCTCAGGACTTTTTGAAGTACTGCGAGGACGAGAACATCAAGCCGGTCAAGACGACAACAGGACTTCCTCGAGTGAACGGTCAAGTCGAGAGACTGAACGCCACAATAATTTCAGTTCTCTCCAAGCTGAGCATCGACGATCCAACTAAGTGGTACAAGCATGTACTCAAAGTGCAACAGGCAATAAACTCGACATTTGCACGATCCATCGGAACTACACCGTTTGAGCTCTTGATAGGCTCCAAAATGAGAACCAAAGAAGACATCAAACTCCAGGACTTGATCAACAACGAAGCGATAGCAGCATATTCCGACGAAAGAGACGATTTGAGAGCAAAAGCAAAATCTCAGATCTCAAAGGTGCAAGATGAGAACAAGAAAACTTACAACCTGCGGCGGAAGCAAGCTAGCCAGTATGCTGTGGGCGATATTGTTGCTATTAAAAGGACGCAGTTCGGCAGTGGTCTCAAGTTGAAACCAAAATACTTGGGCCCGTATAAAATTGTCAAAACCAAAGGCAATAATTCTTACGACGTTCAGAAGATTGGCAATTTCGATGGTCCTATAAAATCATCGACTTGTGCTGAATACATGAAGCGCTGGTTCACACCCGACGACGATGATGACGACGCTTTCGGGACGAAAGCATAAGCAGGATGGCCGAATGTGGGGTGTGTTTGCCTCGAGGTGCAAGCATACCTGCGACACCCTAGATACCCTAGACAACAACAACGAGTAACCAACAAACCACAAGAAGATGACGACGAACGCAACGAGTATGGATGACGAGCTGGCAACCCTGAGACGACGAGATGGGTACAGAAGAGGAGAGAAAACGACGAGCCATTATCCATAAGCAGATGAGGATGAGAGCAACGACGAGGACGATCGAGCACGATTAGGAGAGAGAGCTTGCAACGAGTACGACGAGCAGGCAACCGAAGACGAGAGAGAGAGAGTTGAGTTCGAGCCTTTGATGACGACGGTCCTACGACGCTGGGCCAAAACGACGAGAGAGTGCTAATTTCTTATTTCAAAACTTAAATACTATTTTATAACCAATATATTAAATAAAACCTACCATTTACTGACTTAATATAATAAAATAATTCCACATATATGGACGAGAAAACAATTTTCCCAATGATGTTAGAAAGGGTGAGTCTGTTTTTGGATCTATGGGGCTATGGGGTCGTAACGCATTTGAACAGGGTGGTAATCAGAATTACTCCAGAGGAAAGTTAATTGATTTGCCGGCTTTTCATGGACTGCCAGAAGATTGGCCAATATTTAATACTATGTTTATTGAGACAACCCTTGCATATAAGTACACCGACTTAGATAATCTACTTAGGCTTCAGAAGAGCTTAAAGGGTGCTGCCAGGGATGAGGTGGCAGCCATGTTAATAAATACAGTTAATTTCGAGCATATTATGAAGCGCTTGCAGTTTAAGTATGGACAGTCAGGTCTCCTCATTAGAAGTCAACTAGAAATGGTGTCTGAAATTCCTTCAATAACAGAAAACAATCTGGATAAAATAGTCCCATTTGCCGCTAAGGTATCAAAGACAATATTTTTAAGATCTGCTAACGCTTCGCAGCTTGTTCAAAATCCTGTATTATTAAGCGATCTCGTTAGTAAACTGCCTATGCGAACTCGTATTGAATGGTCTATGTATGCATCAACTATTCAACCCTATGCCGATTTAGGTCACTTCGGTAATTGGATAGACAAAATAGCAATGGATATATCACAAGCTGCTCTTACAACAGCATCAAGCAAGCAAAACGTAAGGCATGATAAAGGCTCAAATCCAAAGGTGTTATTGAAAATCACGAAGGAATCAACCAAAGAAACTGGTAAGCTCAGCTGTTATGAATGTAAAGGGCCACACATCTTTGAAGAATGTGAACTATTTACGAAGAGCGACGTAAGAAATCGGTGGTTGATGGTCAAAAAACTAAAGGTGTGTTTTGGATGTCTTCGACAAGGGCACAGTCTAAACATGTGCAAAAAGAATCGCAACTGTAAACAAGAAGACTGCAAGTCTTTTCATAATTATATGCTTCACCAGGATAAGAAGATTGTCTCTACCAATAATGTAACAGAAAACGCTCTAGCTCAATCAAATAATAATCCGGAAAAAATTCTTACAGTAAGAAACAGTACCTCTATGCTTTTATTTAAAGTTCTGCCCATAGAGGTTACGGACCCAAATGGATCTATTTGTAAGGTGTTCGCATTTATAGATGAAGGATCGTCTGCCTCCCTTATAGACGCCGATCTTTCCAAACAACTTGGAGTGACAGGAGATGCAGAAAACTTGACACTCAACTGGATAGGAAATCATAAGAAAGTCGTGCCTTCAATAAAATGTCAACTTCGGGTTCGTACCATAGAGGGAAAAACAAATTGGTTACCTTTAATAGGAAGCACTGTTCCAAGCCTAGGACTGCCAGTACAATCCCTGAACATTGAATCTCTGAATGATAAATATGCAAAATTAAGGAGCTTGCCGATCAAGGGATACGGTGAAGCCAAGCCGAGTATCTTAATTGGAATAGAAAATTGTCACTTAATCAGAGCGATCCAAAGTGTACGATTGGAAAACAGTTTAGTAGCGGTGAAGACAGCATTAGGTTGGCTGGTATATGGTTCCACACAGTCGTATCAAGAAAATGGTTATAATCTTACAACCACCGTCTTTCATACTTGCACAGATAACTATGACAACGAGTTAAATAATTTAATGGTAGAATATTTCAGTAGTGAGAACCTTGTCGTAAAGACACCAAATAATCCAATAGAATCTAATGAGATTGTCGGGGCTCGTACAATATTAAAAGAAAATACGAAATATATAGGGAACAGCTATGAGGTAGCGCTTTTGTGGAGTCACGATAACGTAACCCTTCCAAATAGCTTTGATATGGCTCTAAAACGACTTCGTACAATTGAAAGTAAATTTCGTCAGGCAAACAAATTACAAGAAAATGAAAAGGCTATAATGGATTTCGTCAACAAAGGATATGCTAGGAAATTATCGAAGAAATAAATAGAAAATGCTAGTCCACGCACCTGGTATCTCCCTCACTTTGGTGTGTACAACATCAACAAACATAACAAGATGAGGCTTGTTTTTGATGCGGCTGCAAAAGTAAATGGTATTTCTTTAAACAGCTTTTTGTTAAAAGGGCCAGATGAAAACCCTTCACTATTGCAAATCTTATTCCAGTTTCGCCAAGGCATAATAGCCGTATGTGCTGACATCAGGGAAATGTTTCTGCAAGTCA
The DNA here is from genome assembly GCA_014170255.2 of Drosophila triauraria. Lineage (NCBI taxonomy): Eukaryota > Metazoa > Arthropoda > Insecta > Diptera > Drosophilidae > Drosophila > Drosophila triauraria. Next base: position 212,268 of record JABJVT010000007.1, read on the forward strand.
AAGTTAATAAATCAGATCAAGATTCCTTTAGATTTCTGTGGAGAGATTCAAACGGCGAAATTGTAGTCTATATGCAAGTTTTAATCTTTGGAGCTACATGTTCACCTTGCTGTGCCCAGTATGTAAAGAACCTTAATGCATCGAATGCTACAAATAAAAAAGAAGCTGTTATCAAGGCAATACAAGCTAATCACTACGTGGACGACTTTGTAGCCAGTTTTAGCAATGAAAACGACGCATATGAGATCAGTAACGAAGTGAAGAACGTCTACAAATTGGCCGGCATTGATCTGAGAGGATTCGTTTCAAACTCATTGGCTATACAAGACAAACTAAACGGTACAGATAGCAGAGCTCCTATGTCTGTCAATCTTGATTCGAGCTCAGCCGATAAAATATTAGGAATGTTTTGGGATAGTCAAAAGGATGCTATTTTGTTCGATCTTAAAATGAACAGAGTCGACAAAGAAATAAAGCAGGGATTAAAGGTTCCAAACAAAAGGCAACTGCTCAGCATTATAATGTCAGTATATGATCCACTCGGCATGCTTGCAGACCTAATGATAATTGGCAAAGTATTAATGCAAGATATCTGGCTAACAGGAATAAGCGGAAACGATTTAGTTGACAACAAGATTTATAGTCGTTTCAAAGAGTGGATGACAGGGACAGGGTGAAACATTTTCAAATTAGTCGGTGCTACTCTCAAAAATTCTTAGACTTAGAGGTTAGGAGAGAACTTCACATATTCGTTGACGCAAGCGAACAGGCGTTTGCGGCAGTAGCTTATTGGCGGATCATATCAATCGATGTAATTGAAACCTCATTCGTGGCAGGCAAGACTAAATGTGCTCCCCTGAAGCTACTGTCCATTCCAAGGCTAGAACTCGGCTAAAAAATTTAATTGTTGATAGTCATGACACTGCCATTGAAAGAGTTATGTTCTGGTCAGATTCTAGAACCGTGCTCGCCTGGATTTGCTCTGACCATAGACAGTTTGTGGCCTTTAGGATTTCCGAAATTTTGGAGACCACAAAGGAAAGTGATTGGCGTTGGGTCCCAACAAATTTAAACCCAGCAGACAAAGCCACGCAAACCAGTAGCTGCCGTGAATATGATCCGCAAACTATCTGGACTGTGGGGCCATCATTCTTAACAAAAGAAGAATCCGAATGGCCAAAAATCGATCAAATAATCGCGCCAACAGACGATTTAAATGAAAGACGGAAGGTTGTTCTAACTATAACTCAAACACAATTGGTAATTAGCTTGCGAACAGCCGTAAAACAGTGAAAGACTAAGTGTATATATTGCAAGAACAGAAACATAAAGCCAGTACCTACACTTATGGGACAATTACCGAAAGATAGAGTTACACCTTATAACAGACCTTTTACCTACACAGGACTTGACTACTTTGGCCCATTATTAGTGACTATAGGGCGGCGTCACGAAAGACGTTAGGTTGCATTGTTTACCTGTTTAACCATCAGAGCTATACATCTTGAGCTTGCCGAGGACTTATCAACTGATGCATGCATCGTAGCTATCCGAAATTTCGTTAATCGAAGATATTTCGCTCTGATATGGGAACAAATTTTGTTGGTGTAGACAATATTTTAAGAAAACCAAATGATCTTTTCGACTGGGAGTACATAAAGGCTACACTGGCTACAAAGGATATTAAATGGGAATTTAACTGTTTAGCTAATCCTAGTTCAGGAGGATGTTGGGAAAGGCTTGTCCAATCAACCAAACGTGTTTTAGCAGTAACTCTAAAGGAGCATGCACCAAGAGTGAATACATTACGTAGCCTTTTGATAGAGGCTGAAAATATTATAAACAGCAGACCTTTAACACATGTTCCTGTTAGCATAGATGATCCAGAGCCTCTGACGCCAAACCACTTTTTGTAGGGAACATTGAACTCGACGCATACACCCGGAGAAATAGAAAATGACTGCCATCGAAAACAGTATAGGATTGCTCAACAATTAAAGGATGTATTTTGGCGACGTTGGATAAGAGAATACCTTCCAACTCTAACGAAACGGACAAAGTGGTTTGCTCCTGTCAAACCAATTCCAGTAGGAGATTTAGTTGTCATCTGCGATGAGAATCTACCAAGAGGAGGCTGGAAGAAAGGTGTTGTAATCCAGACGTTCAAAGTCAAAGATGGTCAAATTCGAATCGTTGAGATACAGACTTCAACTGGCGTGTTGAAGCGTCCTATTTCTAAATTGGCAGTACATTTTAGGTAAAACGGCCTAGCGTTTTACGGAGAGGGTAATGTTACTGAAGAAAAAAAAAACTATTTGAACTCAACTGTCTCTTTCAAATGCGTTGCACACTGTAGCCATAGGTTCTGATCTCAGCTCATTCCGTATCAGTAATCGGTAAAAATACCTTAACATTAAATACCAAAAAATATATATATTGCATAGCATTAAGAATATACTTGATTTATTGTTGCGACAAAATCAGACGTGAGCAGGAATACAATTTAATAAACGTCGTCGTCTGCTACATAATATATTTGATTAATAAAGAAAGTAAAATATGTGTTCTATTAAAGTATTCCCAAGTGTTTTAAATTGATTCGAAACAAGAACCTTTTGCGTCCTACCATTCAGATAACTTGAGATCCACCTAAGAAGATCGACAGGAAAACCCATTAAGTCGAGCTTCCTAACAAGAAGGGAGTGAGTAACGGAGTCAAATGCTTTACTGAAATCAGTATAGATCACATCTGTCTGCAAATTTTGTGGAAAGCCCCTTATAATGAAAGAAGTGAGCTCCAGAAGGTTAGTAGTCGTTGATCTTCGTTTAATAAATCCATGTTGGCATGAAGAAATTACTGAAGGCAGCTTTCGTTTAAGCTAGGACTGCAGATTAGGTTTGATTTGGGCATGCTATAAGAATAGGTTTTGGTTTAAATCGGATGACGGAGAATAAGTAGTTTGAAAAATCTGAGCAAAAAGATCGGCGATTGCCTGATCATTGTTTACTGTCGTATTTTAAAATGAAAGCGAGGAAGGATGTGTAATAGGCTTACGTTTGGTGTTGACAAAATTATAAAACTGTTTTGGGTCCTGCACAAACTGAACCCTACAACGAGTCAAATAGTTTTTATAACACTGCGCGTTAAGCACGGTAAACTTTGACCGAGCCGCTAAATAGCGAGAATGAACAGCTTGAGAACCGTAACGTTTAAATTTAGAATAGAGATTGGACTTGACATTTTTGAGGCGAGTCAACTCTTTACTAAACCAAGGAGGGTTATTTGAGATTGACGGATAGTATAATGGAACACATTCTGTAAAAAAGGAGTTCACGGCATTGTAAAAAATATCCATGGCACCCACCATGTCAGTGCACATGTAGAGATCGGACCAATCAAATTCAGATATAAAATTATTCAGCCGTCGAAAATCCGCCTTGCGAAAGCAGTGAATTTTCTTTTCTGGCCGATCAGACTTATTCTCCATAGCAGTCCCAATATCGATAGTCACATCGAAAGTAGGATGGTATGGATCTTCGGGTAGCGTCAGAGGCGGGACCCTAACCAAACTGACTCTTACCGGATCAGAGACAAAGCAGAGGTCTAGCAAGCGATCTAAGGAATTTCGTACATGGTTGACTTGAGACAACGAAATGTCAAACAAGCCATCAATAAAGTCGTGACGTGCTGTTGTCAAAAGGGTATTTGAGGATTAATTTGTGGACCAAATAGCCCCAGGAATGTTAAAATCCCCTAAAACTACTAAATGGTCCCTATCCGAAAGTCTATTGGAGATCGCCTGAATAGCGGAAAGGTGGTTCCAATAAGTAGGAAGTTCCGACAAGGGAGGAATGTAGGAACTTGTAACAAAAGTAAAACAACCATTAAATGATAGTTTAGTTCAGACGTGAGGTTGGAGTCAACCGCAATGAGGACACCGCCCCCTCGCCTGGAAGGCCGATCTAGCCTGTACGTTGTGTACACAGCTGGAAAAACTTCGGAGCTTAGAATCTCCGGCTTTAACCAGGTTTCTGTGAGCATAATCACCTGGGATGCAAATGAAAGACTATCAGAATACAATTTGGGAAGCTTACTACGTAAGCCTCTTGCATTCTGATAGGAAAGAAGAAGAGAATTTGTTAGTTTTTGAAGCGGACGACGTAGATGGCACAACGGTTTTGTCCGGCCTGGGTAAACTAACCCTACAGGCCGTCTTTTGTCTTTTCAACATACTTAGGCCAGAAGGCAGCAGAGCATATTGTGTTAAAAAGTTCGTCAGGGACATTTATTTTAAAAGATGAAATATCCCTACTGTTTGGGCTAGCGCCAAATAGTTGTAGCGCCCCTCGCAGTCCTCTCATCGCCTCGTCTCTTTAATATTGTCGCCTACAAGCGGCAGCTGCAGCTTCAGCTGCAGATTAGTTCTTAGTTCTCTTTTGGTCAAACTGGAGTACGGATCTCTCTCCATTTGATTGTTGCCGGCACGGACTAATTCCGCTTGCCATAACTTAAATTGAATTCTTTTGTATAATACATTAACTAGAGGCTCTGGCCCACTGCCACCCTTAATAAATGCGAATTATAACGTTGTGGAATTAAAGCGCATTTTTTGCTGAACTTTACTTTGTGATCAAAGTGGATTTAAATAGGCTTAGAAAAAGCTCGAAGCCTCAACATTTGGTGACCCCGACGTGATCGTCAAAAACTAAACATACTTTATTTAACGAAATTAAAAGTTAAAACTTAACCTATACGGCAGCGAAACCGTTAGTTTTCTGTCTGCGCGTGGTCATTGAACGTTACACACACTCTCACATACAAGTGCTCGTTGGAAGTTAGCGGTTCTCGTCTCCTCTTTGTGCTATTTTCGGTACAGGCGAGCATGTCAGACGTGCAGAGCGATGGAGAAGAAAACAGGGTGTCTTTTTACAAGGCAAAGGCACTCTGCACATACAATAGAGCCCTGTCTCTAAAGGATTCAATGAATACTGCTGCGATTAATGATATGAGTGAAAGTCGATTAAATGTTTATCTGAAATACTTTGAAAAATTGGAAAAATCATTTCATAAATATCAATCCTCTTTAGAAGGTCTGGACACTACGGAAATTGGCAACGACTTAAGCAACGATTTTGACGACGTTATTATGGAATTAGAAGTTTCAATTCGTGATGCTCTACAAAACCACAACAGCCGGGTTCCTTTCTCCTCGACTACCAACACCGACGCCGTAAGGGATTTGAGGCCAAAGTTTCGTGTTCCGGAGATTAAACTTCCAACATTTCGAGGTGGATATACTGAGTGGTCTGACTTCCACTCAATGTTCAATACGGTCATTGATCAAGAGCCCCTTCTATCCCAAATTGAGAAGTTTCAGCACTTGCGTTCATGTTTGGAAGGGCCGGCTCTGGATGCTATCAAATCTTTGGAGATAACCGAGACTAACTATGCAATTGCAATGGAAATTTTAAAGAATCGTTTTAACAACAAACGTTTAATTTTCCAGGCACATATCGCTGAAGTTCTGAAATTGGGCAAGGTGGAAGATGGTTCTTGTGAGCAGCTGCGTGCACTCTCTGATAAGCTCAATTCTCACATGCGAGCATTAAAATCTCTTGGCACTATGGAGGAGATTGCTGGATGCATTGTGGTGCAGTCAGTCTTCAAGAATCTTGACGCCGATACCAAAACCAAGTGGGAGGAATTTTCACAACCTAACCTTATTCCGACGTGGGAGGCATTTTCAAAATTTCTGGAACAGCGCTGTTTGGCAATGGAAAATGTGGAGCAGGCTATGTTGACTCACACCCATGGCAAGCAGGTTGGAAAAGTAGAAGAATTAACAATGCAAAAAGCATCCTAGTCGCCACCAACTCCCTTATATCAGAGTGCGTATTTTGTGAAACCAAGGGACACACAATTTATAGCTGCGTTCGTTTTGGTAATTTGTCTCCCTCTTTACGTGTTAGGGAAGCTAGAAAACGCAGATTATGCTTTAATTGTCTAAAAAGGGCCATCGGAATACGGATTGCAGTTCAGGCTCATGTCGCACATGCGGTTCAAAACATCACACTCTTTTGCACATCACAAATTCTCCGCCGTCTTTGCCGCCCATTTATGATCCAGCCTCTCCCAGTGAATCTGACTCTTCTCCCAATGCTCAAAATGCTACGGTCGCTTGCTTAGCAGAGTCCAGTGTGACAAGCACTCAGAATCTTAACTCAAATATCGTACTTCTCGCCACTGCAGTTATAATGATTAAAACAAATCGGGTCATTTTATTCCCTGTCGCGCTCTGCTGGATTCTGGGTCTCAGATTCATTTAATCACAGCTCGCTTTGCCAAACTTCTTCAGCTTAGGCGATCTAAATGTTCGGTTTCCATATCTGGCATTGGGGCCTCGCCCTCAGTTGACACTGAAGGTTCCGTCAGCATTATTATCCAATCTAGAAACGGCGAGTACTCTACGAACATCACAGTTTTTGTCGCGCCGAACATAACCGAGAACCAGCCTTCGTTATCCTTCGATACTTCTAGTTGGAAAATTCCTTCTAACATTTGTCTAGCTGATCCTCTTTTCAACAAATCGCAACGCATTGACGTTCTAATTGGAGCCAGCTTGTTCTATGATATACTGTGCGTTGGCCAAATCAAATTAGTTCAAGGATTTCCTTACTACAAAACCCGCTTTGGTTGGGTTGTTACTGGCGGCGGCCACTATTCCCGCAGTTCTGTTATACTGGCCGCAACGACTTCCGCAGAAGAAGATCAATCACCGACTACTGAATTAGACAAGCTTGTAAGACAATTCTGGGAGGTTGAAAATTGTTACGGGACAACCACGATTGCAACAAATGAAGATATCGCTTGTGAAGAGCATTATAAAAGTCACTTTTCTAGATTGTTGACCGGAGAATTCTGCGTGCAGCTTCCTCTCAAGCTTCATAAAACCCTACTCGGCGATTCATATCAACAAGCGTATCGTAGATTTCTTAATTTGGAACGCAAACTTGGCCGTCATCCACAGCTTAAGTCGCAATACGCTTCCTTCATGAAGGAATATCTTGATTTGGGGCACATGTCTCCAGTAGAGCCCAACTTCATGGATCGATGTAAATTCTTTCTTCCTCATCATTGTGTTGTCAGAGAAGACAAAACTACAACGAAGCTTCGGGTAGTCTTTGATGGGTCGGCTTGCTCTTCAACAGGATACTCGCTCAACGATATATTGATGTCGGGTCCGACCATTCAGGCAAAACTAGCAACAACTTTGCTTCGTTTCCGTTCGGTCAGTGTCGCTTTAACTGCTGACATTTGTAAAATGTACCGTTGTGTACGAATTTCCAATGATGATAGCTTCCTGCAATGCATACTCTGGAGAGATTCTCCTCATGAAGAAGTAAAACCTTTAAACTAGACACCGTTACGTATGGCACGAAGCCGGCATCCTTTCTTGCCATCCGATCTATGCATCAATTAGCAGTAGAAGAGAAACCCGCTTATCCCATTGGCTCACAGGTTGTGCTGAGTGATTTTATGTAGATGACTTGCTTACTGGGGAAACACATTATCGGATGCGCAGGAAATTATCCGTCAAGTATCCGGCATTCTTGCTAAGGGCAAATTTAAAATCAGAAAATGGTGCTCGAATAGAGCTGCAGCCTTAATTGAAGTTCCAACCGAAGATAAAGGGACTTTCTTAAAATTTAATGATGATAGCGATATAACGAAAACGTTAGGACTGGCTTGGAATCCCGCCTCTGATGAGCTCTTATTCTCGTTCTCCCCAATCAAGTTCCTGCTACCCCCACAAAACGATCTGTTTTGTCAACTATAGCTCGATTCTACGACCCTCTTGGCCTCATAGGTCCAGTTATCACTAAGTCTAAGATTTTCTTCAGCAGCTGTGGAAGGAAAAACTTCATTGGGATGAAAGCCTACCTATGGATTTAAAACTTCATGGACTCACTTTATTCAGCAATTCGACTCAATGCAAAAATATCATTCCCACGACAAGGATTTATTCAAAATAATAGCGTTGAAATACATGGGTTCTGTGATGCGAGCATGAATGCTTACGGAGCCTGCATATATGCGGTTTTGCTGACGACAGCGGACTCAGAGCCAATTTGCTATGTTCCAAGTCTCGTGTAGCTCCACTCAAGACAATTACTATACCGAAGTTGGAATTATGTGGTGCCACCCTTCTCGCGCAATTAATGCATGAAATCTCTAATGCGCTTCAGCAGCACCTATTACTGTTGGTGTGACTCCACCGTCGTTCTAGCGTGGATCAACAGTCAACCTGCTAGTTTCAATGTTTTTGTTGCGAATCGACTATCGGCCATTCAGGAGCTCGCAGCTGGGATGACTTGGTTGCACGTTCCCACAAATCTCAATCCGGCGGATTTGTTATCCCGGGAGCCCTACCAGCTGAGCTTATTAGCTCGAGACTTTGGATGCGTGGACCGCCCTATTTGACAGAAGGCAAGGACCAGTGGCCCGCGTCTCCTATACTTCCAGTGCCGTCATTGGAGACTAGAAAAATTATCCTTGTGACGAGATTCAATCATATTTTCTTGCTAGAAGATTTTAAATTCGTCAATTCGTTCGCCAAAATGCAGCGAGTCTTCGCATATATTTGCAAATTTATGTTTAAACGCAAATCTGGCTTAACCGTGGATGATATTCGGTTGGGTACGGAGTTGCTTCTACGATTGACCCAGCAGTCTCAGTTTGAAAATGAAATAAATACCCTAAAGGCACGAAAGGTTCTCAAGCCATCAAATCCGATCGCCTCTCTTTCTCCATTTGTAGATAAAGGTGGATTGTTACGCGTTGGAGGGCGACTCAAAACTCTACACTGGACTTTGCAGCACGGCATCCCATAATCTTGCCCAGAAAGCATCCCATTACGTCAGCTCTTATTAAGCACTTCCACGAAGTCCACTTACACGCAGGGCCACAAGCACTCCTGGCTACTATACGGCAGGCATATTGGCCAATAGGTGGTCGGAAAACAGTTGCTTCTGTCATTCAGAAATGTGTCAGATGCTTTCGAGCAAGGCCTCGAACATTGGATCAAATAATGGCAGATCTACCCGTCGATCGTGTGACAGAATCGCGAGCATTCGTAGTAACTGGCGTTGACTATTGTGGGCCATTTTCATATAAATCTGAAGTGCGTAATCGACAACCTATAAAATGCTATCTGAGCATTTTGTATGCTTTGCAACTAAAGCTGTACACATGGAACTCGTGAAGGACCTCTCTACACAAGCATTTCTGTCTGCATTGCGACGGTTTATATGTACTCGAGGGCGCCCGAGCCGCATCTGGTCTGATAACGCCACAAATTTCGTTGGAGCCAAAACGAGCTGGCTGAGTTAAAGGCATTGTTTCTCAGCGATTCTCATCAAGCTGCTGTTCATCAAATGTGCCTAAACGATTGCATTGATTGGCGTTTCATTCCTCCAAGATCGCCACACTTCGGAGGCTTATGGGAGGCTGCAGTTAAGACTGCAAAATACCACATTCGACGCACCCTGGGATCAATGATGCTGAGTTTTGATGAGCTGCGCACTCTTGTATGCAGCGTTTGCGCGATTGTTAATTCGAGACCTTTGTTTCCCATTTCAGAGAACCCAGACGATCTCGAGGTACTTACGCCTGCCCACTTTTGGTTGGCGCTCCCATCACGTCATTCATTGAGCCCGACTTAGTAAATCTAAACGTCGATCGACTAGACCGCTGGCAGAAGGTGACACAGCTTCAACAAATCTTCTGGGTTCGATGGCGAGAATCATATTTATCGAGCCTGCAGGAGCGAACAAAGTGGCGTACCCAGAATCAACAGCTGCAAATGAATGACGTCGTTCTTGTCAAGGACGAAAATCTACCGCCTATGAAGTGGCCATTGGCAAGAGTGATTCAACTCATCCCAGGAGCAGATGGAGTATCTCGTGTTGCCCTGATTAAAACTGCTACCGGTTCCAGCCGCAGAGCTATTGTCAAGCTTTGCCTACTACCAATTCGAGAAGGTGTTGACGTCCCGAAGACCTCAACGGGGAGTATGTTTGGGCTAGCGCCAAATAGTTGTAGCGCCCCTCGCAGTCCTCTCATCGCCTCGTCTCTTTAATATTGTCGCCTACAGCGGCAGCTGCAGCTTCAGCTGCAGATTAGTTCTTAGTTCTCTTTTGGTCAAACTGGAGTACGGATCTCTCTCCATTTGATTGTTGCCGGCACGGACCAATTCCGCTTGCCATAACTTAAATTGAATTCATTTATATAATATATTAACTAGAGGCTCTGGCCCACTGCCACCCTTAATAAATGCGAATTATAACGTTGTGGAATTTAAAGCGTATTTTTGCTAAACTTTACTTTGTGATCAAAGTGGATTTAAATAGGCTTAGAAAAAGCTCGAAGCCTCAACACCTACCATAAGAAAATTTGAATTTTTTAATAATATAATTAAATTTTTTCAATTAGTTACTTAATTATTTTTACAAATTTAATTGTAATTTGTTATAAAAAAGTAAAAATTTTAAATAATTCATTATAAGAATAAACAATGATTAAATTATTTTTTATAAATCTTACATTCCAAATTTAAAATTTGGAAACATTAAAATTTTCGTTAATCTAGTTTTTAAAAAGCCCGCCTCAATGTGTTTGATATATTATACTAAAAATTTCTTCCGTAAAGAGCGGACGTGTTTCGCGCGAGCTCCGGGAGAATTATAGAAAGTGGATGATTTTAAGACAAAAATAAAGTTTAAAATACTGGAGTGTTCCAAGATTCAACAAGCGGCCCCGGCCATACAGACCGGCATGGATCGCTGCATTCAAATCAAGCGTAAGCTTAGCCCGCAGAACAACGCGGTCGGTAATAAGCCAAAAATAAACCGTGTCCAAAAAGACAACGATTAACCCGGGAGATCAAATAACAACAGATTTGCCCTTTTAGCGGATGAACAACCGGAACTGGGTCAATAGACCCAAAAGAAACCGAAGCCCCCACCAATTTACATTAGGGAGATAAGCTCGAACGCCCTGGTCAACAAAAATGTTGCGCTGGTCGGGGATAGAAATTTTCATGTTGTTCCGCTTCCTAAGGGAATATACAAGAAACGAAACTGCAAACAAAATCTGAAGAACATTTCCGCGCAGTGTCCAAATACCTGGATGAAGCTAAGGAAAATTATTACACGTACCAATTAAAAAGCAGCAAGGGCTTGCAAGTAGTATTAAAAGGAATCGAGCCCGACGTAACTCCCAACGAAATTATAGATGCCCTTAAAGAAAAGGGGTTTTCAGCAAAAAACGTTAGCAATATTATAAACAAAAATAAAAAGCCGCAACCACTCTTTAAGGTCGAGCTGGAGCCTGACAGCAGAGCCACATAAAAGAAACGGCCCAGTGCAGTGCACAAATTTCCAGGAGTATGGACATACCAGGACATACTGCACACTACGTTCAGTCTGTGTAGTTTGCGGAGACTTCCACAATTCCGCAAACTGCCCCGCCAACAGAGAAGACCCCCAAAAGAAGAAATGAGGAAACTGCGGTGGAAACCAACCAGCAAACTACAGGGGCTGTATGGTCTACAAGGAGCTGAAGAATCGCATGCGACGAGTGAAAGCAACTCGCCATCAGAATACACGAAACGTGTTCACTAATTCAGAAACGACGGCGGACGTATTTTTCGCCAAGGCCGCAAGATCCTCATTTGGTCCGCTGAACGCTCAGAAGGGCTTCTCCTACGCCGATGCACTTCGAACAGGAATGGAAAACCCACTCCAGTCGAATCTAGTAAACGTTCAACAAGCCCCAGGACAGCCACAAAGCACAATGGAAGCTATGATGCTTACCCTGCAACAAAGTGTGACGGAATTAATGTCCTTCATGAAAACGAATATGCAAACACTTGTTCAAAACCAGAACATTGTGATACAGATGCTTGTAGCTTAGCAGTCCAAATAACTGATGTCTAGTCTACGAATAACCATGTGGATCGCCAATGGCGTCTCACGGTATAAACTTGAAATAACACAGTTCCTGAATGAACATCATATTGACGTTATGCTGCTTGGAGAGACGCACCTCACAAGCAAATACAACTTTCAAATAAAGGTTACGCCTTCTACCGCACAGATCATCCAGATGGTAAAGCCCACGGCGGAACCGGCGTCCTTATTAGAGAACGCATCAAGCACCACTTTCACCAAAGGTATTCAACTAATTACTTGCAGGCGACGTCTATTAAAGTGCAGTCAGGTAGCGGCAACCTTTCCATAGCCGCTGTCTACTGCCCGCCTCGCTTTACAATTTCTGAAGGTTAATTCATGGATTTTTACAACTCACTTGGAGATCGCTTTATAGCTGCAGGAGACTATAATGCCAAGCATACGCACTGGGGATCGCGTCTCGTGACCCCAAAGGAACATTTATATAATGCAATCATTAACTTGAGCAACAAATTGGACTATGTTTCCCCTAGTAGCCCCACATATTGGCCAGCAGACCCCAGAAAGATGCCAGACTTAATAGACTTTGCAGTGACAAAAAATATTTCACGCAACATAATAAGTGCCAAAGCGCTCTCGGATCTATCATCAGACCATTCGCCAGTGCTCATAACTCTTCTTCAAAGCCCAGTAATTATCAATCATCCCCACAGGCTGACGTCGCACAGAACTAACTGGCTTAAATATAAGAAATATGTAAGTTCCCACATCGAACTAACCCCACAGCTCCACTTCGAAGCGGATATCGACTGCTCTACTGATGCTCTTGACGACGTACTCACTGCAGCAGCCACTATTTCAACACCACAAGGGAAGGACGTACAGCCCAACAAATTCAAAACTAATCAACAAATTTAACAGCTTGTCCTGGAAAAGAGGCGTCTGCGACGTGCTTGGCAAACCAACAGATCGCCATCTTCAAAACAACGTTTTAAGGAAGCAACTCGCTTACTAAATCGAGCTCTGAAACAAGACGCTGAAAACGCACAACTACGGTACATCGAAAAACTTTCGCCAACCAGTACAAGGCATCATTTGTGGAGGGCTCACCCAAACCTAAGCTCTCCAATCGAAACAGTCACCCCGACAAGGAAACCATCAGGTTGCTGGGCCCGCAGCGACGAAGATAGAGCCCAAACATTTGCTTTACACCTCCGAAGCGTTTTCCAGCCGAGTCCGGCCACTAGTCCACTTGTCCTACCGCAAATTCAAACCAATTCTTTATCTATACCAACATTGTTTCAGCCAAATGAGATCGCAAAAGTCATTGGGAACCTGAAACCAAAAAAGGCTCCGGGCGATGACTTAATAACTCCAAAAATGATAATTGAACTTCCAAACTCTGCTATAGAGGTTATTTGTAAAATCTTCAATGGGATTATATGTCTCGGCTACTACCCAAGGAAATGGAAAAATCTGTCATCATAATGATACCGAAGCCCGGAAAAGACCACACAGTCCCGTCATCCTTCAGACCAATAAGTCTATTATCGTGTCTGTCCAAACTGTTCGAGAAATGCCTGCTAACACGCATAATACCATATCTGGAAGCACACAATGTTATCCCGGCTCATCAATTTGGCTTCCGTCAAAACCATGGAACCATCGAACAAGTCAACCGAAAAACTTCCGAGATACGCACAGCTTTCGAGCATCGGGAATACTGCACGGCAATTCCTCGATGTATCTCAAGCTTTCGATCGAGTCTGGCTAAATGGCCTCATGCATAAATACACTTGCCTACATATACTCATAAGCTACTTGAGTCGTATCTTTACAACAGAGTTTTCGCAGTCAGGTGCAACGCAACAACATCTGGTGACTACACTACGAAGCTGGAGTTCCACAAGGAAGTGCACTTGGGCCTACTCTATTTGTCCTTTATACAGCGGATATCCCTACGAACGAGCGGCTTACAACATCCACGTTCGCTGACGACACTGCGATCCTAAGCCGCTCGAGGTGCCCAACCCGACCCACAACACAGTTAGCAAATCACCTCATGGTAGTTGAGAAGTGGCTATCTGACTGGCGTATTAAAATTAACGAACAAAAACGTAAACACATAACTTTTACCCTCAACAGGCAAACATGCTCTCCAATACTCTTGAATAGTACGCAGATTCCCCAAGTCAACGAAGTAACGTATCTCGGCGTCCACCTCGACAGACGACTAACCTGGCGAAGACACATCGAATGCAAGAAACTCCATCATTGACTAAAAGCCAGCAGCCTCCACTGGATTTTAGACGCCCGATCGCCACTGCGTCTGGACCACAAGGTCCTGCTCTACAACTCACTCTCAAGACTATCTGGACATATGGCTCCCAGTTGTGGGGGAACGCGAGCAGCAGCAACATAGACATCATTCAGCGAGCACAATCGAAAATCCTGAGAACTATCACTGGGGCACCATGGTATATTCGCAGCCTAAACATCCACAGGGATCTCGGCATTCTTGCAGTAAAAGATGAAATAGACAAACAAAAGGCGACCTACAATAAAAAACTTACTGTGCGCCCAAATCATCTGGCAAGAGGCTTGACTCGAAACGACCATCCAACCTAGCAATAATTATCAGGGACATTTAACTCTGTGCCAGTCATACGACTGTTAGCACTAAGCAAGAAATATATAGAGGCGTCAAACAGCAGAAAAAGTGCTATCAACCAAACGGCTGAGCCTGGAACCCCAGAGCAGCCGAACGAAATGTCTAGCACCCCGAGAGCGCTCGGCTGTTTCGAGTTCGAAGCATTCGTTCGAAAGCCAGCACAACAAGAAACCGATTTTCAGTCGCAGATCAAATGCGGAACGATGAGGCACGGCCGCGCGTCTGCGCGCTGTGCTCTCGTTTCTCTCTATGTGTGCATATGTGTACAAGCGCTCGCACGTTTGCATGCGTGTGCAAAAGACACGGTTGCCGCTCTTCTTTGTTATGTTTTTGTTTGTCTGCGGCCACAGCAAGTGGCGCCGCGACGCACAGTGTAAGATTTTGCCAATCTAGGGGGACTTTTAGCAAAAGTTGAACTATTTTTGAAGTCGATGAACTTTAAGCAGCACTTTAAGAAATGTTCAACTGTTACGCAAACAGGCACAAAAGAAAACAAAAAAAAATTTTTTTGAAGATAACGGTTTTTAAAGCTTTGCATTAGAAATGCATGCAAATTTGCACTGGGAAGCGAGCATCAGTTGACAAAGTTGAGTCTTTTCAATTGCATCGCGTGATCATTGTGAGCAGCCAAAGTTATTTTTTCCTTTATCATTAGGCAATTATTGACCCACTTTCAAAAACAAAATATTTTATTTGAACAAAAATATGTTTTTCATTTTTTTGAAAAAAGTTCAAAAAGTAAGTGTATTTTTTCATATTTCCTTTTTGGTGGAAAAACTTACATAATTCTATCGTATTCTATCCAACCAGAACATACATCATTCGCAGGCATTCATTCTGATTCAGAATCAAAATAAAATCTTGCCCATATTTTGCCCAAAGACCTTCAATTTTGAAATGAGTGAAATAAGCCGTGCTGCATTTTCGAGGTTTGGTCAAAGAACATTAAAACCGCTAAGCGTGACGCACTTGTAAAGTACGCAGTGATGGTGTTAGGCAATGATATTGATCACTCCAAATTGAAACTACACATGACTAAACTGTCTTTTGAGTTTCAAAACAGATTTGACAAATCTAGGAGAGATAAAGCCAGATTTTGACTCATAATGCAAGTTGGCTTCAGGTTACATTAAATGCCGAAGACTATCGCATTGATGTCATTGCTTCCACCTCAAGTCAAAGAGGAGGGCACAAAAGCATTTTCTGAGTGTTGTCCTAAAACACAACAAAGGAAAAGCCAAGATTTGTTGTCAACGATGGATGATGATCAACTGCTAGCAGCCGCAGAACAGGCTTTGCGGGCGGAAGGAAAGATGGATTCAGCTAAATTGATTAATGAATTATCAAATGCTCCCGCGTCAACGGGGACTATAATAAATAAAGCTAAATTATCTGCTAATGGCACTTCAAAACGCCTTTCAGCAGATCAAGCACTTGCCCTTATGATCGACACGAAATTATCAATGCAACAATATAATACAATGAGGCAGCATACAAAATTGTCTGTCCAAAATTGTATCCATGCTATGATCTCGTTAAGAGTCAAAATTTTATGCTATCCACTGGTATAAAAGTAACAGAATCTTATGCTGAAATAAATTTACAATCCCTTATTGATCATACCGTTAAAGACTAGGCACTTAGAGCTTCCAGAAGATGTGACCCAACTTTTATCACAAGATGGGTACAGTGACGACAGCTGTGACTCGGATTCGGAGTAGGACTAGCTTCGCGCAAAAATGTAGTAAAATTTTCTTTGAAGTTTGAATTGTTACCATTAAAAAAAAAATCTTAAAAATATAAACCAAAAATTTTTTGTTTTTCTAATCAATTATCTTCAATATAAAATCTTATTTTCAGCTGTTCAGCTTATAACATCGATGTTACAGCTAAAAGCATGAGCACATAACCAAATCTGACATATAAAAAATTTTAAAAATGGTCTCCAAAAGTAAAACTAAATATTTTAAGGTTTCAAAATTATAACAAAAATACGAAAATAGTTAAAAGTTTCGAACATTTTTTTTAATATTTTAATTGGTGTTTTAGCTTTAAAAATCAGTTTTTCATATTTTACGCCCCTAAAGTGCCACGTCATTTTTTTATGTCCATCATAATCTTTGGGCTTACTAAAATCTTCACTCCAAATTTCAAGCCGATATCTCAAAAAATACGACTCCTACTGATTTAAGTCCCCCTAGATTGGCAAAATCTTACACTGTGCGACGGCTCATTTGCTTATGACGTCACGACAATGTGAAAATTAGTTTTATTATCGACCATCACTTTTAAATGCCCTATGACCCAAACAAAAATCAATTACATTAATAGACTTAATATATGTACATACTTGTGTATTTTTATTTATTTCAGTACATTTTGAGATCAAAATTAAATAATTTTTAAATCTTTAATAATATAATTATGATAATTTATTAAAAGTGCGTTTGAACTGTGAACAGCATGCGTGCACATGCATACATATGTACATATATGTATATGCATACAACAAGTGCGAATTCGTCTTCTGTTGGGGTAGGTTCTCAAAGTTGACCGAATGCTTGTAAGGTGCTTGCTTTCATGTGTGTTCATATGTTGTTGTTATCTATGCAAGTGGTTTGCGCGTGCCACTTTTTATACCCGGTACCCATAGGGTACAAGGGTATTATAAGTTAGTGCCAACCGAGAATGTATGTAACAGGCAGAAAAATTATTCTTGATCAGCATTACCAGCCGAGTTGATTTAGCCATGTCCGTCTGTCCGTCTTTCCGTCTGTCTGTCCGTGTGAAACAACAGATCTCAGAGACTATAAGAGCTAGAGTTACCAAATTTGGTGACAACATTGGAATCTGTTGCACGCAGATCAAGTTTGTTTTAAAATTTGGCCCACTTCCGCCCCCGAATTTCGTAAAAAACTTTATATATGCAATAGTCGTAATTTTTGGCCTAAAGTAAATAGATAAAATAAAAAAAGTGTTGCCTGCTTTCGGGCGCAGTATTAATTCGTAATGAATTTGTCTCTTTTAAACTTTGCTCAACATGTTTTTGGCAACATTTGTCTTTATTTGTCAACATTTTGTATTTTCCATGTCTGTGTGCTATTTAATTTCACGTACTTTGGGTACCGGGTATCTCACAGTCGGTCACACTCGACTGTAGCTTTCTCACTTGTTCTTTTGCTTTCATTTTCCAGGGTTCTTTGATTTGTTTTCATTGTGCTTATACACTGCGTTTCACTTGAATAGCACACTTTTATATGCACTTTCAAATCTTGAAAGCTTTTAACCAAAAAGAAAACTCGCTGATGTTTAAGTTTCTATTTATTGTGTAATCAATTTCAAATATAAGAAAAGTAACAAACCTTAAATTAAATTAACAATTAATAAATGTTAACCAAAAAACTTAAAAACTTAAAAAATTCCACAACAATTTTGTTTCACATGATTAGCACATTTTTTTTTAAAGTATATTTAACGAACTTAAATATTAGGAAATGTGTTTTTCTTCAATATTGAGTATTAATATATATATATAATGGTTAATTTAATAATGGGTTGAGCCCTCCTTATTCAATATAACCTCGTTGATCCTGTTGGGCAGCGAATCATATAGACTTTTAATGTAGTCTAGGGATATTGTAGCCCAGGCCCTTTGAATGGCGTCAATTAGTTCTTCTTTTGTTGAAAATTGTTTGCCAGACTCATAAACCTTTCTGGCCAGCCATCCTCAAGCATTTTCAATCATATTCAGATCCGGCGAGTATGGTGGCCAGTTCAGAGTTTCAACATTTTTATCTTTTAGAAAAGATTTTAAAAAACGTGCAGTATGTATTGGGGCATTGTCGTGCTGCCCAAGGCAAAAAATTGAAAAAATTTTCCAATGGTGGAAAAGCTTTTTCAAGGACGTTTAGATTCGCTTTTGCATTCATGTTTGAGGATAAGAATTGGAGTTCACAAGTCCCATAGTATGATATGGCTCCCAAACCATAACACCGCCTACTCGACTATGTAAACGCTCCAATTGATGTGTCTCTTTCCTCAGATCATGAAAATAATAATTGTAGCCATCTGGCCCTCAAATTGAACTTTTTTCATCAGAAAAACTACGCGCTTCCACTCGTTACACCATGACATATTGACGCGGCAAAGGTCAACCGTGCTTCCTTTCGTTTGAGGTTAAGCGGTGGTTTTAAGTTTCAAACGTTTAAGATGTTTAGCTTTCGAAATAACTCGCCAAACAGTAGTTTTGCTCGCGTCAACACCTGCTTTTGCCCTTATCTTGCTCACAGAGTCATGAGAATTTGGGGCTTCCCGCAGAATCGCACGCTTATTTGTGTCGCTAAGTACACTAATTTTGCGACCTTTCATATTTTTTCCATAGTTTTGTTTGTTCTTGATAAAATTGTATACGACTTTTCCGCTTCTTCCAACTGTTTTCGCTATATAAGCTACAGAAAGGTCACAATTAATATAGCTTTGTATTTGGATCTGTTCTTTGTGACTTAGTGACGTTCCACGACCCATAATTGCACAAAATGATTAAACTATGTTTAAAATTCACAAATTAATCAAAAAACGTTTATGATCCAATCTCCTTGGCTGCTGAAATGACACTAAATCTAAAATGTGCTATTCAAGTGAAACAAAAAAGGTGCCAATTATAATTATCAAAGCATGTTGAAAATAAAAATACGGTAAATTTAAACGGTACATTTCCAGACTTCCAATTTTTTGTTGAAAGAGAGTAGATAAGGAGACGAATAAAAAACAGCAACAATCATTGCATTAGATCAAGCAATTGCTGAGAGATGAACAATTAATTATGAAAAATTTTATGTGCTATTCAAGTGAAACGGAGTGTATCAGTATCTCTTTGGACAATGTATGTATGCATAATAATTCCTTGAATAGCAATAATATATATAGTAAAAATCCTTTCAAGGCCGCCATGTAGAAGAATAGCGACACAGAAAACTACATTACTGAAATGAAAGAATATTTAAACAAATGCAAATACCCACACAAAGTTTATTGTATAGACGGATTAATACTTTCCATAAATTCAATTTTGATGCTTGCGCAAGATGTCTGGGGTGAAAGTAATGTATACTTTCTGATATTGTCCCGTCTTAATCAGGTTGCTCTGGAGCACCTATTTTATTTAATAAGAAGTAGAGGCGGTACAAACAACAATCCAATGCTCTTTGAATTTAATGCCATTATTTCAAAGATGCTATCAATGAAGGTCATCTCTTCTAAAAAGAACAACTGGAAACTGCGAGCCAGATGATGATGAAATGATTATTAATGCAGTTAAAAACGTAAATGAGGAACAGACCGCCAATCTAAATGACCAAGAACAGGTGTATTTTAAAGATATTGATATTTGCTTTGAAGCGCAATCAGACGAAATGGAAATTATGAACGATAATGAAACCGCCACCTTTGCCATGAGCGTAGCAAGTGAAAATGCATTAAGATATTTTACAGAATTTGTGCTATTTTAAACACAACAGAAATTTAATTGCGATACCTGCAAGATGCTGACAAAAGAGGAATTAGTGAATTTTGAGCAATCCGAACTATTTTTATTCAACAAAAATTACAGAAGTACGAACAATAATTTCAAACTAAAAGCCCCACAGGACGATTTTTTTGAACTTTTTAAGCGGCAATTTAAAATATTTCACAAATTTTTCAAGATTCCCCTCATGCTAGAAATATTAAAGAAACCTTAGTTAATAAATGTATTGGGCAGGCGGAAAGCGTAGATAAATACTCAGAATGGTATTCCGAAAATCATAATTGTAACGAGAAAGAAAGCTAACTTCGGTAAACCGAAGTTTGTATACCCTTGCAGTCTGCAATTGGATCATTGAAAATCGATCCATTTTGGTAATGTTAAAAAAAAAATGTCAAATTATGTAAATTTTGTAAAATTTTACATTTTACATGTAGAATTTTACATTTTCATATAAATCGACCGATCCCTTCTATGGCAGCTATATGATATAGTTGTCCGATCTTAATGAAATTAAAACCGTAATTCTAGAACTATAAAAACGACTATATCTCGAAATTTATAGAAATTCGTTGAAAACAGAGAAGTTAACATTGTTTTTCATTAATTTCGCCATCATTCCTATGGCAGCTATAGGATATAGTGATCCGATTTCGGCCGTTTCGACATATATACTGCGTGCTAAAGAAATAAGACTATGCTGAAAATTTCAGCCCGATAGCTCAAAAACTGAGAGACTAGTTCGCGTAGAAACCGACAGACGGACAGACAGACGGACAGACAGACGGACAGACAGACGGACAGACAGACAGACGGACATGGCTAGATCGACTCGGCTGGTGATGCTGATCAAGAATATATATACTTTATGGGGTCGGAGATGCCTCCTTCACTGCGTTGCAAATATCATGGCAAAATTATAATACCCTCTGCAAGGGTATAATAAACATAAAAAGCATATTTTACATTATTTTCTGCTCATCCTGCTTAGGAAAAATAGTTTAGGGCTCACAGAAAAGTTATGTGGGGGATCTGAGAGGGTGAAAAGCACAAGAAAAATAGACATTTTAAAGTCCTAAGAACGAATTTAACGAAAGAAACACTTGCAACTTCTTGCTTAGTGCTGTTAGTTAGGTTATTTATATAAGATTTGATACACATATTGTTAGTCTCGTAAAGGAGAAGATTCAAAGCAAAGTATAAAAAAAAAAAGTGTTTGATATAGGAGAAAATGTTCCCTTTGACAGATGGCTGGTCCAACCTGTCATTTCAGACACGGTGTTGTGATATGTGGAAGATTTAATATTTATGTTTTAGTTTTTTGACGTGATAACGTCTTATAAATCGATAGAGCAGGCTGCACGCTCGAAAAAGCATGACTCATGCGTCGTTACCTCTGCCGCGACACAGACAGTGCAAACGTGACGTGAGCAGCAGCAGCAGAGAAGAGAGAGAATGAGAGAGAGAGAATGCTTTGCACTGCTCTGGCAACCGCAACGTCTGGCGCGAAGCCAACTTCGTTTTTCTCTTACGCACACAAATGCACAATCGGCCTTTGCGTTCGGCAGCGTTCGACATCCGTTACATACATTTACATGTTTTGATCTGTCTGATTATTTGATTCTGACTGAAACGTGGATGCGTGACAATTGTGATCCAATTTCAATTGAAAATTTTGAATGTGTAACCCGGCAGAATAATCGATCAGATTCTGAAACAAATGCAGCAGATGGAGTGGCAATTTATAGAAACTTATCATCGACATCCACAGCCGAAATTCTCAACGTTGAACTTTCGGATACAACCCGCCTTATAAGAAACACTGGTGACGTTTGCTTAGCAGAAGTTACATGCTTCACCGCCGATACCATGTTCAAAATGGTTCTTGGCGCAGTTTATATTCATCCTGGAGCAAGTGTTTCTAACATCAGTGTTCTGCTACATCAAGCACTATTTCCGTATGTTTATAACAGCCAGTATGTACATCCCATCATGGAAGTTGATACCGATATTCCAATTCTTCCTTGTGGCGACTTCAACACAAATGTGAAAAATGACGAAACATTCATCAAATTCATGAAAGGCATGTTTAATGTCGATTGTGCATCAGACGTTAATAACTCAACAACACTAGGAGGCTCCACCATAGACTTGACTATTTCAAGACACATTAAACTTGAAACACTCCCTTTCATTTCCTACTTTTCCTATTGTAAGAAATTAAATATTACACATATTACACATATTACACACAACGCACATTTATGCTTGTAAAAACTATTAAATTGTAAAAAACAAGTGGGAATGCTACAGTCGAGTGTGACCGACTGTAAGATACCCGGTACCCAAAACATTGTGGGTGCAATTAAGCAGCACATGAACCTGGAAAAAAGAACATTTTCTGTCAAATGAAGACAAATATTGCTAGAAACATGTTGAGCAACACTCAAAAGAGACAAATGTTGCTAGGAACATGTTGGGCAACTCTCAAAAGCGACAAACGTTACTAGTAAACATGCTGAGCAACACCCAACAAAGACAAATGTTGCTAGAAACATTTTGAGCAACACGCACGTGCGCTCTCTCTCTCTCTCTCTCTGAAACTTTATTGTTTAATAACTTCTATGTTTATCATCCGATTTTACTCAAATTTTCAGAACACCTCCATGATTGCTTACTTATTAAGACTATCTATTTACTTTACGCTGAAAATCACGCATATGGTTATATACCGTTTTTTATGGTTTTCGGGGGCGAAAGTGGGCGTGACAAAATTTTAAAACAAACTTGATCTGCGTGCAACAGATTCCAATGTTGTCACCAAATTTGGTAACTCTAGCTCTTATAGCTCTGAGATCTATTGTTTCACACGGACAGACAGACGGACAGACGGACCTGGCTAAATCGACTCGGCTGGTGATGCTGATCAAGAATATATTTACTTTATGGGGTCTGAGATGACTCCTTCTGCCTGTTACATACATTCTCGGTTGGCACTAACTTATAATACCCTTGTACCCTATGGGTACCGGGTATAAAAATAAAAAATATATTTTTTTTCTGAAATTCGCTTAGCGATTTATTAATCGGCACTGTTCAAAAAGGTGAACATGCATAATTTTCCGCATCCAAAGATCCACTTTAAATCACAGGCCGATCAAGGGCTCAAGTAATATAATTTGTAACGAACAGCTATGCCGCATATTGCTTCGCACCGATATATATCGGAAGAAGAGCGAGGTGCACGCGATTGCCGGTCTAGACCTCGTCGGCTAGTGGGTGGGTTCCTATGACTCGTTCCTCTCCCCACGATGCAATGTCGGGTTATCATAGTTCTCGTAAAGTGATGCGTGCTGAAACCTAAAGAAATGTATAGGCCGTACATCTCTTCTCCGATACGGATTCACTAACGGATCTTCCCGGAACGACCACGGGGCATGGCGGCAACATATAGAAAGGCAGCGGATTTCTTACTCCATTATAAACAATTTATTCTTATTCAACAACATTTCTCTTCGCCTCTTTCACTCATTATTCTTACTCCTAACTGTATAATTTGCTCTTAATCTACTGATAGGACTGCCTTATTACTAAGTTTAAACTGAGAAGGAACTTATTCTAATATTTTATAGTGAAGATCGAAAAAGCATGGCAAAATATGAACGGATATCCACAATGTAGTAACCGATAAACTGAAAATGATCAATATTCTTAACGAGTATTACTCAAATGCATCCTAAAGGCATATTAATACTTTCCAAACGTGGTGAGAAGAGACCGCTGAACTGCTTATTGTCTTCGAAAAGCGTATATAAGCGCGCCGGAGACGTATTACTTCGCTCAGAAAATGCACCAGCCGACTGTAGAGATATTCACATTCAAATTTCAGGACCGCCTGTACTGGCATTATGATTCGAGAGAGGTTATGCAACGAGAAAGAACAAAGAATGACCCTATACGCTCGACACTCGGAAATAGCTGCCGCGATCGTGGCCTAGAGGCTTGACAATGTTTTGGAGGCTGAGCTCATACGCGTTGACTTATATTACGGGAACGATCTTTAAATTACCAACTCACCCCTTTTCTCCTCGTGCAGCCGATGAAAGCGCTTCCATTGGTGTACACCTGTCGGGAAAGAAATGCATAGGCCACCGCAAAGTTATCTTTTCCAAAAACAAACACTACTACAAGCTCACTAAAACTCCTCACACTTGGGCTGCCTCTTGCCCTTCACGTGACCTCTATTCCGTGGCCAAACTGTAACGGTACTCCAATTCCTCTTTCCTCTTCTCTTTCTCTTCTTCCTCCTTCTGTATGGCCAGGCGGCCATGATGCCGGGCGCTCTCCGCTTCTACTTCTTCCTTGCGATTCGCTTCGCTGTTAACAAAAAGTGTCGATGAACTCTGCTACGCCGCTTCTTGAATCCGCCTCGCCTGCTCCTGTGTTGGCCACTCCCTCCTCGGGACTCCGATAGAAGCCTCCGCCGGGTTGCTCAGAGTTTCCTCCAATGCTATTCCCGCGCTGGAGCACTGCACCGCTTCTGACCTCCTCTCGTCGCTTCGCCGATCGAGAGTACAGCTCAAGGCCAGCTATGTCCACTGGAACTCAATTCCCGAGCGAGCTTCAACTAACGCGCCAAATCGCCTAGCAATACGCAACTAGGGCCAGGAATGGCCACGCCACTGATCCGCAGCTACACAAGCTGCTTTACCAATCACTTGGCTTGGATCGCCTTTCCGTTTTCACCGCTTCTTCTCTTTGAACAACTTGTCACAAATTCGGTATCTTGAAACGTCTTCTACCGTCGCCGGTTGAAATAGAAAGACTTTTCCTTACACGCAGTTTCGTCTTCGTTTGCCAATTTTCTCGCTCTCTAAGCTCTCTCACCCTAAGGCCTACTGAACGTTGAACAACACTAATCCCTGGAGTCAGAATCGAGATCCAGTTCCTTTCACCTATCGATAACTACCCAGGGTTTCGAACCTATCGTTTTTTTTTTCCTCATGCCGATGTTACAAATTATATACACGCCGCCTATCAGTAAGAACTGGTGTGAGAAGTATACACACACTTATATATAAGATTCAAGTATGCCCGAAATACTCTTATCGCCCCTGTAAAGTACAAGAACGCACTATCATTCGCGCCTTTGTCAACATAAGTACATACATGTAATCAAGTGCAGTAGCACTCATATATATATACAAGTTTAGACATACAAAAAGTACTTTGATCGCCCCTAGAATGTCCTAGATTACTCTAGCATAGATAACCCCAAGGTGGAATTATACATAAGGAAGCTGCAACTAGTACATAAGTGGAAACCGCTATAAAAAGGCGTGAGCGCCCAATAAAGAATCAGTTCCTAACGAAATGCTGATGTGTTTTGACTAGGGACTCGGTGGTTAGCGGTATAAGTTGCCAGTTGAAGTGAGCGGTATTAGCTGCTCCTTTAAACAAGCGATGTAAGCTGCTAACAGGCACGACACTCGTTCAGTTCTGCGTTCAGTTTAACGTATGCTCTAAGTGATGCCATGCAAATGTTTAGTACATTGGTTATAATGTGTAGTTTTTAAGTAATGACAGTAGAAGCTAAATCTCTTTGTCATCCTGATACTTCTCTAGTCATGGTAGCAGTTGCTGTTAATCAACTGCCCGGTGTTAACAGAAATATTAAAGGGCGGAAAAACGATTTGATTTACGATAAGTTTATCTGATAACCTTTTTCCGGACAGATAGCTATCAGGCACTTTGACAGTAAGGGTAAAATCTGGCTCTTAATAGAGCTGTAACAATTTTTCTAAATTTTAAGACATGTAAAAAAACGTGCTAAAAACAAAAGCATTATTTATACTTAGTCCGATACGTCATATAGCTTGCAGAATTATAACTAAATAAAGAACACACTCCGGGGGTTTCCCTAAATGAAAATGAATAAAGCGTTCATTATTGTTTATTTTGAAACGTAAATTTGTTGATATTAAGAATTAATTATGACCATACATAAATATTTTCTTTACTCGTCTTCATTTGATTTGGCCAGTTTCTCGGCAATGTTCATTTGTTTCACCAGAGTAAAGACAGAGAATGAAAACTTGGTAACCTGCAATCAATCAATGCAATAATTTTCAAAAACCAGGTATATGTTATGGTGCTTACACTGATATTGGTCCCCACGGATATAGGAAAAACATTCATAGCCATGAATGTAATCGGCTGCTGTAGTTTCTGCAAGAAGTACATAAGAGTCTTCTTATATCGTTTCTCATTGTCGATCCAATTGGATTGAAACAGGGCGTCAGCAAGTTTGTAGCAGTCCTCAGTCAGATAGTTGCAGAGTACGCAGAAAGGCGTAGTCTCCAGTAGCACGGCAGCCATAAAAGATAGCGCTGCGATGGCCGATCCAAGGTTAGCGAACAAAACGATGTTAATAAGGGTGAAGCCAAGTACCAAGCCAACTACCAAGAACTGCACAAAAATAGTTCCAGAGATCACTGGACGGAGGCAGTCGACAAAGCTAAATACAAAAAATAAAGACAAAGACATTTTTATAAATCAAGAAAGAAGATTCATTTGGGAAGCCGAAATTAGGCTATAAGACACAGTCAACCGATTTCGATGAAAAGAAACATTACTGGTGGTGTATTAACTGTTTAGCAGATTGTGCTTAGTGTAGTTATTGTCTAACCACATCTGAATCATCCCTGCAGTTCCACATGTCATCAATAGGCCAATGTCATCAACGTGACATAACGACTTCGACTTCTAACGAAACTCATATCTATAACTGCCGAATAACTAACTATGCAAATCTCCAAAAATTAAACATTTTTGAAGTTACGCCCACAAAAAGAGGCGTAATTATTTAGGCAAACTTAAACTTGTGATTTTTTTTTTTTGCGCACAATTGAAGCAATGTTTTTATACCCGGTACCCATAGGGTACAAGGGTACTATAAGTTAGCGCCAACCGAGATTGTATGTAACAGGCAGAAGGAGTCATCTCCGACCCCATAAAGTATATATATTCTTGATCAGCGTCACCAGCCGAGTCGATTTAGGCATGTACGTCTGTCTGTCCGTCCGAGTGAAACAACAGATCACAGAGACTATAAGAGCTAGAGTAACCAAATTTGGTGACAACATTGGAATCTGTTGCACGCAGATCAAGTTTGTTTTTAAATTTAGCTACGCCCATTTGAAATCGGGCCACTACATCTAATAGCTTCCGTAGGAATGATGGCGAAATGAATGTAATTTCAGCCCGATAGCTCAAAAGCTGAGAGACTAGTTCGCGTAGAAACCGACAGACGGACAGACAGACAGACAGACAGACAGACAGACAGACGGACAGACAGACAGACAGACAGACAGACAGACGGACAGACATACAGACGGACAGACAGACGGACAGACACGCGGACATGGCTAGATCGAGTCGGCTGTTGACGCTGATCTAGAATATATATACTTTATGGGGTCGGAGATGCCTCCTTCACTGCGTTGCAAATATCATGGCAAAATTATAATACCCTCTGCAAGGGTATAAAAATGTTACCTTCTCTGTTTTTCAACAAATTTCTATAAATTTCGAGATATAGCTGTATTTTATAGTTCAAGAACTATAATACTATAGAACTGCCATAGAAGCGATCGGTCGATTTATATGAAAATGTAAAATTCTACATGTAAAATTTACAAAATTTACAAAATTGGATATTTTTTTTAACATTACCAAAATGGATCGATTTTCAATGATCCAATTGCAGGCTGCAAGGGAATACAAACTTTGGTTTACCAAAGTAAGCTTTCTTTCTTGTTTTTTGTTTGTTGAATAAATCCACTAATTATATCAGGTACCCATATGATACAAGGGTATTATAACTTCGTGCAAACCGAGAATGTATGTAAAAGGCAAACGGAGGCATCCCCGACCCCATAAAGTATATATATTCTTGATTAGCGTCACCAGCCAGGTCGATTTAGCCATGTTCGTCTGTCCTTCGTTCCGTCTCTTAAACTATGCCGCGCCCAATACCTTGAAAAACGTATAACTAAGCTAAAAGTTCTTTAACATCTAGTTGACAGTTCGATTGAATGTCTTTTTCTGAACTAACTACTTAATATAAGAAATTATAATAAAACACTCTTTGGCTCCATCTATAGACCACACAAAAGTACTGACTACTCGAACCTGATTAACGCACTAAATAACCTTTCTTTGACGTACATACATATATGAGCAAAATAATAGCTGGGAACTTAAATAACAATATTTTGGTGGAACGACATCTCTCGGACGAAATGGGATAGCTAGATTTACATCTTCTGAACTCTAGCATACCCACACACTTAAGAACTACCTACAATACACTTCTAGACATCTTCTAAGTTAATAATAAAAAAAACATATTGTTATAAGATTAACTATCAGTATCTGCTTTCTCAAGACATGACCTTATTTTTAATAAACTAAAACTTGACTGTGAAAATTATATAATTGAATATAGAAATTTTAAGCATATTAACTCTGACTCACTATTGAATTAATGTTGTCTGTGTAATTGGAATGTGATCTATACGTTGACTTCGGTTGATGAACCGTTCCTATAAAGACTAAAATAATAAAACCGGTTGCCAACTCATGGTTTAGAACCTACATAAAGAGTGCAATAAAAATGCGGGACTATAATTATTACAAGTGGAAACGTAGGGAATGGATCATTTTTTTAGACAGTACGAGAATAGCAGGCAAGAAGTAAGATTTTGATAAAGAATGCTAAACCAACATTCTATTCCTCAAAATCCACTGGGCAAACTTGGAGTGTCATTAAAAGTCAAAGCATAAATAGACAAAGCAGTACCTGACCTAAGCTGACTGTAATGTATGTCCAGTTTTGACTAATAATTATGTTAATATGTTTGATTTTGCATGTGTTAGTCAGTGTGATGTCTTAGAGGCTATTTCAGAAATTAAATTAAAGGCTGTTCGCTTGAATGATATATTCTCATTCTTAACATAGAAGAAGAAGAATACACAGAAATTTTGTTGTTTAATAACTTCCATGTGTTTCATCCGAATTTTCTCAAAAAACGTCCGCGAGTGCCTAATTATTCATTTTATCTATTTACTTTAAGCCAAAAATTACGACTATAGCTTATATAAAGTTTTTTATGATTTTCGGTGGCGGAGGTGGGCGTGGTCAAATTTTAAAACAACCCTGATCTGCGTGCAACAGATTCCAATGTCTCTGAGATCTGTTATTTCACACGGACGGAAAGACGGACGTGGCTAAATCGACACGGCTGGTGATGCTGATCAAAAATATATATACATTCTTTATGGGGTCGGAGATTTCTCCTTCTGCCTGTTACATACATTCTCTTATAATACCCTTGTACCCTATTGGTACCAGGTATAAATACTGCTGCCCCACATCTTGGGGCATACTGCACATATAATTAATAGTGCATTTACAACTTAAATGTAACCTGAGCACTGCAAAATAGGAAGGATTATTCCAATTCCCAAGTCGAACCGTGATTTTAGGCCGATATCCTTTCTTCCGTTTTTGCCAAAGACGTTTGAGCAACTTATTACAACACAAATAAAAACTTTTTAACCACTAATCAATAACTAAATAGTAAGCAAATAGCTGCAAAACCATTTTACGTACTTTACAGTACTTTACGTGTATAAGTCACAGCACCAAGTCTTATGAATTCATATTTAAGTATACGAAAGCAAGCAGTCGTTACAAACGAAACTATTTCGCCATAGGGAGCGAAAAAATTGAGTATGTTGCTAAGGCGGAGAACCTAGGCATCACTTTAAATAATACCCTATCATGGACTAACCAAGGTAAGAAAGCTGTAGGTACAACTTACGGTGCGCTTAGGAAACTATCCTTATCACAGCATGGCTTATGGTCGCCAAGGCATTAACATCCGCACTATTTTATGGGGCTAAAAAGATGTTATGCAGCCAGCCAAGACAAATTAAATGTTGCGTTCAATAGTATTGCCCGTTATGTGTTCAATGTTATGATATATGTCCACGTTACGTATCACTCAAATAGTATTTTTAAAATAAGTGTGACGAGTTGCACAAAACTAAAATTTTTGATACTGCTCCACAAAATGGTTTTTACGAAACAACCTGACTATCTATATGACATGTGACATATATCTACTTTCCACGCACCAAAAACATAATTCCTGTTAAAGCTACTCTGACTAGCTCTGACAAAAACTCATATACAAACACTATTAGGCTTTAGAATCAATTTCCGCACGAAATGAAATCAATAAGTAATGCAGAATAGGTTTACTATACAAATTAGGGAACACTTTTCAAAAACAAAAAACTGTTGAGGAACGAATACTCATATTTTAACTTAACTTTAGTTTGTTTGTTTTGATTTTGTAATGTTAAAAATTTTTAGATTTTTAGTTTTTTTTGGCAGTTCTATGACAGCTATACGATCCATCCAATTTTTATAAAATTAAAGCCGTAATCCTGAAATGATTAAAAATTGCCATATCTCGAGAATATTAGATAAATAAAAGAAGAGGACGTGGTTGCACTTACTCCAAGCTCTGTGTGCAAACTATTACTAATATTATATGAAACAAGAAAGAAAGCTAACTTCGGTAAAGCGAAGTTTGTATACCCTTGCAGTCTGCAATTGAATCAGTGAAAATTGATCCATTTTGGAAATGTAAAAAAAAAATTAAATTATGTAAATTTTTTAAATTTTACATTTTACATGTAGAATTTTACATTTTCATATGAATTGATCGATCCCTTCTATGGCAGCTATATTATATAGTTGTCCGAAATTAAAACCGTAATTCTAGAACTATAAAAAACGACTTTATCTCGAAATTTATAGAAATTCGTTGAAAAACAGAGAAGTTAAAATTTTTTTTACATTAATTTCGCCATCATTCCTATGGCAGCTATAGGATATAGTGGTCCGATTTCGTTCCGACATTTATACTGCATGCTATAAAAATAAGACTATGCTAAAAATTTGAGCCCGATACCTCAAAAACTGAGACTAGTTCGCGTAGAAACCGACAGACAGACAGACGGACATGTCTAGATTGACTCGGCTGGTGATGCTGATCACGAATATATATACTTTATGGGGTCGAAGATGCCTAATTCACTGCGTTGCAAATCCCATGGCAAAATTGAAATACCCTCTGCAAGGGTATAAATATGCAACGTTTCAAGCGTCTTAAGTATTTGTGGCCCATAAAACACCGCCAGTTGTGCAATACTTTTCCTTATTTACATATTTGCCATTTATGTTTATAATCAAGAGTTTATTTCCTTCAATATCAATATCAGGATTTTCTGCTTACCGCAATATAATCTTGTGGTCTTGTATGCACTCCACCAGTCGCTCATAGCGCTGTTCCTGGCTTTCGGCCGGATCAGTGCCCAGGCGGCGCAGTCGGTCCGCAAATATGGACATATGAGCGCGCAGCACGAGCACATAATTTACGGGATAGCAATCCACACAGACGTCTTGAAAGCAGGCACCTGCCATGGCAAAGTACTCCAAGCCGGCCTGCAGACCGAGGTGCCAATGGCTGGAGCGCCAGTCCAGGTACGGGTAGTAGTTCTGGTAGGGCGGCCTTCCGATTAAAATCGCCGAGAGGAAGGTGTTTGTGGCATACAGCATATATACAGTCATAAAGAAAAAAAAGATCCGGTTGCTGAGAGAGACCGCGCGATGAATCTGCAGACGTTCGCTGGACCTCGTGAGCCGCTTGTCCATTTCATCCAGGATGGCGTTGGCTTCATCGAACCGCTTGACAAGGGCCCACACAATCAGCACCTTGGTGGAGCACGACCAGGCATTGAAAGCCACCTGCAGCGAGGTGAGGAACTCGCCCGGCGAAAACTCCGACAGATGGCTTATGTAGCCCGTGAGAAAACCAATGGGCTGGTAGAATGTCGAACAGAAGTTCAGGGCAAAGGACCACAAGACGTATGCCAGAAAGTATCTGGCTGGAGGCTTACGCACGCCCATCAGGAAGATGCAGCGCAGTAGGTACAGAGTCGTATCCCGTGAGCGAGCCGGAAGATCCTCGGGTAGCGTGTACATAGCCGGAAAGATTTTACGCAGCTGCATCGTGGCTTGAATTTAAATTATTGAAACTTAGGGTCGACGACAGAGTCCTTTTATATGGCTGCCCGTTGCGTGATGGCAAGCTCATCAATGGCAAGGTTGGTAATTCATGAGCGACACTACCGAAGTAGTTTTTATAAATCAATTAGAGCTAGTGACAAGCCTTTCCGACATAGCATTTTTGGAACACTTTTCCCATTAAGCTGATATATTGCAGGGGGTTCCAGGACGCCAATGTCCACTCAAAATTGACTAAAAGGGGGCACGTAACGCTTCGTAGAAGTGTAAAGTTTACACTTGTTAATAAATAATATATGATCCGCTAACCCCCTAGAAAGACAAACAAGGCTGCAAAAGTTCCCAGTAGGAAAAGATTTAATTTCAGTTGACTTCAGTAGTAATCAAATCAAGGGACTCAGGAATCATTGATTACGTTGCGGGGTCTTCCAAACATGTGTTAATATATCGGTCAGACCTCCTGTAAAAGACTACAACGACTCAGCTGCAATGTGTCCCCTTAATTACTGAACCATGACCGTCTGACACCAGCCGGAAAGGGTAAACGACTAAGATTATGTCTCTGAAAACTTTTATATTATGTTGTTTATTAAATGCTTTAAGTCAATTGGCAGCAGCTGAAATCGAACGCTTCAATTGACAATCAGCCTGAAATTGATGTAAAAAAAACTTTAACTAGTGCTTTCTCGCCAATGGATTATATGATGCATTTCATAACCCGCAGGCACTAAACTGTTCTATTATTATTTTTATATCCGGTACCAATAGGGTACAAGGGTATTATAAGTTAGTGCTAGCCGAGAATGTATGTAACGGGCAGAAGGAGAAACCTCCGACCCTATATATTCTTGATTAGCATCACCAGCCGAGTCGATTTAGCCATGCCCGTCTGTCCGTCTGCCTGTGTTGATAAACAGATCTCAGATACTATAAGAGCTAGAGTTACCACATTTGATGACAGCATTGGAATCTATTGCGCGCAGGTCAAGTTTGTTTTCAAATTAGACCACGCCCTCTTCCGCCCTCGAAAATCATATATTTGCTATTTATTTTCGGGTAAAAGTTAATAGCCCCCACCGCGGCCAAAACTTTTTTATACCCTTGCAGAGGGTACTATAATTTTGCCATGATATTTGCAACGCAGTGAAGGAGGCATCTCCGACCCCATAAAGTATATATATTCTTGATCAGCATCACCAGCCGAGTCGATCTAGCCATGTTCGTCTGTCTGTCCGTCTGTCTGTCTGTCCGTCTGTCTCTGTCCGTCTGTCTGTCCGTCTGTCGGTTTCTACGCGAACTAGTCTCTCAGTTTTTGAGCTATCGAGCTGAACATTTTAGCATAGTCTTATTTCTTTAGCATGCAGTATATATGTCGGAACGGCCGAAATCGGACCACTATATCCTATAGCTGCCATAGGAATGATGGCGAAATTAATGTACAAAAATTTTAATTTCTGTTTTTCAACGAATTTCTATAAATTTCGAGATATAGTCGTTTTTATAGTTCTAGAATTACGGTTTTAATTTCATTAAGATCGGACAACTATATCATATAGCTGCCATAGAAGGGATCGGTCGATTTATATGAAAATGTAAAATTCTACATGTAAAATGTAAAATTTACAAAATATACATAATTTGACATTTTTTTACATTACCAAAATGGATCGATTTTCAATGATCCAATTGCTGACTGCAAGGGTATATAAACTTCGGTTTACCGAAGTTAGCTTTCTTTCTCGTTTTTGTTATTTTCTGTTTTCTTTTGCGTTTCTTTCCTTTTTTATTTATATACCCGGAGAAAACTAAAAAGGTAGTAAAAAAATGCAAAAACAAATTTTGGTTTTGTGTGGGATTGAATTTGAGCCAATTTTGCAAAATGTAAATATGCCGGCCGCTCAGACAACTGGGCCATATTACACATGAAGCGGAATTTTCATGCTAAGTCTGCTTAGACAACTGTTGACCTAATTTTGGCAGAACTGAAATAAAATTTATTATTTGAATAAAAGGATAAAACTTATAAAGCCAGTAAATAAAAATGAAAAAAAAATTCTTGAATTCTGCGGGATTTGAACTCAGACCTTTCTTGCATAAAAGTCGTTCGCCCAGCGCTGAGACCCTAGGCAATGCTGTATATTATGCATTTAACAGCGAATTTCACATCCAATAGCTTCCATATTTTCTTGATGAATTCCGTAATCGTTATAAGCCAAATTATAAAAATTAAATTTAAGCCATTATTTTATGATTTTTAAATTTTCTTAAAAAGAAAGGTTATTTATGAGTATTTTTATTAAAATCAGGTAATCATAATAGCTGAGAATAAAAAAAAATAAAAATCTAAAATTACTATTTTTTTTATTTTATTTTATTGCTAAAAATAAAACTCGTTTTCAATTCGCGGCTTTGGTGTGCATTTTTTATTAAGTTATTCTTTACCTCAGACGTTTCTTGCATAAATAACGTTTGCTCAGCGCTGGAACCTCTAGGCTATGCATGGGAGGTAACTAGAGCGGCGACTCAGTTTAAGAAGTATCGAAGTAGTATCTGTACAGATTTCGTCCGAATCTGTGTTTTGACGTGATAACGTCTTATAAATCGATAGAGCAGGCTGCATGCACGCTCGAAAAGCATGACTCATGTAGCGTTACCTCTGCCGCGACACAGGCAGAGCAAACGTGACGAGCAGCAGCAGCAGAAGAGAGAGAATGAGAGAGAGTGGTTAAAATTTAATGCTTTGCACTCTTCTGGCAACCGCAAAGGCAAAGCGGTGTATCTCCGTCTCGCTCTGCTCTCCCGCTTTGTCTATTTATAGCTCGAGCACTGACGCAGGCGAATGTGTGTATTTCAGTCTTTGACGTTGCCCTGTTGTTTGCATGCGTGGTGAAGAGGTTAGAGTGTTCGAGTCTTAATCTCACGATCGCGGGTTCGAGTACCAGCCGCAGCAATTGTGTTTTCAAAAGAATATAAGTTGGCTTTTATAGACTTTCTATAATATTTATATCCATTTAATTTCTAATTCTCTCCAGAAACTGACCATTTGCAGCCGGCACTGCCTGATCCTCTCCAGAAACTGGCCATTTGCAGCCGGCACTGCCTGATCCTTTCCAGAAACTGGCCATTTGCAGCCGGCACTGCCCGATCCTCTCCAGAAACTGGCCATTTGCAGCCGGCACTGCCTGATCCTCTCCTGAAACTGGCCATTTGCAGCCGGCACTGCCTGATCCTCTCTAGAAACTTGCCATTTGCAGCCGGCACTGCCTGATCCTCTCCAGAAACTGGCCATTTGCAGCCGGCACTGCCTGATCCTCTCCTGAAACTGGCCATTTGCAGCCGGCATTGCCTGATCCTCTCCAGAAACTGGCCATTTGCAGCCGGCACTGCCTGATCCTCTCCTGAAACTGGCCATTTGCAGCCGGCACTGCCTGATCCTCTCCAGAAAATGGCCATTTACAGCCGGCACTGCCTGATCCTCTCCAGAAACTGGCCATTTGCAGCCGGCACTGCCTGATCCTCTCCTGAAACTGGCCATTTGCAGCCGGCACTGCCTGATCCTCTCCAGAAACTGGCCATTTGCAGCCGGCACTGCCTGATCCTCTCCTGAAACTGGCCATTTGCAGCCGGCACTGCCTGATCCTCTCCAGAAACTGGCCATTTACAGCCGGCACTGATCCTCTCCAGAAACTGGCCATTTGCAGCCGGCACTGCCTGATCCTCTCCAGAAACTGGCCATTTGCAGCCGGCACTGCCTGATCCTCCTGAAACTGGCCATTTGCAGCCGGCACTGCCTGATCCTCTCCAGAAACTGGCCATTTACAGCCGGCACTGATCCTCTCCAGAAACTGGCTATTTACAGCCGGCACTGCCTGATCCTCTCCAGAAACTGGTGTGTATTTCAGTCTTTGACGTTGCCCTGTTGTTTGCATGCGTGGTGAAGAGGTTAGAGTGTTCGAGTCTTAATCTCACGATCGCGGGTTCGAGTACCAGCCGCAGCAATTGTGTTTTCAAAAGAATATAAGTTGGCTTTTATAGACTTTCTATAATATTTATATCCATTTAACTTAACATATCAACAAACAGCCGGCACTTCCTAATTCTCTCCAGAAACTGACCATTTGCAGCCGGCACTGCCTGATCCTCTCCAGAAACTGGCCATTTGCAGCCGGCACTGCCTGATCCTCTCCAGAAACTGGCCATTTGCAGCCGGCACTGCCTGATCCTTTCCAGAAACTGGCCATTTGCAGCCGGCACTGCCCGATCCTCTCCAGAAACTGGCCATTTGCAGCCGGCACTGCCTGATCCTCTCCTGAAACTGGCCATTTGCAGCCGGCACTGCCTGATCCTCTCTAGAAACTGGCCATTTGCAGCCGGCACTGCCTGATCCTCTCCTGAAACTGGCCATTTGCAGCCGGCACTGCCTGATCCTCTCCAGAAACTGGCCATTTACAGCCGGCACTGATCCTCTCCAGAAAC
The DNA here is from genome assembly GCA_014170255.2 of Drosophila triauraria. Classification (NCBI taxonomy): domain Eukaryota; kingdom Metazoa; phylum Arthropoda; class Insecta; order Diptera; family Drosophilidae; genus Drosophila; species Drosophila triauraria. The sequence goes on from JABJVT010000007.1 coordinate 249,069, forward strand.
TGGCCATTTGCAGCCGGCACTGCCTGATCCTCTCCAGAAACTGGCCATTTGCAGCCGGCACTGCCTGATCCTCTCCTGAAACTGGCCATTTGCAGCCGGCACTGCCTGATCCTCTCCAGAAACTGGCCATTTACAGCCGGCACTGATCCTCTCCAGAAACTGGCTATTTACAGCCGGCACTGCCTGATCCTCTCCAGAAACTGGCCATTTGCAGCCGGCACTGCCTGATCCTCTCCTGAAACTGGCCATTTGCAGCCGGCACTGCCTGATCCTCTCCAGAAACTGGCCATTTGCAGCCGGCACTGCCTGATCCTCTCCTGAAACTGGCCATTTGCAGTCGGCACTGCCTGATCCTCTCCAGAAACTGGCCATTTACAGCCGGCACTGATCCTCTCCAGAAACTGGCCATTTGCAGCCGGCACTGCCTGATCCTCTCCAGAAACTGGCCATTTGCAGCCGGCACTGCCTGATCCTTTCCAGAAACTGGCCATTTGCAGCCGGCACTGCCCGATCCTCTCCAGAAACTGGCCATTTGCAGCCGGCACTGCCTGATCCTCTCCTGAAACTGGCCATTTGCAGCCGGCACTGCCTGATCCTCTCTAGAAACTGGCCATTTGCAGCCGGCACTGCCTGATCCTCTCCTGAAACTGGCCATTTGCAGCCGGCACTGCCTGATCCTCTCCAGAAACTGGCCATTTACAGCCGGCACTGATCCTCTCCAGAAACTGGCCATTTGCAGCCGGCACTGCCTGATCCTCTCCAGAAACTGGCCATTTGCAGCCGGCACTGCCTGATCCTCTCCTGAAACTGGCCATTTGCAGCCGGCACTGCCTGATCCTCTCCAGAAACTGGCCATTTACAGCCGGCACTGATCCTCTCCAGAAACTGGCTATTTACAGCCGGCACTGCCTGATCCTCTGCAGAAACTGGCCATTTGCAGCCGGCACTGCCTGATCCTCTCCTGAAACTGGCCATTTGCAGCCGGCACTGCCTGATCCTCTCCAGAAACTGGCCATTTGCAGCCGGCACTGCCTGATCCTCTCCTGAAACTGGCCATTTGCAGTCGGCACTGCCTGATCCTCTCCAGAAACTGGCCATTTACAGCCGGCACTGATCCTCTCCAGAAACTGGCCATTTGCAGCCGGCACTGCCTGATCCTCTCCAGAAACTGGCCATTTGCAGCCGGCACTGCCTGATCCTCTCCTGAAACTGGCCATTTGCAGCCGGCACTGCCTGATCCTCTCCAGAAACTGGCCATTTACAGCCGGCACTGATCCTCTCCAGAAACTGGCTATTTACAGCCGGCACTGCCTGATCCTCTCCAGAAACTGGCCATTTGCAGCCGGCACTGCCTGATCCTCTCCTGAAACTGGCCATTTACAGCCGGCACTGCCTGATCCTCTCCAGAAACTGGCCATTTGCAGCCGGCACTACCTGATCCTCTCCAGAAACTGGGCATTTACAGCCTCCCTCTCTCAATTTTACATAATTTTTTTACCGTGATGATATACATTTTAGCATAGTCTTATTTCTTTAGCATGCAGTATATATGTCGGAACGGCCGAAATCGGACCACTATATCCTATAGCTGCCATAGGAATGATGGCGAAATTAATGTACAAAAATTTTAATTTCTGTTTTTCAACGAATTTCTATAAATTTCGAGATATAGTCGTTTTTATAGTTCTAGAATTACGGTTTTAATTTCATTAAGATCGGACAACTATATCATATAGCTGCCATAGAAGGGATCGGTCGATTTATATGAAAATGTAAAATTCTACATGTAAAATGTAAAATTTACAAAATATACATAATTTGACATTTTTTTACATTACCAAAATGGATCGATTTTCAATGATCCAATTGCTGACTGCAGGGTATATAAACTTCGGTTTACCGAAGTTAGCTTTCTTTCTCGTTTTTGTTATTTTCTGTTTTCTTTTTGCGTTTCTTTCCTTTTTTTATTTATATACCCGGAGAAAACTAAAAGGTAGTAAAAAAATGCAAAACAAATTTTTGGTTTTGTGTGGGATTGAATTTGAGCCAATTTTGCAAAATGTAAATATGCCGGCCGCTCAGACAACTGGGCCATATTACACATGAAGCGGAATTTTCATGCTAAGTCTGCTTAGACAACTGTTGACCTAATTTTGGCAGAACTGAAATAAAATTTATTATTTGAATAAAAAGGATAAAACTTATAAAGCCAGTAAATAAAAATGAAAAAAAAATTCTTGAATTCTGCGGGATTTGAACTCAGACCTTTCTTGCATAAAGTCGTTCGCCCAGCGCTGAGACCCTAGGCAATGCTGTATATTATGCATTTAACAGCGAATTTCACATCCAATAGCTTCCATATTTTCTTGATGAATTCCGTAATCGTTATAAGCCAAATTATAAAATTAAATTTAAGCCATTATTTTATGATTTTAAATTTTCTTAAAAAGAAAGGTTATTTATGAGTATTTTTATTAAAATCAGGTAATCATAATAGCTGAGAATAAAAAAAATAAAATCTAAAATTACTATTTTTTTATTTTATTTTATTGCTAAAAATAAAACTCGTTTTCAATTCGCGGCTTTGGTGTGCATTTTTTATTAAGTTATTCTTTACCTCAGACGTTTCTTGCATAAATAACGTTTGCTCAGCGCTGGAACCTCTAGGCTATGCATGGGAGGTAACTAGAGCGGCGACTCAGTTTAAGAAGTATCGAAGTAGTATCTGTACAGATTTCGTCCGAATCTGTGTTTTGACGTGATAACGTCTTATAAATCGATAGAGCAGGCTGCATGCACGCTCGAAAAGCATGACTCATGTAGCGTTACCTCTGCCGCGACACAGGCAGAGCAAACGTGACGTGAGCAGCAGCAGAGAAGAGAGAGAATGAGAGAGTGGTTAAAATTTAATGCTTTGCACTCTTCTGGCAACCGCAAAGGCAAAGCGGTGTATCTCCGTCTCGCTCTGCTCTCCCGCTTTGTCTATTTATAGCTCGAGCACTGACGCAGGCGAATGTGTGTATTTCAGTCTTTGACGTTGCCCTGTTGTTTGCATGCGTGGTGAAGAGGTTAGAGTGTTCGAGTCTTAATCTCACGATCGCGGGTTCGAGTACCAGCCGCAGCAATTGTGTTTTCAAAAGAATATAAGTTGGCTTTTATAGACTTTCTATAATATTTATATCCATTTAATTTCCTAATTCTCTCCAGAAACTGACCATTTGCAGCCGGCACTGCCTGATCCTCTCCAGAAACTGGCCATTTGCAGCCGGCACTGCCTGATCCTTTCCAGAAACTGGCCATTTGCAGCCGGCACTGCCCGATCCCTCCAGAAACTGGCCATTTGCAGCCGGCACTGCCTGATCCTCTCCTGAAACTGGCCATTTGCAGCCGGCACTGCCTGATCCTCTCTAGAAACTGGCCATTTGCAGCCGGCACTGCCTGATCCTCTCCAGAAACTGGCCATTTGCAGCCGGCACTGCCTGATCCTCTCCTGAAACTGGCCATTTGCAGCCGGCATTGCCTGATCCTCTCCAGAAACTGGCCATTTGCAGCCGGCACTGCCTGATCCTCTCCTGAAACTGGCCATTTGCAGCCGGCACTGCCTGATCCTCTCCAGAAAATGGCCATTTACAGCCGGCACTGCCTGATCCTCTCCAGAAACTGGCCATTTGCAGCCGGCACTGCCTGATCCTCTCCTGAAACTGGCCATTTGCAGCCGGCACTGCCTGATCCTCTCCAGAGACTGGCCATTTGCAGCCGGCACTGCCTGATCCTCTCCTGAAACTGGCCATTTACAGCCGGCACTGATCCTCTCCAGAAACTGGCTATTTACAGCCGGCACTGCCTGATCCTCTCCAGAAACTGGTGTGTATTTCAGTCTTTGACGTTGCCCTGTTGTTTGCATGCGTGGTGAAGAGGTTAGAGTGTTCGAGTCTTAATCTCACGATCGCGGGTTCGAGTACCAGCCGCAGCAATTGTGTTTTCAAAAGAATATAAGTTGGCTTTTATAGACTTTCTATAATATTTATATCCATTTAACTTAACATATCAACAAACAGCCGGCACTTCCTAATTCTCTCCAGAAACTGACCATTTGCAGCCGGCACTGCCTGATCCTCTCCAGAAACTGGCCATTTGCAGCCGGCACTGCCTGATCCTCTCCAGAAACTGGCCATTTGCAGCCGGCATTGCCTGATCCTTTCCAGAAACTGGCCATTTGCAGCCGGCACTGCCCGATCCTCTCCAGAAACTGGCCATTTGCAGCCGGCACTGCCTGATCCTCTCCTGAAACTGGCCATTTGCAGCCGGCACTGCCTGATCCTCTCTAGAAACTGGCCATTTGCAGCCGGCACTGCCTGATCCTCTCCTGAAACTGGCCATTTGCAGCCGGCACTGCCTGATCCTCTCCAGAAACTGGCCATTTACAGCCGGCACTGATCCTCTCCAGAAACTGGCCATTTGCAGCCGGCACTGCCTGATCCTCTCCAGAAACTGGCCATTTGCAGCCGGCACTGCCTGATCCTCTCCTGAAACTGGCCATTTGCAGCCGGCACTGCCTGATCCTCTCCAGAAACTGGCCATTTACAGCCGGCACTGATCCTCTCCAGAAACTGGCTATTTACAGCCGGCACTGCCTGATCCTCTCCAGAAACTGGCCATTTGCAGCCGGCACTGCCTGATCCTCTCCTGAAACTGGCCATTTGCAGCCGGCACTGCCTGATCCTCTCCAGAAACTGGCCATTTGCAGCCGGCACTGCCTGATCCTCTCCTGAAACTGGCCATTTGCAGTCGGCACTGCCTGATCCTCTCCAGAAACTGGCCATTTACAGCCGGCACTGATCCTCTCCAGAAACTGGCCATTTGCAGCCGGCACTGCCTGATCCTCTCCAGAAACTGGCCATTTGCAGCCGGCACTGCCTGATCCTCTCCTGAAACTGGCCATTTGCAGCCGGCACTGCCTGATCCTCTCCAGAAACTGGCCATTTACAGCCGGCACTGATCCTCTCCAGAAACTGGCTATTTACAGCCGGCACTGCCTGATCCTCTCCAGAAACTGGCCATTTGCAGCCGGCACTGCCTGATCCTCTCCTGAAACTGGCCATTTACAGCCGGCACTGCCTGATCCTCTCCAGAAACTGGCCATTTGCAGCCGGCACTACCTGATCCTCTCCAGAAACTGGGCATTTACAGCCTCCCTCTCTCAATTTTACATAATTTTTTTACCGTGATGATATACAATGCAGAATTAGTTAGTGTGAACATGATTTTACTAATGAAACGTGGAATTTACAATGCAGAAATAATTAATGAGAACATGATATTACTAATGAGATGCTGAAGTTAGCGTTCGCTAACATGCCGCCCCCTTTGCCAGGCAAGGATCCGAGCTTAGTCCAAAATTTCCTTCAGCTTGTTGAGATTTCGGATTGCCTCTTGCAGATGCAGCAAAGGGCGAGATGGTAGCTGATATTGCCGCGTTCGGCAGTCGCTGAAAGCACGACGTGTCGTTGAACGGCTTCTTCTTTCCTCGACTTTCCGTTTGGGTGTGGTGCTTTTAGCCACAACCTTAGACTTCTGCTTGTTGCTTGGTCATTTGAAACGTCCTCCGTTGTTGACAGCGTGTAAGAGGGTGTGGTGCAAATCTCCACATCGATGGCACACTTCCTTTGACTTGCATTCGTGCAGCCTATGTGTGGATGCTAGGCAGTTGGCGCAATATCCCATTCGTCGGGCCGCCTGCCGTCGTTCTAAGGAATCCAGTTTAAGGGATTTCGCGCAGAAGCGAAGTGGGTGCCCTTTGTGGCACATTCGGCATTTGTGCACCATCTATTGGAGAGATAAACTTTTATTAGTGATGCTTCATTATCGGGTGTTGATGAACTGGTGGGAGGGTGCTAACGGGTCGTGAGCTTAGTAGTCTTATTGATCTTGTAGAGAAGGGGTCTCTTTTTTGGGAAGAAGAACTAGTTTTACAATTGGTAGGGTTAGTGGGCCTGATCTTGTTTTTAGATCAACCACGCGAGTGTTTTGATCGCCACCAGGGTGTAGCTTGATGACTCTGCCGAGTCTCCACTCCGTTGGAGGGCAGTTGTCCTCTCTGATGATAACAATATCGTTTAGGTTAATGTTTGCAGCAGGGTGCTTCCATTTATACCTACGATGGAGTTCATGTAGGTATTCATGTCGCCATCGGTTGCAAAACTCTTGATACATGATCTCTTGCTTCTGCCAACGATTTTGGATGGACAAGCTTTCGTTTGGGCTGCATGGAAGGGCCATTAGGGGGGCTCCAGTTATGAAATGTCCCGGGTTTAGTGGTAGCAGGTCTTGTGGATTGGATTTGGGGATCCATAGGGGTCTTGAGTTTGAAACAGCCTCTATTTTAGCAAGAATAGTGGCAAATTCTTCTAGGGTGAACATGCGATTGCCTGCTACTCGAGTAAAGTGTTTTTTAAAACTCTTTACAGCAGCTTCCCATAGGCCACCCATATGTGGGGCACGAGGGGGTATAAAATGCCATTCTATTTCATGGCTACTGTATTGCGTGGCGATATGTGCACTTGCGGATTGCATAAAAGCGTGGAAGTTCTTTGCAAGTTCTTTACTAGCGCCTACGAAGTTTTTTCCGTTATCGGAAAACACTTTCTTCGGTGTTCCTCGACGGCTGACAAAGCGCTCAAAGGTTTGCAGAAACGCCTTGGAGCTGAGTTCAGAGACCGGTTCTAAGTGGACTGCTTTGGTCGAGAAGCATACGAATATGCAGACGTACCCTTTGACTAGTCGATTAGTCCTTAGTAGGGAGGCCTTTAGGTTAAAGGGACCCGCAAAGTCTACGCCTGTGATTGCAAACGCACGGGTGAGCTGCGTTCTTTCGGGTGGAAGAGCCGCCATTATTTGCTGTTGTGCATTCTTCCTAAAGCGTGTACATACGACGCATTGGTGGATGCACTTTTTGACGAGCATGGCTAGTTTTGGAATGAAGAACTCTTGTCTGATTGCTCGCATCATTAATTGATTCCCGGCGTGAAGAAGTGTACGGTGTATAAATTCTATAAAAAGCGAACTAAGTCGTGATTTAGTTTTGTATTTTGTTGAGTAACTGGGAGTACTCTTTGGGGTAATAGAATCGTTGGGCAGCTGTTATTAATCTAACTTTGGCAAGCTTTACTCGGGAGGCCATTGTACTATCGCAGTTTGAGTGTGCTGGGTGCCAACTTAGTACGCGAGCTGTTGCCCTTAAGGCCCGTGAGTATGACGTATATTGTTCACAAATGTCATAGTCATTGGATTGAGTGAAGTAAAGGTTGACATGTTTTTCCTCTGGAGGGCATGTCACCTTTTGGCCATTTATCTTCCGAAAGAGTGAGCCATTCTGGTCCGTGCCACCATAGAGGAGTAGCTTTTAACTCTTTTGGATTACATCCACGTGTGCCCAGATCCGCAGGTTCGTGGTTCCATTGAGCATTGGGAGCTTTAGATTTGATGATAGCTGTGCGGTTAGCAGCAAAGGTTTTCCAAGTCGTAGATGGCTTTTCTAACCAAGCTAGCACGATAGTAGAGTCGGACCAAAGATATATGTTTTCGCTTGGTAGCTGAGTTGTCTTTAACACATGCTCTGTAAGCCTAGCAAGCAGATGGGCGCCGCAGAGTTCTAACCTAGGGAGGCTGATTGTTTTTAATGGTGCGACTTTGGTTTTTGTGACTAGCAGATGAGATTGTATGGAATTTGACGCACAATATGCCTTTTCAGACGCGTCCGAAAAGCCGTGTATTTGGACCTCTTGTGTTGGACTGTACCCTACCCACCTGGGTATTGTGAGAAGCTTTTGTTCAGGTAATGCGGCTATGAATTTGTTCCATGTGATCAGAGTGTTTGGACTAACGCATTCGTCCCAATCTTGCCCTTCTTTCCAGAGGGATTGGAGAAGCATTTTTGCCTGAATTACAATAGGCGTGAGCATCCTGCCGGGTCGAACAAAGTAGCTGCGTGGGATAAGATTTGTCTCTTAGTGATGGTCTTACATGGAGTGGGTGCGCGGATGTTGTATTGGAAAACATCTTTGCTTGCGTTCCATTTAATTCCCAGCGTATTAGTTGTGCTTGCCTCTGCAACTTTCAGAAAATCTCCGTCTAGCAAGTCTGCTTTAGGAATGTTTTGTAAAAGTTGTTTGTGATTGGCCGTATTCTTTTTTAGCAGAAATCCTGCTGATTTGAGAGCATCACGGAGTTGGGATTGAGCGACCTCTGCTCTTTCTATAGAGTGATCTCCGGCTTAAATGTCATCGACATAGGTTTCCTGATGAATTATTTTACTGGCCATGGGATGGCTTTCTTTACAGTCCTGGGCCAGCTGCCGGAGAGTGCGTATAGCGAGAAATGGTGCGCAGTTAACACCAAAGGTGACTGTCTTAAGCTCAAAGTCTTTTATAATTGAACTTGATTGTGGTCGGAAAAGAAGTCGTTGGTACTGGCGATCGTCCGGATGGACTAGGATTTGGCGATACATTTTCTCAATATCTCCATTGAAGACGTATTTGTACAGTCTCCAGTTGAGAAGGATTCCCAACAAATCGCTTTGGAGTGTAGGCCCTTTGTGAAGTACATCGTTTAGAGAAAATTGTGTGGTCGTGCGTCGAGACGCATTAAAGACTACACGAAGTTTGGTCGTTTTGCTTTCAGGTCGAACGACCGCGTGATGAGGCAGACAGAAGAAGAAATATTTGTTTTTAATGATGACTTCGAAAGGTTCAGTCTCTGTCATGTGGCCCAGGTCGACGTATTCTTGCAGAACATTGTCGTATTGTTTTCGTAGGTCGCTGTCTTTGCTCAAGGATTTGTGCAAGCGAACATACTGACCCATGGCAGTGGTTCTGGACGGACCCAGTGTCACGCTTTCGGGAAATTCGGATTTGAACGGGTGTCGAACCATATATCGTCCATCTGAAAGCCTTTGCGTTGTGTCTGCGAAGTATTGTTCGCAGAATTCATCAGCTTCAGAAACTAACTTAGGTACAGATATTGCCGATTTCTGGTGTTGAGTCTTCCACTATTGTTGAGAATGAGCACGTATGATGGCTGTTGGATAACGGACCACTGATAATCCATCCAAAGATGGTAAACTGAGCGAGAAGGTGGCCATTAAGTGCAGTTTGAATGCCTTCTAAAAAGATCTGAGGGGTGACGTCGCTGCCTAATACAAGGTCTATATCTGCAGCTGTTGAAAAATTGGGATCAGCTAGCTCAAGTTGATTTAAAATCGAGTCGCTTGGCTTCTGGACTGATATTGAAGGTAGGATATTTGTCAATTTTTTAAGAACTATTGCTTCCGTATGGATCGAGTGTTGACAAGAGGCATTAGTGAGCTTGAAGCTGCATATTTTGGAGGATGAGCTTACATATTGGCCTCCTATGCCAGATATATTGGTATGGATTTTTCGGAAGGGTAAGCTTAGGCGATTTTAAGCCTTTTCAGTGATAAAGGATCGTTGCGAACCTTGATCTATTAAGGCAAGTTTAGTTTACGTACACCATTGCAGTGGGAAGAATTACCTGCTGGTTTTGAGATGCGTGGTTTGCTGTTATTTCTTGAGAATCCTGCTCATTGGGTCTAGGAGGAAAGTGTAACAACTTATGGTGTGTTTTTTGGCATTCGTTGCATGTCTTTTTACTTTTGCAGTCTTTCGTCGTGTGATTGTATGCCAAGCAATGTATGCAAACTTTCGTAAGTGATGGGAACCTTGACAATGCTTGCAGTTCTGGTCTGATAACGTTGAATGAGACTGTGTTGGCTGCTTTTACGGGAATTTTGTGTTGTTAGGGACAAAAGGTTTTACTGGGGTGATCGCTGCTAGTCGTTCTAATACTTCTACACGGGATGTGAGGAAAGTTGTCAGCTGCTGCCAGGATGGTAACTCTTTTCTTTTTTCAAGAGATTGTTCCCACAACGACAGAGTCAGCTGTGGTAACCTGGACGAGCAATGAAAGACTATAAATGGATCCCAGTTATCGTTCGGTACACCTTGAGCTTTCAGTACTGCGAGACAACTTGTGATAGTGGTTTGGATTTTTTGAATTTCCTTGCCATCCTCGTTCGTGAGTCGCTTGATTTCAAAGATCTGTTTTAATTGGGTGTCTACCAGGAGTCTTTTGTTTTCGAATCGATCGTTTAGAGCGTCCTAAGCTAGTTGAAAGTTATCGTCGCATAGGGGAAAACGCTTGACTATTAAACCTGCTTCTCCGCGAGTTTTATGTCGAAGATGGTATAGCTTTTGAGTTTTGGTCAGTTTTGGGTGGTTGGTATAGACAGCTGTGAACATGTCCCTAAACGAGGGCCAGTTCTCATTATCCCCATGGAATGGTTCGGTGTCGCACAGTGGTACTTTCATGTGACTTGAGTCGTCAAAAAGGTTGGTTGAGTTTGTCAGACCCGATGAGTCTAAAGAGGACCTGTTTACTGCGAGCAAATCTTTAAGATGTGCTTTGACTCGAAACATTTCATCTTCGCATTTATTAAATGTATCAAATGCGTCGGATTGATCACAGTTTTCTTCTCCTGAGGTCATAGCATTTCGAAAATCTCGGTCGACCTCGTTGAACATTGCGTCTAATCGAGCTAGGCGTTCCGAGGTCACTGATTCGCGCGGATCTAACTCAAATGTGTCTGACTTGCCGCAGAATTGGAGAAGTTTGGAGGTTGAAAACAAAAACATTCTATTCGCAGACATTTTTTACTTTCTTACCCTGGGATTACTGAATGTGAGTCGAAGTTAGGAATCTTGTTAGATAGTCGGAGACTTAGGTATTCGTGGGACGAATTAAAAATGGCAATCGATGGATTTCCGAATGGAAATATATGAATATTTTGTAGGAATTCAGTTGGAAGAGGTGAATTAACCCTGTTTATAGTGTTACTTCGAGATTTAGGAAGAATATGTGAGTATTTGTTGACTGGGATAATTTTCTTATATTAAAAAGTATGAGAAGTTTTTAAACGTGTTGTAAATATAGGCAGGGTAAATGGGGTTTTTTTTTTTTTTTTTTTTTTTAATAAATATGGTTAGCAGCATAAATTTTATTTTCTTTAAAATAAATGCGAGTATTTTAAATTGTTGTGTAAATATGTAAATAAAGCTTGGTAAGGGTTAAAGTTGCATACCTGCTCTTCGTGTTGTTGTAAATGATTATAAATTTTATTTGGTTTAAAATAAATGTGGTTAATTTAAATTGTTGTATAAATATGTGTGGGATAAGGGTTAACGTTGCATACAATCTCTTCGTGTTGTTGTAAATGTTTATAAATGTGGTTATTTTAAATTGTTGTGTATATATATGTGGGATAAGGGTTAACGTTGCTTGAAATTTCTTTGTTGCAAATATTTATAATTTTCATTTGGATGTGTGTGTGTTGACGGCTGAAAACTTTTTCAGGCACGAGTTGCGAAAAATTATAATGTATGTATGTGTGCGTAGTATGTAAGTCTAGAATTAAGGTTTAATTCCACTTAAATTCACGTGCTTAATTTATTTCTCGAGTACGTTAATGTATTGATGTATGTGTGTGTTAACGGCTGAAAACTTTTCTGCGCGTGTTGCGAAAATTTTATATGTATGGATGTGTGCGTAATATGTACGGCTAGAATTTTAGTTTTAATTTCACTTAAATTCACGTGTTTAGTTTATTTTCGTGAGTAGGTTAATTTTTATGTATGGATGTATGTGAGTGTATTTTACGGCTGAAAATTCCTGCACGTGTTGCAAAATTTCGTATGTGTGTTGTATAGGTTAATTTTTGTATGGATGGGTGACATGAGTGTCTGTTAAAATTGCGATTTTTACCTTTTTCCCAATTTGGGTGATGAAAGCTCCACCGGCTGGTTGCTTTTTCTTGTCGAAGGACCATCCGGCTCGAAGGACCATGTACAGATTCCGTCCGAATCTGTGTTTTTTAGGTTGGCAGAGGATCTGCAAAGCACCTTTTATGGGCTTGGGAGAAAGTTAAAACACGAAGCACACGTCTGGTCTAGTCCATGATATAATTATACAAGGTAATCTCATCAGCTTTGACAAGGACGATAAATTGACAGATCTCTCGATGCGCTCTCAGAGAGACGTGCAAGAAAGATAAAGCACTCTAAGTTTACATTATTTCTCTGACAGGCAAGAAATAATTTCGGTCATATATAAAATTAGTTATTTAAAGAAAAGGTGTAATTAAATGAATTTTTTAGAATAATTTGTAACTAATATATAAAAATAGATATTTACAAATTAAATATGTAATTTAATTTAAGCAATATTTTTAAGAATTTATTTAATTAATTTTAAATTTTAAGAAATTTCTGGCCAATTAATATTTGTTTTTGTATTCTAAATTGTAAGCTAGGACAAAGTAAAAGAGCAGCAGAGCCAGAAGAAAATAGCATTTTGCAGAAGTTCATCAGGAACAGCGTCGCCTTCGAAAGGTCCACCAAGCTGGCTCTCGTGGTACGCAGCGACGTTAAATAGATCTTGAAGGGCAAGACGGCGGCGCAGTGCGCCCACGCAGCGGTCATGTGCTACCAGAACGCAAACAAATTCTGTTTTGTTCTTTATTTACATTTTTTTTAGAAGAAAATTACAAAAAAATCGATCTCAACCTTTTTCGACAACGTTTGACGAACGACTGTCAAAATATCGTCCCCAACTGAGGGCAGCTTTCTCGATAAGATTACCTTGTATAATTGTATCATGGTCTAGTCACTCATTTTATTTGCAATCACCGGCTGGTTTTACCGTATAGCGATCTTACAAAAACGTCGGCCTTTTTGCTCAATACGCAGTTTTACAATATTTCGTTAGTATATTATATTACTAATAAATGTGGTATTTACAATGTAGAAATAATTAACGAGAACATGATATTACTAATGAGATTCTGAAGTTAGCGTTCGCTAACAGTATCATATGGGCAAATTCTGGAAAAGGTCCACCAGGCCCGAAAACTAAAATGTTCATTATCATCGTATTTTTGTGGGTATACATAAAAAAGCTTCAAATCCAAATCAAAATTTCTTTAATACAATGGTTACATAGCATATCTTAGTGTTTTCATGTAAAAACCGGTCAAAAAACTAGTCAATCTATAATTTTGTATTTATTTTTATTTTTAAGAGCAGTTTTATATTTAATTTTTTATAGGCAAAACATTCGAAATATTTGTCCTTTTTCTAGCAAATCTTCTCTTTGATATCTATTAAGTACAGAATAAGTTGCTTTTCAAGAAAATATGAAGTTATTTATAGGAAAACTGAAAGATGTACGAAAGTGGAAAAATTGTAGCGTGCGACACGTAGCGCGCGACACAAAAGGTTCACCACGTTCAAGTTATTTATGCATCCTTTTATTCTTCTCTCCCTTTAATATATGGAAAATTTAAAAGTAACTTCCATTTTGTGTAGCGTGTGACAAAACACATTATGATCAATTATTTCAAAAATAGTAACTGTACGAAAAATTTTCCATAAATATGTCATTTGAAAGTATGCTTAAATACCTCTAAGCACAATATAACATTTTATTATATTTTTTTCAGAAACCTACAAAATCGTACGAATTTAACGTGCGACACGTTGGATTTGCCCATATAGTATGTATTATTTTAAATTGCATTTTAATGTAAAGCACAATAGTTTAGGTACCGGGTATCTCACAGTCGAGCACTCCGGACTGTAGCTTTCCTAGTTGTTATATTTGTTTACATAATAAAAAAAATTGGTTGTCTGTAAAGTCGGTTTACTGACGTTGAACGTGACAACGTCTTAAGAAAATACTGATGGAATGGTAGCATTTACTTAAGACGTTGACACGTTCACGGTAAAAAAATTATGTAAAATTGAGAGAGAGAGGCTGTAAATGGCCAGTTTCTTGAGAGGATCAGGCAGTGCCGGCTGTAAATGGCAAGTTTCAGGAGAGGATCAGGCAGTGCCGGCTGTAAATGGCCAGTTTCAGGAGAGGATCAGGCAGTGCCGGCTGCAAATGGCCTGTTTCAGGAGAGGATCAGGCAGTGCCGGCTGCAAATGGCCAGTTTCTGGAGAGGATCAGGCAGTGCCGGCTGTAAATTGCCAGTTTCTGGAGAGGATTAGGCAGATCCGGCTGCAAATGGCCAGTTTCTGGAGAGGATCAGGCAGTGCCGGCTGCAAATGGCCAGTTTCTGGAGAGGATCAGGCAGTGCCGGCTGCAAATGGCCAGTTTCAGGAGAGGATCAGGCAGTGCCGGCTGTAAATGGCCAGTTTCTGGAGAGGATTAGGCAGAGCCGGCTGTAAATGGCCAGTTTCTGGAGAGGATTAGGCAGAATAGCCGGCTGCAAATGGCCAGTTTCTGGAGATGATCAGGCAGTGCCGGCTGTAAATGGCCAGTTTCTCGAGGGGATCAGGCAGTACCGGCTGTAAATGGCCAGTTTCTGGAGAGGATTAGGCAGAGCCGGCTGCAAATGGCCAGTTTCTGGAGATGATCAGGCAGTGCCGGCTGCAAATGGCCAGTTTCTGGAGATGATCAGGCAGTGCCGGCTGTAAATGGCCAGTTTCTCGAGGGGATCAGGCAGTGCCGGCTGCAAATGGCCAGTTTCTGGAGAGGATTAGGAAGTGCCGGCTGTTTGTTGATATGTTAAGTTAAATGGATATAAATATTATAGAAAGTCTATAAAACCCAACTTAAATTTTTCGAAAACACAATAGCTGCGACGGTACTCGAACCCGCAATCGTTGGATTAAGACTCGAACACTTTAGCCTCTGGACCACGCATGCAAATCAGAGGATGGCGTCAAAGACTGAAATACAAACATTCGCCTGCGTCAGTGCTCGAGCTATAAATAGACAAAGCGGGAGAGCAGAGCGAGACGGAGAAACACCGTCGCAAAACGGGCGGTGAGAGCGAGACGGAGAAACACCGCTTTGCCCTTGCCAGAAGAGTGCAAAGCATTAAATTTTAACCACTCTCTCTCATTCTCTCTCTTCTGCTGCTGCTGCTCACGTCACGTTTGCTCTGCCTGTGTCGCGGCAGAGGTAACGATACATGAGTCATGCTTTTCGAGTTTGCATGCAGCCTGCTCTATCGATTTATAAGACGTTATCACGTCAATAATAATTAATTAATTAATTTTAAACTAATAATTTACTTAACACTATCAACATTTATCAATAGTATGACATAACCTATAAACTCAGTTTCTCAACTTTTGTGTCAATCTAACAATTAATCAATCAATCATAGTTTACGATAATGAAATATCAGTGTACAATTATTTACCTTTATTGTTGTAGTTGTTGTAAATGACGAATCTAAGCACTCCACATTTTCACTACAGACACAGCTGACGATACTTTAACCACACGTGAACTTGTATTATGACGCTTTGTTTTCCAACGCCAAGAACGTTCAAGAAAGACAAAGACAGAGACACAAGCATGCGCCGATTCAATGCGCCTAATTCTCTAGTGCTACGCGCGCGGCAGACCGATCATAGTTGAGTGGAGAGAGACGCAAGGCATTCGGCGGGCCTCTCTCGTTCGGTGACTCATCGTAACGTTACCGAGCGTTACACTTTTTCATAAGTGACTCCCAGCCGCAACCTAATTTAAGACGTTGTCACGTCAAAAAAACCTTAACTTAAAAAACAAACTACTTTTTTATACCCTTGCAGAGGGTATAATAATTTTGTCATGATGTTTGCAACGCAGTGAAGGAGGCATCTCCGACCCCATAAAGTATATATATTCTTGATCAGCGTCACCAGCCGAGTCGATCTAGCCATGTCCGTCTGTCCGTCTGTCTGTCCGTCTGTCCGTCTGTCGGTTTCTACGCGAACTAGTCTCTCAGTTTTGAGCTATCGGGCTGAAATTTTCAGCATAGTCTTATTTCATTAGCACGCAGTATATATGTCGGAACGGCCGAAATCGGACCACTATATCCTATAGCTGCCATAGGAATGATGGCGAAATTAATGTACAAAAATTTTTAATTTCTCTGTTTTTCAACGAATTTCTATAAATTTCGAGATATAGTCGTTTTTTATAGTTCTAGAATTACGGTTTTAATTTCATTAAGATCGGACAACTGTCACGAACCAGTTCGTAATTCCTTCTTGCAAAGCTCAACCCGGTGGCATCCTTCTTACACAAATGGGGTGTTGGAAAATGCACGATCAGAGTCATGGGAGAGTGCGAGAAATAGTCGAGAGCGAACTAACGAAGAGAGCAGACTGCGGTTGCAACGAGCGGCAACAACGAGAACGCGTCTACTTTAAAATAACGTTCTATATCCAAAATCATTATTAAATAATCAACTTTGTATTTCTTAACGTTCAATTAATTAATTAAAGTATTTCCTAATTACGACAATACGTTTTATTCACCATAATCCGCGCTACCCACCCGCCTGACAGACTCCTGACAAATTTATCCATATACGCACATACATGTGTATTTTGCATACCACATTTACATATGTGTGTGTGACATTCTCAGAAGTGGGATATAGTGCGCAATAAGTGATATCAAAAAATTAACGAAAGCACCGACAATGCCAAAGAAGAACTACATCACAAAGAAAGAACTACAAAATAAGTGCAGAGCACTACTACTATCGACCTCGGGAAATCGCGAAGACTTATTAAAAAGACTAAATACTCAAAACAGTGACGATGAATACGCGAGTGCTGAGAATCAGTCGATGCAGAAAAAAATTGACGAATTAGAAAAATCATTGCGCGATCTACGAGAGAGATCTTTTCATCCGAGTGGAATTTCATCACCAATCGATATTCCGCAAAAGACAAACGAAATAATGTTAGAGTGTAGTGAGAATGACGAAAACAACGTGCACCAACATGCCAGCGAACATGTTAAAAATTGTTTGCCAAACGTGTCTCAACGGGATCTACGAAAAGTAACGATCGATCCAAACGTAAATGTTGCTACGCATCAGCAACTCGACAATGTTGCTACGTCCCAGCAACATATTATGGCTGCTCCTTCACAGCAGCACGATAACATTGCCACGTACCGGCAACTCGGAAATGTTGCTACGTCCCAGCAACATGTTTTGGCTGCTACTTCACACCAGCACGATAACATCGCTACGCTTCAGCAACACGGAAATGTTGCTACGTCTCAGCAACATATTATGGCTGCTCCTTCACAGCAGCCCGATAACATCGCCACGTATCGGCAACTCGGAAATGTTGCTACGTCTCAGCAACATATTATGGCTGCTCCTTCACAGCAGCCCGATAACATCGCCACGTATCGGCAACTCGGAAATGTTGCTACGTCTCAGCAACATATTATGGCTGCTCCTTCACAGCAGCTCGATAACATCGCTACGTATCAGCAGCACGGTAATGTGGCTACGTCTCAGCAACATGTTAATGTTGCTATGCCACCGCAGCAGGGTAATGTTGCTACATGTCAGCAACATACTATCGTTCCGCAGCACGTAAGCTTCTCATCAATACCGCAGAATTTTATTAATCCGCACGTACACATTTCTTCGGCACAGCAAAATGTAAACGCTCCTCTTTCAAACGCTCATCTGGGACACGGCTATGCAACTGCGTCTTTCGGTACCTATACACAACCGCACCTTGGCCAGTATAGTACACAATCGCAGCATCGACCGATATATAACGAGAATCCGTATACTTCGATTCCGCCCAGTAATTACTTGGATAACCGCTACCAAATGGGATTTGAAAATACCAACAAGTCTTACGGAAACATCAGCGAAATCGTTGCTTTACTTCCGGAATTTAACCCTTCATCCGCCAAGTCTTTAAGTTCACATCAATTTATCAGACGTGTCAACTCTCTTCGAGCCGCTTATTGTTGGGATGATCGAAAACTTATATTTGCAGTTCAACAAAAGATGCTCGGTGCAGCGCGCTACTGGGCAGACTCAACGGAACAAGTCTTTCAAACATGGCCAGAGTTCACATCGAAGTTCCTCAACGATTTTCCATGCCTCAATAATCCTGCAGACGTTCATCTTAAAATGTCAAAATTCGCAGGGACATCTCTGAATTGCCGCAAGACTATTTCTATAAAATGCTAGCCATTGGTAAAACGGGTGAGTTATCTGATTCAGCAATCTCTACTCACATCATTAACGGCATCAACGACTACGATCTTAAAAGGAAGATATCCAATAATTATGCATCATGTAACGACCTTTTAAGAGATATTCTTGCCTATTCCGCACATAACGAAATTAAACACAATAATTTTCATATGCATAGCAAACGTGAATCGAACGCTCAAAAACAGAACGTGCAAGCATTTACAAAACGTCCTTTTAACGATAAAGTCGAAGTCTCAGTTAAATGTTATAATTGCCAAAAGAATGGACACTATTCGTCAAAATGTCCTGAGCCTCAGCGTAAGCCGCGTTGCAGTCACTGCAATCGCACCACACACGACTCAGCCAATTGTCCCGAAAAACCAAAGGTTAATAAAATCGATACTGATGTTTATTCGGACATTTGCAAAACAATTTCGGTTAACGGGAACTGTACTAATGCATTTGTAGACCCAGGAAGTACACGTACCTTAATACGTCAATCATTCGCAGAAACTATAGGTGTATCCCAAAGTTGTACAGTTACATTAAACGGCTTCGGTGGCGGAAAAGTTCTCTGCACCCAAAAACTCTTTGCCAAAATCCTCATCGATGAAATCGCGTTTGAAGTAGAAACACTAGTTGTACAAGATGACTTAATTACCGAAAATGTACTTTTAGGAAAGGATATACTGTGCCGCGACGAAAATAAATTTATTATTCACGGCAACGAATGCTTTGTCGAGAATATTCGTAAAATTCAAACTACTGAAGACCCATTGGCTGAAAAGAAAATCGTAGAAAGCGTCGTATCGGATAATTCTTCTTGCTTTGCAAACACAGTAAATGAACTCGGTAAATGCTCGTTAACAAAAATGGAAATAACTTTAACGTCGGACATTCCATGTTATACCAAACCGTATCGTACACCCTTCGCACTCAGACCTGTAGTCGCCAATATGATATCTGAACTGCTTGAGTGTGATATTATTCGCCCTCGAATTCGCCATATGCCTCAGGAATTGTCATCGCCGAAAAAAGAATGGAGAACATCGTCTTTGCGTTGACTACCGTCGCCTTAACAGTATCACGCTTAAAATTCCATTCCCTATGCCAAACTTAGAAGAACAGTTTGCCCAGCTAGCAGGGAACGCATATTTCACGCAATTGGATTTACGCATGGGGTATCATCAAATCGAGTTAAGTGAGTCATCCAAGCAGTACACTGCATTCGTTACTTCCGATGGCCACTACGAGTATAACAGAATGCCATTTGGTCTGGTCAATGCTCCAGCAGTCTTTAAGCCGTTATGAATAAAATCATCAAGCGTATGGAACCAGGTGAAGTCCTCGCCTATTTGGATGATGTAATAATTCCAAGCAAAACTTTCAATGAAGGTATTCAACGACTCGAAAAATTCTTTAAAATTCTTAAGGAAAGCGGCCTAACTTTACGGTTTGACAAATGTAAGTTTCTTCAATCGGAGATAACTTTCCTTGGTCACATCATAAATAAAATGGAATAACTCCTGGGGAAAATAAAGTTAGTGCCATTCGAAATTTTAAGGTTCCGACAAATGTAAAGGAGGTTAGGCGATTTTTAGGGCTCACGGGATTCTTTCGAAAATTCGTAGAAAATTATTCCCTAATTTCTAGGCCTCTTACCCTTCTCTTGCGTAAGACCGAACAAGCAACCTTTAATTGGACAGACGTTCAACAAGTAGCCTTCAACGAGCTTATCGAAAAATTATGTTCCGTACCAGTTCTCGTATTATACGATTTTTCTGAGTACCACGAGGTCCACACCGACGCCAGTGCTGTGGGCATAGCTGGAGTACTTTTGCAGTCTTCCGATAAAAAGGATTGGCGACCAGTATGCTATTTTAGTCGGCATTGTACACCAGCTGAAAGTAAATACCACAGCTACGAACATTAGCCGTAGTTGAGACGCTTCAAAGATTCAGAGTGTACATTCTAGGAAAGCCCTTCCGACTCGTTACCGATTGCTCTGCCATTGCCAAGGTTAAAGTAAACAAAGAGTTAATACCGCAAGTAGCACGTTGGTGGATCAAAATTTTTGACTACGACTGTGAATTTATTCATCGGGATGGCAGCAAAATGTCTCACGTTGATGCGTTGAGTCGTGCTCCTGATTTACCTACACAAACACCCTTAGGTGAGATAGTACGCACCATAATAACTGATATTGACGACTGGCTTTTAACTATGCAACTACAGGACCAAGCACTCGCCGAGATTATCGCAGTTTTGAAAGGCCAAATTCCTTCAGATTCGTTAAAACAGCTTCAAGCTGATTACGTCATTGAAAATCACCGATTATATCGTACGGTTGAAAATGGGAAAGCTTTTGTCGTACCAAAGGCAGTAAGGTGGCGCATAGTAAAGACATGTCACGACGATGTAGGACATTTTGGCTTAGAAAAGACTATCGGACGAATTAAACAACGTTTCTGGTTTCCAAAAATGCGAAAATATGTTAAAGATTACATATCTTCCTGTATTGAATGCTGCTATTACAAGTCAAAAGGAGGAAAACCCGAAGGATGTATGCATTACAATGACACGGATCCAATACCATTTCGCAGACTTCACGTGGACCACCTGGGACCCTTCATTCGCAGCAAACGAGGAAATACTCATGTACTAGCTATATCCGACCCATTTAGCAAGTTTCTAATCGTAAAGGCAGTCAAAAGCACAAAAACCTCACCAGTACTGAACATTCTCAATGAAGTATCAAGTTATTTCGGTCTGCCTAGCATTATTATATCTGACCGCGGAACAGCGTTTACCTCAAAACAGTTTGAAGATTACTGTAAACTTAACCATATTCAACATATTAAGAATGCTGTACGCACACCTCGCGCAAATGGTCAAGTAGAGCGAGCAAACCAAACCATCCTTAACTATCTACGAACCATGAATGACAACCCGAAGGATTGGGATTTAACATTGCACAATCTTCAATGGAGTGTAAACTCACAAAAGAATGACACGTCAGGATTTAGTCCCATTGATCTCGTCTTCAACTTTAATGCTGTAGATGTCGTGCAGAATCATCTAACGGCAGCCATACACGCAGATCTGGGTCATGATGATAAAAAGAACTCTGTCATGGACAATCGAAACCAAGCTGTCGCTAACATCGCTTGCGAACGAGCCAAATGGAAGCAAAGATTCGACTCTAAACATTCTAACCCTTCTATCTATTCCACAGGTGATCTTGTAGTCATTGAAAATGAACCGGCTGCAACAGGCGAGTCCCGCAAGCTAGAACCACGTTACCGAGGTCCCTACCAAGTTGTTAAGGTCCTTGGAAACGATCGCTATGTCATCGAAGATATTCCTGGAATGCAGATTACAGGACGCAAATACTGTTCTGTGTTCTCCTCCGACAAGATGAAGCCGTGGTGTTCTAGTATTCCTGAGCTGGACGTATCTGAAGACGAAGATGACCGAATCGAGGACGATCCGAATACAGGATTGGCCGAGCTGTCACGAACCAGTTCGTAATTCCTTCTTGCAAAGCTCAACCCGGTGGCATCCTTCTTACACAAATGGGGTGTTGGAAAATGCACGATCAGAGTCATGGGAGAGTGCGAGAAGTAGTCGAGAGCGAACTAACGAAGAGAGCAGACTGCGGTTGCAACGAGCGGCAACAACGAGAACGCGTCTACTTTAAAATAACGTTCTATATCCAAAATCATTATTAAATAATCAACATTGTATTTCTTAACGTTCAATTAATTAATTAAAGTATTTCCTAATTACGACAATACGTTTTATTCACCATAATCCGCGCTACCCACCCGCCTGACAGACTCCTGACAAATTTATCCATATACGCACATACATGTGTATTTTGCATACCACATTTACATATGTGTGTGTGACACAACTATATAATATAGCTGCCATAGAAGGGATCGGTCGATTTATATGAAAATGTAAAACTCTACATGTAAAATGTAAAATTTACAAAATTTACATAATTTGACATTTTTCTTTTAACATTACCAAAATGGATCGAATTTCAATGATCCAATTGCAGACTGCAAGGGTATACAAACTTCGGTTTACCGAAGATAGCTTTCTTTCTCGTTTTTACTTAGTTTTGTCATATCTAACAGAAAAAAAAAGTCTCCATTCAAAATATGCCCACCTGATTTGATCGCCACTTTTGGGGTCCAATACCCCACTGTGGGTCAGTACACTCCAGTGGCCCTACGAAACCAACCCGGGCTTGTTAGGGTTAGGTGTTAATAGGCGCGATGTAAAAGTATAGGTAAAAGAATTCGAGAAAACTTCCCTTCACCATATAGACTAATAGCACGGAGCTCGATTGCTATTTTGCATGTGTACTAAGTAGGTTAAGATTAGATGAGGTAATTTTGTACAAATCATAATAATTTGCACATAATACTCTAAAGGGTTCATGCATTTCATACGATGTTCTGCAGTGGTGCAAAACTAAAGGTAGGTAGGATCTTGTGAGTCTACATGGTACGTGGAAATTCAACTGACCCAATAGATCGTTGCTTTCCACGTCACCACGGATCAGATTATACATAAAGACAATGCCTAATATAGTTCTACGGTTTGCTAAGGAAGTTAGATTTATCAGGAGAAGTCTACTAGAATAAGAGAGCAACCTAAGGTTTGCATCCCAGTTTAAGCCACGAAGAGCGAAAATTAAAAAGTTATTTTGAACTGACGTCCCACTGGGGACTCGCAAAAGCATTTTCTAAGATAGGACGAACTAACGAAATGTATAAATTCTTCTTTAATAAATCCAAGCACATCCCTGGCTTTATTCACAATGCACGAAATATGATCAATAAATTCCAGTTTAGGATCTAGGCGGATACCCAAATCGTCAACTAGAGTGATCCTTTCCAGAGAGCAGCAGTTTAGCGTATAAGTCGCAAGCTTGGGAGAGACACGTAAGAATATCATCAGCTTGCATTTGGAGCCATTTAGGTTTAATAAGTGTGAAGTGCACCATTTTTGAAAGTTATCTGTTTGTAAATCCGACTGGCTAGCGCCGTCATGATATTACACGCAGGGTTTAACGTCGTCAGCGTACATGAGTACGCTTGAGTTAGTCAAAACTTTGGGCAAGTCGTTAATAAATAATGTAAAATGTAAGGGACCCAGGTGGCTCTCTTGCGGGACACCAGAGGTCACCCGGAGAACATTCGACACGTTGTTTTTAAATAGAACCTTTTGCGTCCTACCATTCAGATAACTTGAGATCCACCTAAGAAGATCGACAGGAAAACCCATTAAGTCGAGTTTCCTAACAAGAAGGGAATGATTAACGGAGTCAAATGCTTTACTGAAACCAGTATAGATCACATCTGTCTGAAAATGTTGTGGAAAGCCCCTTATAATAAAAGAAGTGAGCTCCAGAAGGTTTGTTGTCGTTGATCTTCGTTTAATAAATCCATGTTGGCATGGAGAAATTTCTGATCTACAAAAATGCTGCAAGTGGGGAGCAATTACGTTTTCGAAAAGTTTTGGGCTTAGAGATTCCTCTATAGTTGTTAGCATCCACTTTGCTACCTTTTTTGTGGAGAAGAATGACGAATGATTCCTTCCAAATAAGGGGAAATTGGGATGTTTCTAGGGACAACATAATTTTAGAAGGGGACTGCACAGGGCCCCGGCACAATACCTAAGCACACAGCCTGGTATTCCATCGGGACCTGGCGAATAAACCGGCTTGACACGTTGAAGATCCAAAAGAAGGGATGTAGTGGCGCTTGTCAATCCTGTTTCCTAAAAGTAGGCAAAAGAAATCTGCTCAAGAATGTTTTACAAATATCCCTATCTTATTTTATATCGTGACTCACCGAAGTGGCCTCCCTACACTATCGGCCGCGCCACCTACAGGCATACTTAAAACTAGTTGATTGCGTGGGGAAATGCAAGCCCATGCCGTCGCTGAGGGGTACATCCGTAAAGCCAAGCTTGCCCACGTTCTCTTTTTTTCCGGACTGTCCAAGTATACAGACGAGTTCAAGTGCAGCTCAAAGTCTTAAAAAAAATCCCCAACGAGGTAAAGTTATTTAAAGTGCCTTAAAATACCCATCCGCCAGCCATCCATACGAAGAAAGAAGAAATATCAGTCCAGTATTCGTGCCAGGCCTTTGTGGTTCTGGCACCAGGTACTATTTTGCCAAAATTATCATCACCAATCCTTGTTTAATTGAGCAAAAACTCAATAAAAGGCCCACCCAAGTCATCAGTTGATCTAAAAGATCAGCAGCAAATCTGTCTTACTACTTTCCCGAATGTTCATTTAAAATTTTTTTGTTCCGTGCATGAACAAAGAAAAACCTCGTGACGTCCAGCTCCGCTCTACAGTGCGAGAAATATGTCTCACTACTTCCCCGGATGTTCATTTCTAATTTTGTTGTTCCGTGCATGAACAAAGAAAAACCACGTGACGTCTCAGCTCCGCTCTACAGTGCGAGAAATCTGTCTCACTACTTCCCCGGATGTTTATTTCTAATTTTTTTGTTCCGTGCATGAACAAAGAAAAACCACGTGACGGCTCAGCTCCGCTCTACAGTGCGAGAAATCTGTCTCACTACTTCCCCGGATTTTCATTTATAATATTTTGTTCCTGATTTATTTTAAGTTTATTACTTTTATTTATTTTTGATTTTTTTGTATTTTCAAATTTATTATTTTGTATTATTGCTAATTTTCCTTCTTATTAATATATTTTATTATTTTGCGTTTCTTTTGAGTTCATCTTATTCTTTCATTTATTATTTTTATAATTGTTTTTTTTTTCTCTGAATCCAATATTCAAGTGCAAGATGGTGGATGCAAAGTAAATTTTTTTTAGGGTAGAAAAGAGCAGGCGAAATAAATAAAGATCAAAGACAATGAATTAGCAACAACAACAATAATAGCCCCATAGATGTGAACAAGTGAAAATAAACACAATCAAACCCAATGCAATCACACAAACACAACCAAACCCAATTTGGACTCCCATACAGGTCGGCGAAAGATCTTTCTCCGATGGACCCATAATAGAAGTAAGTGTCAAACAAAAATTTCTGTAAATATGCATAGGTACTGTTCTAGCCTCTCACCTGTTCCTAATATTTTAAATTTTGCCCCCGTACATTTTTTGCCAGTGTAGCCTATGAAAGACAAATAGCCCGTCCCTCTCTGGCTCATGTGCCCTTATCTACCAGTGCACTGATTGCAGCTGTATTTGGGTTTTGTTTTGTTTTGCTCTGCTGACCTGCCTCAATGTATACCGAATTAACATTCATACAGTGCAGGGCATTTAAATAGGTACCCTTAACAATTCATTTTATTTTATTTTCATAAATTAAATTAACCTTATACAATGGAAGGCACATTATTAGATACGTCTTTCCATACACTGTAAAAAAAAGGATACTTTATTTTCTTAAACATTTAATTTTTTTATTAAAAGTAATTTAATTATTTCAAGCTCATACTATCGAGTAAAATTTTAAGATACCTTCATACTCTATAAATAATATCTTATTCTTTTGCTAATGAATATATTCATTTAAAATTAAAAGTCGTAATATTATATTTTCTTTATATATTCATTTATACACTATATATATATTTTCAACCCCCTTTACAGCCAAATCTCTTGACTATTATGAAATTAAATAGAGCTACTAAATACATTCAAAAAGTGAATAAGCATTGAGTTTATAAGAATAAGCGAAATGAAATGAGGAAAGAACGCAACTAGATAGTGAACTGATAATTAAAGTTAAATGCATTAAAGTAACGTTAAATTCTTTTAGTTTGAACAAATAAAACTTAAATATGGTAAATAACCAAAACTACAATTATGTTTAAAATAAAAAAAATAAAGAAAATCGATTAATCACTTTAGCGACCACAAGGGATCACTACCAAAAATGCAATATAGTGATCATGGTAGGGTTGTTATAAGGTCGCTAACAAACATCTTAGCGTGTGTCGCTGAAGGAATTTTCCTATCCATCCTGTTATAATCCCTCTATTCTTTTTTCTGTTCTTCTTCTTCTTTCGAGGCTAGTTGAAAGGCTATTCCCATTATTTCCCTTTCAAACAATAACACGCGAAATTTATTTATTACTAGCATACTATCGTGAGCACGTAAAAGAGTATCATTCCTTGACCCTCACCCATAATGCCGACGAAGATGAGTCGGAACAACCGCGTTTTTCACAACTCAGTTTCCACTAACATCTGCTCATACTAATAATAAATTTTTAAACGTTATATGCTACAGTAATAATTATGGCGCCCAACGTGAGGCCCGAGGCAGCTCGGGGATGGCCGGAAATGTTTATATTCTAACTATATTTACATCCGCTAGCAATCTATTTGAAACAAATATATTCCTGTTGGTTGTGCAATTTTCTGGATGTACGATACGTGGAGTAATTCTGCGACGTACCGAAAACTAGTAGAACTATATGCTGTCACAACTATCTCTTTCCTCATAATGGTCTTCTTGGTCAACGGAGGTTGAAAGTTTTCGGAATTTCTGATTCGGGAAGTAATTCTACGACTTACCGAAAGCTATTAGCAATCCCAGCTGATAAAACTGTTTCCTTATTTTTCTCTATTTTCTTTATGGTTCTTTAATTGGATTGTAAAGATATTTTTTTTGCATTTCTGATACGTGGAGAAGTCTACGACTTACCGAAAAATATTCTAGCCGCAATTCATTGATCCCACCATACACTTATTTCATATTCTTTTTTCTTCCATATCGATTTTGAACGTTAGGAATACACTTGGAGAAGGCTTTATAATTCTGTTGAATGACTTTTGCTCCGGTTATTCTGGCAAACGTTATGAACAAGATATTTTCTAAAATCTCACGAAGTTATCGATATTTTATCCCCGCTTTTATTCACGACTATAAAGTGGAATTCAATTGCCCTGCTTTATACCGATAAATAGTTGGAATCCACAGAGAGAAAAATCGTTGAGTATTTTAGTGAAATTCCTTTATTCTTTCAAATTCCTTTAAAAGAGTTTATTAGAAGATCGTTGTGCATGGAAGGTACTCATGATTTCCGGATAGAATTTATATTTAAAAAACTATCTGTCTTTACAAAATTCTCTAACCCTTTAAAAAAAAAAAAATAGATATTTAAATAAGTTTATTAATATTGTTCTAGTTAAAATAAAAAAAATAAAATAAAATAAAAAAAAATCCAATAATGTATGACCCATCAAGCAACAAAGAATTAATAGGAGATGTTGAATGTTTTTTTTTGTCTCAAAGAAATTGCATATACCGCACAACTGTTGTCTACTAATTGTAATTATACTTTTAATTGGGCTTGTTTTAATGCTAAGGTGGCCAATAGGGAAATCTGTCCTGTCTGCAGGTCTCCTTTAGAGAAAGCTTTGATGAGTTTGACCGTTAACACAGATTTAAATCAGAGTGGACAAATAGCACCCAGACATCCAGTCGGAAAAAGCAATCCGCATATTAATAAGGTTTTGGAAAACGAAGATCAGGAAAACACAATGGAAAGTGTAGGAAGTCCATCAGAAATTTTTGAAAACAATGCAAGAGGATTTGACCAAAGCCATGAATGAGGCATCATTATGACAAGCTGAGATATTGTCGCAGACGTT
Organism: Drosophila triauraria; assembly: GCA_014170255.2. Taxonomy (NCBI): domain Eukaryota; kingdom Metazoa; phylum Arthropoda; class Insecta; order Diptera; family Drosophilidae; genus Drosophila; species Drosophila triauraria. The sequence goes on from JABJVT010000007.1 coordinate 276,832, forward strand.
GAAAGCGCAATTTCAGAATCTTATGTTAGCATTGTCTCCTAAAGATAGCCAGAAATCAGGTACTCAAAATCAGGATCGTTCTGCATCTAGTGGTCCTAATACCCTTCAATGGGATAAGGAACCTGCTAACCAGAGTGGCTCTAATGCACTTGAAAGTCGTCTGCTTAACCAATCTAGGTCTTAATTCTCAGGCACAGACCTGCGACCAGAACGCGTCAGTCAAATTATAGGAAATTGGAAGCTTAAGTTTACAGGAAGGTCAGGCATGAGCGTAGAAAGCTTTCTATATCGCATTGAAGCCCTTACCAATCAAACCTTAGATGGCAATTTTGAGGGCCAAATAAGTACTTTGTTTGAAGGTACTGCAAATAAGTGTTATTGGTGATACCACAAAAATGTGGAAAAAGTAAAGTGGTTGCCTTTATGCCAAGCGTTACGCTTACAATTTAAGGAGGATCAAACGGATCTTAGCACTCGAGGGTCTATAGATCGTCGCAAGCAAAGAGTTGGAGAATCGTTCGACGAATTTTACGAGTCCATCCTTAGATTATCTGATAAGCTAACTGTTTCATTGACCGATTCAGCCATGCTAGAGTCCGTCCGTTCAAACTTACTTCCAGACATACAGCACGAGTTACTGTATCAGCACTGCGCAACTTCGTCACATAGTTCGTACTCGCGAGTCGTTTATGCAGTCAGTGCCACAACAAGATGTTGTTAAGCCACGACCAGCTCCTCGTCGCCATGTTCACGAAGTTCAAATTGAAACAAAAGAATCTGAGGAATCCGAATGTGATGAACCAGAAATTTCGGCAATGAATGTGACGTGGTGGAACTGTGGTAAAGGTGGACATACGTATGAACAGTGTCTAGAAGAAATTCTTTTCTTTTGCTGGGGCTGTAGACTAGTAAACGTCTACAAATCGGCGTCCCCAAAATGTAGTCAAGCAAAAAGCTACTCAGCCCGTGCACCACAGAAAGGTGCACGCAGACTAGTGGCGTCGAAAGCGACGAATACAGATTAAAGTCCACAATTATATCTTCATCAAGTATCCCAGACTTTTCACATATCCCTGACATTCCTTTACACAAACGTTCTTTCAGGGCAACATCTATCAATAGTCGCCCAAATAAAAGAAAATTGCGGTCAAAGTTACGACTTAAAGAAATCTACCATTAATGTAGGCTGGAAAACCAGGCGTTGATATCAGCTATTGTCGCTCCTGATCAGCGTCCATACGCCAAACTATTTCTTTTGGGTAGAACTAGGTCCGGTCTAATGGACACAGGTGCGTCCATTAGCTGCATTGGTGGAAACCTAGCAGCAGACTTGATCCGTGATCAAGTACCTTTTGAAAACTTTTCTTCCTCCGTGCAAAGTGCAGATGGTAATAAGCAAAATATCGTCGGAAAAGTATGCACAAATGTTCAGTTTGATGGACAAACAAAGGCAATAACATTTTATATTATTCCATCATTAATACAGTCAATGTACCTGGGCATCGATTTTTGGACGAAGTTCGAACTACTTCCATCTAACCTAGCTCCAGCTAATACTGTAACTAATATGGAAGAGTTAGACAGTAGCGATCTTAGAGCTCTTTCTGATACACAGGAGAGGGTATTAAAAGAAGTAATCCGTATGTTCCCTTCCTTCACTGAAAAAGGACTTGGTAAAACCTATCTTCTATCCCATAAAATCGATGTTGGCAATGCCACACCCATTAAGCAACGTCACTATGCTGTGTCTCCAGCTATTGAAAAGTTATTTTTTGATGAGTTGGATCGCATGCTTTCACTAGGTGTGAATCGGAAAGTTCATGGTCTTCTCCGGTTGTGCTTGTCCGCAAACCTGGCAAGGTGCGTCTATGCATAGATTGTTGAAAAGTGAACGAGGTGACCAAAAAGGACGCCTATCCGATGCCTCTCATCGATAGTATTCTTAGCCGACTCCCGAAGGCCGAGTTCATAACGAGTCTCGACTTAAAAGACGCATACTGGCAAATACCATTGGATCCCTGTTCCCGCCACAAGATGGCCTTTACCGTGCCTGGCCGGTCTCTATACCAATTTACAGTAATGCCTTTTGGTCTGACCAATGCCCCTGCGACAATGTCCAAGTTAATGGACCGAGGTTTTCCGATTTCATTGAAGAACGAAGTCTTTGTCTACTTAGATGACCTTTTAATAGTTTCTGAGACGTTTGAAAGACATTTGGAAGTGCTAAAAGATATTTCGTCTGAGCTGTCTAAAGCCGGTTAAACTATAAATGTGGGAAAAAGTAAATTCTGTGTAAAAGAAGTTAGTTATTTGGGCCATGTAGTAGGTAACGGAAAAATAACTATGGATGCAGATAAAATCACTGCCATTGTTAATTATCCAGCACCTCGTTCTGTTAAACTGCTACGTCGATTCCTGGGAATAACTGGATGGTATCAGAAATTCATCCGTAACTTTGCTTCGATCGCCACTCCGTTAACAGACGCTCTTCGTCAAAATCGTAAGTTCAAATGACACAAGAAGCTGAGGATGCCTTCCAGTTACTTAAAAACGAAATGTGCAGGGCTCCAGTACTTCACACTCCCAATTTCAATGAGCCCTTTTACCTGCATTGTGATGCAAATCACATCGGAGTTGGGGGAGTCTTATGCAAATTGATCCTGAAGGTAATGAGGTTGCTGTAGCGTACATGTCCCGCAAGCTTAATCGGTGCCAAAGAAATTACTCTGTTACCGAGAAGGAGTGCCTGGCAGCTGTGTTGAGTATTAAGAAATTTCGTGCTTATGTCGAAGGTCATGCGTTCACCGTGATAACTGACTATGCGTCATTAAAATGGCTTATGTAACAATCTGACCTTAGTAGTCGACTAGCTAGATGGGCCTTAAAATTACAGGGTTACCAGATTACTATTCAGCATCGTAAGGGTAGTAAGAATATCGTTCCAGATGCCTTATGCTGAACGCATACAGAAGATCTATCAGAACTATACAGTAACAAGTTTATCGATATACAGTCTTCACATTTCCAATCTGAGGCATATAGAGTCCTGCAGGATAAAATTAAGGAAAATTCCGATCGTATTCCTGTTGTCAAAGTCATCGATGTCTACATATATCGTCGAACAGAGCATGCTTCGGGTGACAGGATAGCCGATGACCTTGTTTGGAAACTGTGGCTTTCCCTGGAGTTAGTACCCGTAGCTTTTCGAATCGGCCATGATGACCCATTATCGTCACACTGTGGCATTAACAAAACTCTAGAACGACTTCGCCGTTTTTAATATTGGCCTAACTCGGTAAAGAATGTAAGGGATTACATAAATCACTGTGAAATTTGCAAGTGCACAAAAAGTTCAAACAAAGCGTTAAGACCTCCTTTACAGAAGTCAGAGGAAAGTGATCGTTTCTTTTAGACACTATATGTTGACTTATTGGGCCCCTATCCGCGATCAAAATCTGGCAACATAGGAATCTTTATAGTTTTAGATAATTGTAAAAAATTTCCGTTTCTAAAAGCTGTAAAAAAATGTACAGTTGACGCTATTTTGCCATTTTTGGAACAGGACCTTTTTCATTGCTTCGGGGTACCGGAAAAGTTGATTTCCGATAACGGTGTTCAATTTAGATCCCATGCATTTAATAATCTCTTGCAAAACTATGGTGTATCTCACTCCTATACTGCCGCCTATGCTCCACAAGGAAATTCCTCTGAACGTGTGAACAGGTCGGTGATCTCAGGTATTAAGGCGTATATTCATCCAAATCAAACCAATTGGGTTGAACATCTAAGTAAAATTTGTTGTTCCTTGCGATCTAGTCTACACACAGCATATGATAACAGATGTTCCGTCGTACAAGTTGTTAAGAAATTTAAATCTTCTGGAGGATCGCACCATTCTAATAAGTAAAGATGACTCTTTGGATATTATGCAGGCAAAAGCTAAACAGGGCATTCAAATCCAACACGATCGTAACAAAAAAATTTATAATTTAAGGAGTCGTAAGGTGTTCTTTAAAGAGGGTCAGGAGGTGTTCCGCCAAAACTTTCAACAGAGCAATTTCGTCAAAGGATTTAGCGCTAAATTAGCTCCTACATTGGTAAAATCACGAATTACGGATCACGGATGACAGCGATTTTGGCCGGGAGGTTTTGTAGTGGCGCTTGTCACCCAAGTTTTCTAAAAGTAGGCAAAAGAAATCTGCTCAAGAATGTTTTACAAATATCCCTATCTTATTTTATATCGTGACTCACCGAAGTGGCCACCCTACACTATCGGACGCGCCAGGACGTGTGCAGGGTTTGCACTAATGCAGGTCTACAGTCATACTTAAAACTAGTCGATTGCGTGGCGAAATGCAATCCTATGCCGTCGCTGAGGGGTACATCCGTAAAGCCAAGTTTACCCACGATCTCTTTTCTTCCGGATTGTCCAAGTATACAGACGTGTATAAGAGCAGCTTGCTCAGCCCATCATACATCGACAAAACAACCTGTAGCCGCAAAAAAAAAAAAAAGTTTTCCGTATAAGCGAGCCTCATCCGCAACAACTACGTGCGAGAAATCTGTCTCACTACTTCCCCGGGTTTTTCATTTATAATATTTTGTTCCTGATTTATTTTAAGTTTATTACTTTTATTTATTTTTGATTTTTTTGTATTTTCAAATTTATTATTTTTTATTATTGCTAATTTTCCTTCTTATTAATATATTTTATTATTTTGCGTTTCTTTTGAGTTCATCTTATTCTTTCATTTATTATTTTTATAATTGTTTTTTTTTCTCTGAATCCAATATTCAAGTGCAAGATGGTGGATGCAAAGTAAATTTTTTTAGGGTAGAAAAGAGCAGGCGAAATAAATAAAGATCAAAGACAATGAATTAGCAACAACAACAATAATAGCCCCAGAGATGTGAACAAGTGAAAATAAACACAATCAAACCCAATGCAATCACACAAACACAACCAAACCCAATTTGGACTCCCATACAGGTCGGCGAAAGATCTTTCTCCGATGGACCCATAATAGAAGTGTCAAACAAAAATTTCTGTAAATATGCATAGGTACTGTTCTAGCCTCTCACCTGTTCCTAATTTTTAAATTTTGCCCCCGTACATTTTTGCCAGTGTAGCCTATGAAAGACAAATAGCCCGTCCCTCTCTGGCTCATGTGCCCTTATCTACCAGTGCACTGATTGCAGCTGTATTTGGGTTTTGTTTTGTTTTGCTCTGCTGACCTGCCTCAATGTATACCCAATTTACATTCATACAGTGCACTGCAGTGCAGGGCATTTAACTAGGTACCCTTAACAATTCATTTTATTTTATTTTCATAAGTTAAAATAACCTTATAAAATGGAAGGCACATTATTAGATACGTCTTTCCATACACTGTAAAAAAGGATACTTTATTTTCTTAAACATTTAATTTTTTTATTAAAAGTAATTTAATTATTTCAAGCTCATACTATCGAGTAAAATTATAAGATACCTTCATACTCTATAAATAATATTTTATTCTTTTGCTAATGAATATATTCATTTAAAATTAAAAAGTCGTAATATTATATTTTCTTTATATATTCATTTATACACTATATATATATTTTCTACCCCCTTTACAGCCAAATCTCTTGCCTATTATGAAATTAAATAGAGCTACTAAATATATTCAAAAAGTGAATAAGAATTGAGTTTATAAGAAGCGAAATGAAATGAGGAAAGAACGCAGCTAGATAGTGAACTAATAATTAAAGTTAAATGCATTAAAGTACCGTTAAATTCTTTTAGTCTAAACAAATAAAACTTAAATATGGTAAATAACCAAAACTACAATTATGTTTAAAATAAATGTTTATATGAAATCGAACTAAGCCCTGAGTATTCCGGAAATCATGGGAAACAGAAGTGTAGCAACGAAAATCGAGTAATCACTTTAGTGACCACAAGGGATCACTGCCAAAAATTGAGTTTTACTGCAATATAGTGATCATGGTAGGGTGGGTTATAAGGCCGCTAAAAAACATCTTAGTGTGACGTAATGTCGCTAACGGAATTTTCCTATCCATCCTGTTCTAATCCCTCTATTCCCTTTTCTCTTCTTCTTCTTCTTTCGAGGCTAGTTGAAAGGCTATTCCCATTATTTCCCTTTCAAACAATAACACGCGAAATTTATTTATTACTAGCATACTATCGTGAGCACGTAAAAGAGTATCATTACTTGACCCTCACCCAAAACGCCGACGAAGATGAGTCGGAACATGCGCGTTTTTCACAGCTCAGTTTACACTAACATCTGCTCATACTAATAATCAATTTTTAAAAGTTATGTGCTACAAGGAGCTTTCGTTTAAGCTAGGGCTGAAGGATAGGTTTGATTTGGGCATGCTATAAGAATAGGTCTGGTTTGAATCGGATAACGAAGAATAAGTATTCTGAAAAATTGGTTGTCTGTAAAGTCGGTTTACTGACGTTGAACGTGACAACGTCTTAAGAAAATACTGATGGAATGGTAGCATTTACTTAAGACGTTGACACGTTCACGGTAAAAAAATTATGTAAAATTGAGAGAGGGAGACTGTAAATGGCCAGTTTCTGGAGAGGATCAGGCAGTGCCGGCTGCAAATGGCCAGTTTCTGGAGAGGATCAGGCAGTGCCAGCTGCAAATGGCCAGTTTCTGGAGAGGATTAGGAAGTGCCGGCTGTTTGTTGATATGTTAAGTTAAATGGATATAAATATTATAGAAAGTCTATAAAAGCCAACTTATATTCTTTTGAAAACACAATTGCTGCGGCTGGTACTCGAACCCGCGATCGTGAGATTAAGACTCGAACACTCTAACCTCTTCACCACGCATGCAAACAACAGGGCGACGTCAAAGACTGAAATACACACATTCGCCTGCGTCAGTGCTCGAGCTATAAATAGACAAATCGGGAGAGCAGAGCGAGACGGAGATACACCGCTTTGCCCTTGCGGTTGCCAGAAGAGTGCAAAGCATTAAATTTTAACCACTCTCTCTCATTCTCTCTCTTCTCTGCTGCTGCTGCTCACGTCACGTTTGCTCTGCCTGTGTCGCGGCAGAGGTAACGCTACATGAGTCATGCTTTTTCGAGCGTGCATGCAGCCTGCTCTATCGATTTATAAGACGTTATCACGTCAAAAACTGAGAAAAAAGATCGGCGATTGCCTGATCATTGTTTGCCGTCGTATTTTCAAATGAAAGCAAGAAGGATGTGTAATAAGCTTACGTTTAGTGTTGACAAAGTTATAAGACTGTTTTGGGTCCTGCGCGATCTGAACCGTACAACGAATCAAATAATTTTTGTAACACTGCGCGTTAAGCACGGTGAACCGAGCCGCTAAATAGCGAGAATGGACAGCTTGAGAGCCGTTGCGTTTAAATTTAGAATAAACATTGGACATAATGTTTTTGAGGCGAGTCAACTCTTTACTAAACCAGGGAGGCTTATTTGAGATTGACGGATAGTATATCGGTACACATTCTGTAAAAAAGGAGTTCATGGCATTGTAAAAAATATCCATGGCACGCACCATGTCAGTGCACATGTAGAGATCGGACCAATCCAAGTCATATATGAAATTATTCAGCCGTCGAAAATCCGCCTTGCGAAAGCAGTTGACTTTCTTAGCTGGCTGATCAGACTCAGATTACTCAGATTACAGATTACTCTCCCTAGTAGTCCCAATATCGATAGTCACATCGAAAGTAGGATGGTATGGATCTTCAGGTTGCGTCAAGGCCGGGACCCTAACTAAACTGACTCTTGCCGGAACAGAGACAAAGCAGAGGTCGAGCAAGCGATCTAAGGAATTTCGGACATGGTTGACTTGAGACAGCGAAATGTCAAACAAGCTATCAATATAGTCGTGACTTGCTGTAGTCAAAAGGGAATGTTAAAATCACCCAGAACTACAAAATGGTCTCTATCCGAAATTCTATTGAAGACCGCCTGAATAGCGGAAAGGTGGTTCCAATAAATAGGAAGTTCCGACAAGGGAAGAATGTAGGAACATCGAAAGTTAATAGTTCAGACGTGAGGTTGGAGTCAACAGCAATGAAAACACCGCCCCCTCGCTTGGAAGGCCGATCAAGCCTGTACGTTGTGAACACAGCTGGAAAAACTTCGAAGCTTAGAATCTCCGGCTTTAACCAGGTGCCTGTGAACACATTCACCTGGGATGCAAGAGAAAGACTATCATAATACAATTTGGGAAGCTTACTACGCAAGCCATTCTGATAGGAAAGAAGGAGAGAATTGATTAGTTTTTTGAATCGGACGACGTAAATGGCACAATGTTAACCCTTACACAACGTCTTTTCTTTTTCTTAGCTTGGTACTCCTTTACAACAACATACTTAGGCCAGAAGGCAGCAGAGCATATTGTGTTAAAAAGATCGTCAGGGAAATTTATTTTGAAAGATGAAATATCCCTAGCATAGAAAAATTTGAATTTTTCCACCTTAATCTTGGATTCTTCGGCTTTAGTGCGACCTAGGATATAGGTACTATTATTATTATTATTACTATGGCCTTATTGCACCGCGACCAGATGTTAGGTATTTTGTGCCGGCCTGTAGGGTAGAGCCTCTATTCCTAGACTTCTGATAAAGGAGAGCACTTTGGCGAGGTCTATCTCTTCCCAAATCCTGTAGGGGGGGATAAGTTCACCTCCTAGTTGTTGAAGTCGACGTCTGATTAGTGAGGGGCATTCACATAGAACATGTTCTGATGTTTCTGGCTCCAGCTCACAGAATCTACATGTGTCGATTTCTGAAAGTTTTAATTTCTTAAGGTGATACCTTAGGTTGCAGTGACATGTTAGGTAGCCTGTTAGAGTGCGAATCTCACTCTTTTTATACCGTTGCAGAGGGTATTATAATTTTGCCATGATATTTGCAACGCAGTGAAGGAGGCATCTCAGACCCCATAAAGTATATATATTCTTGATCAGCATCACCAGCCGAGTCGATCTAGCCATGTCCGTCTGTCTGTCTGTCCGTCTGTCTGTCCGTCTGTCTGTCTGTCCGTCTGTCTGTCCGTCTGTCTGTCCGTCTGTCGGTTTCTACGCGAACTAGTCTCTCAGTTTTTGAGCTATCGGGCTGAAATTTTCAGCATATTCTTATTTCTTTAGCACGCAGTATATATGTCGGAACGGTCGAAATCGGACCACTATATCCTATAGCTGCCATAGGAGTGATGGCGAAATTAATGTAAAAAATTTTTAATTTCTCTGTTTTTCAACGAATTTCTATAAATTTCGAGATATAGTCATTTTTATAGTTTTAGAATTACGGTTTTAATTTCATTAAGATCGGACAACTATATCATATAGCTGCCATAGAAGGGATCCGTCGATTTATATGAAAATGTAAAATTCTACATGTAAAATGTAAAATTCTACATGTAAAATGTAAAATTTACAAAATTTACATAATTTGACATTTTTTTTTACATTACCAAAATGGATCGATTTTCAATGATCCAATTGCTGACTGCAAGGGTATATAAACTTCGGTTTACCGAAGTAAGCTTTCTTTCTCGTTAAGATTGATGATGCGTTTGGATCGCGACATCTGGGGGACGAGGAATTGTTTGGCTTGTCTCAGCCCTGCACTGTCGGTCCAGTGACGACTTATCTCCTTTTCCTCCCATTTCCTGACCAGTTCCCTTTTGTGTCCTTTCGAAAGTCCACAGAATGGTTCAGGCCCGATTAGTGGTGTCATCGCCCCGAGTTTTGCTAGGGAGTCTGCCACCTCGTTTCCTATATGGCCTTCATGCCCTGGCACCCAGCCCACCGTTAAGGTGTTTTTGGAGGCAAGGGCGTTCAGCTGCTGGAAACAGTTTTCTACAAGTCTGGAGGTGATCGTAAAGATCTCAGCGCTATGAGCGCCGCTTGACTGTCAGAGAAGATGTAAATCCGTGCGCCTTGCATATTCCTGCGAAGGCATTCACGAGCACAGATTTCTATGGCGTGGATCTCTGCTTGGAAGATGGTTGGGGACTTTCCCATGGCTATGGATTTGTTGAACCTTGGTCCGAAAATACCAGCCCCGGTGTCGCCGTTTTCCAATTTCGATCCGTCAGTGTACCACGTTTGTGATCCACTGGGCAGAGATATTGATTTTGTTGTCCAGTCGTGTCTGGTGTACAGGACTACAGAGAAGTTTCTGCGGAAAACAAGTTTTGGTTTCTGCTCGTCAGTTATACGCAGAATGGGTTCGTTTATTAGGGGTTCGAGTACCCGTAGATGCCCAGTTAGATCACCACTTTTTATATCGGTGATGTTTTGGAGGCGAAGTGCCCCCAGGCAGGCCTCCTTATTCAGGGCGATGGGTAGAGGGGGAATGCCAGTTATAACGATATAGGTACTAACATCCTCAGATGTTTGATTAGGGGAAAGCCGCGAAACAAATATCTGTTTCGTAGGTGGAATAGCTTTTAGGGCTTTTGGTACTGCATTTGTAGTACCAATATCGGCCGGTATTCCAGGCTTGATACCCTGGGGAGTTTTCTGGGTGGGGTTCTGTGAGGTCATTGATTGTAACCCCTCAGCGGACACGACGGATATAACTGGAGACGCTGCCCCTCCCGCAGCACATTCGGAGGCCGAATCTTTTCTCGCCCCCTATCTTAATATCATTGAAGTTTGATATATTGGAGCCGGGGACTGTGCCGAGGGAGTCAGCTGTTGAGAACTCGCGGCGAGTTGTTGGGATCCGCCCAAATGCGGTGTGTCAACCGTGGTTTTTTTGCGCTTAGGGGACTTATTTAAAAGCTTAAGGCCATTAAACTGGGAGTCCAGCGCCAGGAGCACCTCACAGTTTAAAGAAAACTAACAAGAAGCTCCTTAAATCGATTTTTGGTTTGCCGCATAAATGACATCATTTTCTTTTCAACCTCGCGACAAGTTTCACAGCAGTAGCGCAGTCCAATGTTGTTAATAATTTCAGCCGCCCGGCCTGTGGAATCAATGCACTTGGCGTGCACAAAATTATCACAAAGCCATCAACCGATATAAGGGTCATCATTTGAAATTACCTTCTTGCAGGTTTTAATTGCACAGACAATACTAGAGGACACTGTACCAGTCAGAAGATAAGAGAAAATAAGAGTAGTTACGTGCACTGAAAGAGAGCAAGAGCGAGGGTTAGGGAGCTTAAGCCGTCAAGCTGTAATATCGGCGTAACGGATAAAGCACAAACAGGAATGCAAAAATGCAGATAAGCAATCGCTACACAAAACTAACTTGCAATTAATATAGTTATTAATACACAAAAACAGCTGCATGCACACGCTAAGTGAAACGGTGAATTATTATTGACACAGGATAGAAGTTTTAAATAAACCCCGGTGGCTTACACATTTTACATTTACCGATCGCTTCTATAGCAGCTATATGATATAAATTTTTTTCAAGCCTACAATTGTATCATATTTATCGGACACATTTCAATTATTGCGGCTGGAGAGAAAGATTTGGTTTCAAATAATTTGTTTTGTGTTTCTGTTAACAATTTAATGAATTAGTAAAAAAAGGCAATTATCCGACAAGGAAAAGAAAGAGGAAAAAAAAGAAAAGCCTACCACACCCAGAAAAATTCATGGACTAAAAAGCTGCCAAATTGCCTAAAATTTTAGTCCATTTGACCTCAAACGGAAGTCGAGGCAGTTATTGCCTAAAAATTTTCCAAAATGCTATATTTTTAGGTATTAGAAACAGGCCTAAATTTTAGGCAATTTTTGTCCAAAATGTCATATATCTGGGAAATTTTTGTCCAAAATGCCATATTTTTAGCCAATAGAAACAGGCCTAAATTCTAGGCAATTTTTGTCCTAAAACTTCATTTTTAGGCAATATAAGCCTAAAACTTGATTTTTATATAATATTGATTTTATATATTAATACAACCATTTAAAATAATAAATGTGTATTCCAAAATGGATACAGTATTTATTTTTACTGTTGCAGTAGAGACTTGCTAATTCAGTAGCAAAAACATATCTAAGAGTTAGCCGTTAACCGTCACTCCACACACGCGAGAGAAATTTTTAGACTAAAAGATGCGAGGAAACGCTGAAGACGATTGAGTTTTGGACAGAAATGTTCGGTAACTCTGTCCGGATGGTTTCGGACAGAGACTCCGCATTCACGGCCAACTTGTTTGCAGAGCACATGCAGGAAAATGGTATCTAGCACGTGTGGAGCACAACTGGAGTTCCTGGAAATGGTCAGATCGAAAGAGTGAATCGTGCGATCTTATCGATAATGCTGAGCTTATTGCAGGAAAAATGCTGGCTGGAGAATATTTGGTACCGGATGAGATTTCAAGAGTCAAGAGAAATGGCAGATACGATGTTCAGAAGGCAGCGGATGTGGAAGGCCCATCAAACACCTTCACCAGCTGTGATCACATGAAGCTTTTGGCGTTATGTAAAGGACAATGACGATGCTTGGTCATCCGGGACAGATGATTAGTCAGGAATGTAAGACTGTGTAGGAGAAAGGCAGAGTAAAAGCAGTATACCAGCAGAATATAACGTATACTATGTGAGAGTACCAGCAGATCAACAGCTGAAATAACAGCAAAAACACAGCAGAGAGACAGCAGAAAAACAGCAGAGCATCAGCAGTACAGCAGCAGAATAAAAGCAGGATAACAGCAGAGGATCGGCAGAAGTAGACGAAAACAACAGTAGAGAGCAACATGGAAGTAACAGCAGAGCGACATTCGGTGGAGAAACGCCAGCAGTATCAACAGCAGAAAAAACAACGTGGAAAAAAAATCGAAAACTAAAAAAAAATCTTGTAATCTTTCAATATTACTGTGGACGGCAGACCACGTAGTGACAATGAGCACAGACTGTGGTGCGCAAAGAGACTACTATATAGAGTCGTAGAATTGAAAATCTGCTACAATGCACTGTGGTCTGAACGACCACTTTATCTGGCCAAAACCCATTTTTTAAAAATAGATAAAATAACTTTTTTTTAACCAGGATGTATTTAAAAAACATTAAACTTTAATGTTACGTACAAGAATTTTTAACAGAGCGCGTCACTGTTAAGTTATCCGCTGTTAAATCAGCTGTTACCTCAGCTGGAAACGAGCGCTGTTAAATCTTTTGTTTATATTGCAAGCTTAAAGAGCCAAAACGCTTAAAATAAACTAATTTATGCGCTCTTTTTTAAATGCAGTCCCACTCATAATAGGTTGAAATAAGTGTTTGTGTGCATGTATTGCAGAAATAGACTGTGGTGTCTTTATAATATTGTGTAAGTTCTAACCCAAAAAAACTATACATTTTTTAGTGTACTCTAAGTTTAAAATAGAGCTACAAAGTGAACGCCGCTCATTTCACCTCTAAAATTGTTTGTATGTTGTAAAGTATTCAATTCTTAATATATTCTGTAAGTATAAAAGTGCACTTTTGCGCACTTTCTCTAAAATTGAACTTTTAAGATGCTAACCTAACATTGGCAAAAAACCGATTTATTTGACTTACAAAATACAAAGATGAGAAAAATACTAAGTATATCACATTTTTTAAGGATGGATTACTTAATCGTTGTACACTCAGATCATATTATAGATACCACGGATCTTCCAGTTAATTACTTTGTAAAAGAGGCTGCCAAAACACGGAACAAACTGTGTAAGTCCGATCGCCCGCACTGTGCAAAAGATCCAAACTGTAATTTTATGTGCAAAAAAGATAGGACAATGCCCATTTTTACACATTGTCTTATTTAGGAATACTACTTTAGGTAAACACTGAAAAAAACAAATTAAATTCTTTAAAAAAGGCGGGACCACGCCCATTTTTTTTTTTATACCTCCCTTTTGTTATACAAAATTTATATCAAAAAACAGAATCCAAAAATATTGCTTCGTTTTTAAGTTATTAATTAATGCCACAAAAAAGTGGTCGCTCAGCCCATAGTGCAATGGTCCGATCAGAACCATTTATACCTTAATCGAAAGGTATTGTAAACCTCTTTAAAACTGCATACTGAGATTTTCAAAAACGGATTAGTTTAGGAGAAATGGGAGTGAAAGTGCGAAATTGAAAATTTTGAAAATTTGAGCTATTGGGGCCGGTATAGCAAAAATCTCAAAATTTTTAATGTTGTTGTGATATAGCTCCTGATCCGATACTCGGTTCATAATACGGCTATGATACAGGGCACAAGTTTTCATTACTTAGCTACTTCATTAGAACCTTGAAAGAGACCACTATATGTCTTTTTTGGTTCGGATTTTTTTCGTAATGCGACTACGGTCAGACTGACTTAAAGGGTAAACAATAACAAGGGCCGGATTTCGCAGTGCACAATTTATTAATTTCTGGAATCCTCATGCCAATACTCCTGCAGAAATTAATATGAAACCATTAAATTGATTAGTTAATTCATTATAATTGGAAGATTTCACGGCGTAAAAACCATGTCACCGAAAACTTATTTATTTTGTTTACTTATTTTGCTTTTGTGCAGAATAGTTGCTGAAAATTATGCTAAGCCTTCAGCAAAAACCAATATATTTTGTGAGACCGTTTTGTCTAATGAGCAATCAATATACTTTTTATATACAATTTAATGAATTAGAGACGGTATATTCTATCGAACTCATTTTTTGTCTGGTATTTTTTTCGATAAGCCGATAAGTTTTTCAATTAATGAGCAATTAATGTATTAATCTCTCATTGAAAGTGGCGTATAGTAGTGTTGGGTAAAAACTGCTCATTTGGGTGAACATGTTCACTTGTTCTTTTTTTTCAAAAGAGTCAACTCACTCATTTTGCTCACTTGTTCATTGCTCACTTAGTCACTTGTTCATTGCTCACTTGCTCACTTGTTCAGTTGTTCACTGTTCATTGCTCATTGCTCACCCGCTCACTTGTTCAGTTGTTTACTGTTCATTGCTCACTTGTTCACTGTTCATTGCCTTTTTATAACCTGTTCATAAACAGACTACTGAGCACTGCATTTTAACGACTAAAAAAATCCATAGTTTAGGTCTGATATACATATGTATTTATGTTTTCATATTTCATGTATGGAATATTTATATAAAGAAAATAAAAATAAATAAATAAATGTAAACAAAACTAATATAACAAAATTAAAAATATAAAATAATAATACAAATAGAAACTCGTTCTCTTCAGAACGCATGCGACTGTTGCGATTTGTCACAAACACAGGCTTGTCATGGTCAACACCATATCCAGTTCATTGCTAGTCTCCTTGTCGCTTATGTACGCCTTGGACTTGCGGATATCCGAGTTAAGCACGCGCAAATTCGAGGCGTAATTGGTCAGATTCAGACTTAAGCTGTTTCTGCCAAAGACATTACCACCTCTAATACCAAATAAAAGGAGTAACTGAACAAAATGAACCAAAAGAGTAGCTGTACAAAATTGAACAACTGAGCAATAATGAGCAAAATGAACAAGTGAACAAAAAAGAACAAAATTGAACAACTGAACAATAGTGAGCAAAATGAACAAGTGAACAAAAACAAATTGAACAACTGAACAATAGTGAGCAAAAATGAACAAGTGAACAAAAAAGAACAAATTGGAAGGAACATGTTCACTCACTCAGTTTAGTGAACAACTCTTTTTTGTTCACTCACTCATGAGCAACCCAACACTAGCGTATAGTCGTCTTGCTCACACTTAGGCAAAACCCTATGGTTGCTGTCAAGCCTCTAATTAATGCGCCAATTATAGCATTATGACACTGCATTAAAAACTTCATTAATTGGACAGACGGACAGACAGACGGACAGATCGACTCGGCTGGTGATGCTGATCAAGAATATATATACTTTATGGGGTCGGAGATGCCTCCTTCACTGCGTTGCAAATATCATGGCAAAATTACAATACCCTCTGCAAGGATATAAAAAATAACACAAGATGATGTCGGAAAAAACAATAGAGTTTGTAAAAAAAGCAGTCCGATATTATTTTGGAAATTAGACGAACAAGATGTTGCTAGGTTGGAAGAGCTACAAAAGCACTTCATTGCAAATCATAGCTACTTGCTAAAGATCGGTATAGTCGATCATGAATGTTTTAGTTCTAAGCAGTATAATTTGATAATGATGGTATTGGCTCAAATAAATATAAAAGATGGAAGGGTTATGGAAATTCCTGTCGAACAAATTACCCCCATTTCAAAACCTGAAAAGGTTAATGTTCCATAGACACAGGCAATTTCGAAAAAAAAAAATCCAAGAGAGGATCTCAGTCCGTCTCTGAAATTTCATTACCTCAAGTCAGCATTAAAAGGAGAAGCCAGGAATGTGGTTACTCATATGTTGCTCGGCTCGGGAGAAAATTATGAAGCCACTTGGGAGTTTTTAACCAAGCGGTATGAGAATAAACGGAAGATATTCTCGGAGCACGTTAATAGGCTTACGGATATGCCCAATTTAAATTTGGAATCAAATAGGCAAATAAAAACATTTATTGACACAATTAATGAGTCAATTTATATTATTAAATTAAAGGGACAATTATCTGAAGATGTGGATGAAATTTTTGCCCACATAATTCTAAAAAAATTCAACAAAGAATCCTGTTTGGGCTAGCGCCAAATAGTTGTAGCGCCCCTCGCAGTCCTCTCATCGCCTCTTCTCTTTGATATTGTCGCCTACAAGCGGCAGCTGCAGCTTCAGCTGCAGATTTAGTTCTTAGTTCTCTTTTGGTCAAACTGGAGTACGGATCTCTCTCCATTTGATTGTTGCCGGCACGGACTAATTCCGCTTGCCATAACTTAAATTGAATTCTTTTGTATAATACATTAACTAGAGGCTCTGGCCCACTGCCACCCTTAATAAATGCGAATTATAACGTTGTGGAATTAAAGCGCATTTTTTGCTGAACTTTACTTTGTGATCAAAGTGGATTTAAATAGGCTTAGAAAAAGCTCGAAGCCTCAACAAATCCCTTAATTTATATGAAAGCCATGTCAAAAAGGCAAATGAAATTAACATGACATCAGTGTCATTGACTTTTTGGAGCAAAGGCTCAATTCTATTTCCTTCTTTCCACAGGAAGATATACCTGTTCGGAAAACAATTAATAATAACATGCAAAAAAAAATTATACTGAAAATTGCGCGTGTTGTAAATTTCCGGGGCATACAATTACCCAATGCCTCAAATTTGAAGGGATGAAGAGATAGAGCGACTGGAAATCGCGAAACAAGTTCAACTATGTACTAGATGCCTTAAACATTTTGACGGGAAAAGATGTACAAGTTACACTTCGTGTATCTCTCACTTCTTGCTCTTCTGGCTCTCTACCGATTCCTACATTCGGCCCTCCTGACGTAGAGTTTGACCCAAACTCCTTCATAAACTCCGCCACTGTGGTGGTTCTGAATGGACCTTCGGACTCCCCAATTTTCTCTACGTTGTACCTTCCATGACTATGTACTTTAACGACTTTGTAAGGACCAATATATTTCCCTTTCAATTTAAGGCCCACCCCGTACTGCGTACGTCTAATCGCCACTAAGTCGTTCAATTTATAACATTTTTCTGCCTTTCTCTTCGCATCGAATGATCGCTTGTTTTCTTCCTGTATGCTTTGGATATTGTCCCTTGCTACTTTGCGAATCTGATCGCGCTCACTCTCTTACTCATCGATTAAGGACTGCTGCACCAGGTGTCGCAACACATTGCTTTCAACTGTGCGCATATCTACACCTGTTAGAAGCTTAAACGGTGTTACTTTAGTGCTTCTTGGTTCAATGTTGTTTATTAATTGCTGCACTCTACCCACGTGCTTGTACCAATTTCCAGGACTTTCTAGGCTCATCTTTGACAGCATAGGCACTAAGATTTTATGCATCCTTTCAACCCGACCGTTACCACGAGGTACTTCTGTAGCGATCAGCAAATGCTGGATCTTCTGATTCTCACAATATTCTTTAAATAAATGTGATGTGAAAGCTGCGCCTCGGTCTGACACAATTCTGAAAGGATTACCAAATGTGACAGCCTGCCTTTCTAAGCAATTTAACACTTCTTCGACTCCCGTGCTACGTGTTGGATACAACCAAACGTATTTCGAGAATGCATCGACAACTACTAAGATATGGTTCTATCTTTTCTTAGTAAGTTTCATTGGCCCTACGTGATCTATGTGATAAGTGACTAAGTGTTTATCGACTTTATCTATTGGATTTAAATATTTTTCCTGACGTCCTGCCTTCGCGTTTACCAAAATACACACAACACAGCTACCTACAACTTTTGTAACTTTGTCCCTCAGCTTTGGTATAAAAGAGGACTTCACCACCAGATCCTGCGTTTTCTTTGCTGAAAAATGGCCTTGCTTGTGTGCAATCTGTATTATTTCAGTTTCCATGGAAGACGGAACCACTATCAACTCTCGATTTGGGTCCTTGAACAATATTTGACTTGAAATATAAAAGTCTTCATGTCCCTTCGTTTCCACCAATTTTCTAATTACGCTGGCCCACTCGTCTGCTATCTGAGCTTCTTTGAGCCGATGCATCACGCTTTCGGTCAGCATGAAACAACTAACTCGACTAAGTGCGTCGACGTGTCTCATTTTAGTACCTGAGCGATGTTCTATCTCATAGTCATAGTCTTGCAAATACATGGCCCATCTAGCCACTCGCAACGGGACTTCTATTTTCTTCATCATTATGGCAAACGCATTACAATCAGTGATGAATTTGAATCTGGCTCCCAAGACATACACCCGCCATTTAGTTAGGGTTCCTGTGACAGCTAAGACCTCTAACTCGTATGAGTGGTACTTCTCCTCACATGGTTTAGTTTTTTGGCTCATATACATAACTGGATGCAGCTGACCATCTTCTGGATCCTTTTGTAGAAGTACAGCTCCGAAACCAAACTTTGACGCATCCGTGTATATCTCTGTAGCCAATTTAGGATTATATAACTTCAGCACTGGTTGATTCATAAGAGCTGCTTTTATTTGTTCAAAAGCTAGCTGCTGCAACTCTCTAAATTCAAATTTCACATCCTTCCTTAACAAATCTGACAGCGGTTTGGCTATAACGGCATATCCATCAACAAACTTCCTGAAATATGAGGTCAAGCCAAGGAATCGTTGGATAGCTTTCCGATCTGACGGAATTGGAAATTTTGCCACAGCCTGCGTTTTCTCAGCACTGGGTCTGATTGTACCGTTTTCTATAATGTACCGCAGAAAATCAACTGTACTCTGCAAGATTTGACACTTGGACCAGTTAATCTTCAACCCATTCAGCTCTGCAATTTTCAGCACTCTTCGTAGCTTCTGTATACCTTCATCTACATCTATACTTGGAATGATAATATCGTCCATGTAGACGACTACATCACCGTTTCTGATTAGGTCCCTGAGAACAGCCATTATAAAACGGGTAAACACAGCTGGCGAGTTTGAAATACCGAATGGCACAAACAAAAACTCATATTGCCCGTTTTGCGTTACAAATGAGGTGTACTTTTGTGATTCAACCTCTACTGGTACATGGAAATAACCATTTGTCAAATCCAATGCGGTGAATATCATCGAACCCTGCAGCTTCTCAATAACACTATCCATTTGCACCATGGGAAAATTGTCCCGAACTATTTTCTCATTCAATTTGCGATAATCGCAACACAGCCGTTTCTGTCCATTCTTTTTAGCCACCAGCACGATTGGCGAAGCATACTCCGACGTACTCGGTTTAATGATCTTCTGTTCCAGCCACTCTTTAACCTGTTCATCTACCACCTTTTGCTCACTGTAAGCAATGCGTCTGGCATGCTGGTACACTGGCAACTCATCGGTTAACACAATCTTCATTTCGACTGGACAGTAAGCATTCTTTTTTGGTTTGTAATCATTCAGGATACTTTCAACCAAAACTCTCTGTTGGGAAGGCAAGTGTGACAACTCTATATCACCTTTTTCAGTTGTCTCTGAGCTCAGCATACACAAGTTCTGAAATTCGCTCAGTAACTCCATGCATGAGCTTTGGCCTTTACTACCAACCTTTTGTCTTGTACCCACGCAACTACTTGACCTACGTATGAGCTCGGTCCCATTTTTGGTCACTTTCATGTCCACACTCTCTAGGAGAGTTCTGCCTAAGATGGCATCAAATGCCATGTCTTCGTCTGAGATAACATGAAACTCGACATTTAAACTCAAGCCATCGATCTGTACAGGAATCAAAAAGCTTCCAAAAGTCACGATTTGACTTTCACCAATCCCTGTTAGACATTTCTCACTGCCTGTCAATTTCATCACTCCGAGTTTCAAGAAAACATTTCGGCGCAAAAGACACAAATCTGCTCCCGTATCAACTAAACCCTTGAAGCTAACTTTTCCATAGGATACGTATTTCAATTCTAGCCCTGAAGAAGTAAACGAGCTTGTTGGCTTTGTTTTGTTCTCCACCTGTACTAAATTGGTTGCCGTCTCCTGCTTGACTTCCATCACAGCCTTGCACTGAGCTGCTCTATGTCCTGGTTGGTTGCACCTAAAACACTTGTCATTCCTTTTTGGGCAATCTCTTTTCATGTGGGACTCATCACCGCAGTTAAAACATTTCCTGACTTTCTCAGCTGTCTTCCCTGGATCTTTCTCACCTTTGTTGAAGTGAGAGTCCTGAAAGTACTTTACGTGTTGTTTCACCGAGCCTCGCATTCTCTGATAAGCCTTAATCTGTACCTTTAACTGCCTCATGTTCTTAGCCTGATACAATAAAGCCTTGTTTGTCTTAGAGTCTGGGATACCATCTACAAAGTATTCGATCAAACTTTCGTCATCAAGATCAATTGGCTTTGCCAATTCCATTAGCGCGTACAGGTACTCGTGCAACGTTTCGGTTTTCTTTTGCTGCCTTTTGCCAAGTCTACGATGAACCTCTGCTGATGACACTTTCACACCGAACTCTCTGATCAAAGCTCTCTTCAATGAACTCCAATCCCGAATATCCCTCTGACTACGTATGAACAACTTCGCTGCTCCGCCGAGCAATTGTTTTGCATATATAAACACTCTTCAGACACTCTTCAAGTTCCTCAATCCACTGATTAATGTCTGGTAAACTAGTTCCCAAAAGTTGTGAGACACTCCCCTCTACATCTTTTAGTGTAAACCACGATCTACCCGAGTTAGAACTCTCAGCTTGTCGATTTTGGCCTTTGGTCCCTTCATTTTCCCTTGACCGTGAATTGTTTAAAGGTAAGCTTGCAAATGACCCTTCCTCATCATCCTCATCATCCTCATCTTCGATCTGTTCTCCATTGTTTTCATCAACTAGAAGGCCATAATGAGCAAGTAGTCTGTCTTGCAGTTCAACTTTCCTTCCATTTCTGCTTAACCCTAGCTCTGTTAATTTGTTGCGTAAATCTGCTACGAGCAGTGCCAAAATCTCTTCCGTGTTCATTGTACAAACTTAAATCTATAGAGTGTATCTAAGAAAATATATATGTATGTGTAATGTACGAAAATATTAATCTAATATGTTTTCCCTGCCACAGTGCAGTTTTACAAGATTAATGGCTTTCAAACTTCAATGTTACAGCTTTTCGCTTTGCTTCTGTTAAATGAAAATGTTAACTTAACACTACCTCTACTTCATATACTGTTAACTCAACAGCACAATTGCAGTTCGCAATCCGTTAAGTTTAAAATATTAACTGTTAACACAACAGCCCAATCGCAGTCCGCAATCCGTTAAAATTTAAATTTCAGCGTGGCGTCTGTTCTCTCTGCTAGCTAAACGATCTCGCTCTTAAGGTTTCTCTTCGCCACTCACCATAACCAAATTTGTGCAACAATTTTTTGCGTGCCTCTCGCCTCTCTTTGGTCTTCACACGTACAGCTCCAGAATGTTCTTCTCGTCGTCTCACACGTACTGCTCCAGAATGTATTGCTCCCGACAGCGTTTTGATCGCCTCAACAATATTGCTCCAGATTTAGTTTTCGCCGTCTCGCCAATGCTGCTCCAGTTCGTGTTGTCGTTGTCCGACAATATTGCTTCAGATAGCTTCTCGTCGTCTCACCAATACTGCTTCCGATCGTATTTCGTCGTCTCACCAATACTGCTCCAGTTTGTGTTGTCGTTGTCCGCCAATACTGCTCCAGATATCTTTTCGACGTCTCACCAATACTGCTTCCGATCGCTTTTCGTCGTCTCACCAATACTGCTTCAGCTAGCTTCTCGTCGTCTCACCAATACTGCTTCAGTTGGTGTTCTCGTTTTCCCGCCAATACTGCTCCTGATTGCTTCTTGTCGGTTGCCTTCTTCTCCAGGCCTTCGTTTGCTTTGACCAGCCTCTTGCACTTTCCACTTCGCTCCTTGGTTAACCGCTATCCGCCTGTTAACGCTGCTCCTGTCCTGCTCCAGAATAATCCTGTCGTCGTCCCACAGCCTTGCTTGCTCTCTCGGGTTGGATTGCTCCTTGAACAACTACGCTTCTCGTTGCCTGCGCCGCCTGCGTCTTTGTGTCCCTTTACCAGCAACCATCCAACTGCTACCGTAACTGCTTCACGCCTTCTACTTGTCGCAGTGACCACAGCCAACGATCCTGCCTTTTGCTTCGTTGCCGTCACTGACCAAGATTATGCTGCTCCAGATTAGGTATTACTGCTTTCCACCTTCCTTGTTGCTTACTTCTCTTCGAGTCGGTTCCCTCTCTTTTTTTTCTTTTCTGTGTTGCAGTAAAATGTATTTCACAACTTTTTGCAATGTCGAGTGTTGCACATTCCCGACTCGCTTCCTCTTGTGTTGAGTCTGCTTTGCAAATTTTTTAATTTCGCAACTTTTGCAAAGTTGTATACTGCCGTCTCATTTCCTCTCACGTTGATTCTGCTTTGAAAATTTTCGCTTCCATTTTAGATCTGCTTCTGTCTCTAATTTTGAATTTTCACTAACGTTCCACACAGCAATACACAGAATTTATAGACTTTTAAACACACAATTTAGTTTAGTGACTAGGTTTATAATCGTTCCAAATCTCCGGCTGAGCCCCCAAAATTGTGGCCCCGGGAATTCCGCAGTGATGCAATAACTCCTGAGACGACGGTTTATATTAATATTATAGTTTATTTCACTTATTATAGATTTGGTTTTGATTACAAACATGTGTATTTTAACTTTAACGAGTTACAAGTTCTTTTCTGTTCTGTGCATGTGCTATGATCGAGATTTCGGCACCGACTACTTTGACGAGATTTGACTCTCTCGCTACTCTCTGAGATCTCTCTCAGCCGAAGTCGTTAAAAAGGACGGCCACTTCGTGTCTCTCTCACTTCTTGCTCTTCTGGCTCTCTACCGATTCCTACATATCTACTTGTGTGACTTCAACACATGTGTTGCTACCAACAGCTATAGTTAAAGTCAAATCTGCTAATGACTATTTTGAAAGCTTAAGAGCTTTGATTGACTGTGGGTCTCAAAGTACAATTATTTTGAAGAAAGCTTCACAGATTCTGCAGTTATAAAGAACAAGTGAGAAAGCTACAGTCGAGTGTGACCGACTGTGAGATACCTGGTACCCAAAGTACGTGAAATTAAATAGCACACAGACATGGAAAAAACAAAATGTTGACAAATAAAGACAAATGTTGCCAAAAACATGTTGAGCAAAGTTTAAAAGAGACAAATTCATTACGAATTAATACTGCGCCCTAAAGCACGCAACACTTTTTTTCGCTACTGCCGTTGTGGCTCAAGAGGAGAAGAAACTATTGTTTAATAACTTCCATGTTTATCATCCGATTTTACTCAAATTTTCAGAAAACGTCCGCAAATGCCTACTTATTTAATTTATCTATTTACTTAAGGCCAAACATTACTACTATTGCATATATAAAGTTTTTTACGAAATTCGGGGGCGGAAGTGGGCGTGACCAAATATTAAAACAAACCTGATCTGAGTGCAACGGATTAGAATGCTGTCCCCAAAATTTGGTAACTCTAGCTCTTATAGTCTCTGAGATCTGGACATGGGTAAATCGACTCGGCTGGTGATGCTGATCAAGAATATATATACTTTATGGGGTCGGAGACGCCTCCTTCTGCCTGTTACATACATTCTCGGTTGGCACTAACTTATAATACCCTTGTACCCTATGGGTACCGGGTATAAAAAGTTACACACAGATTAGTTTAGTTGGTATTAAAAAGTGCATTACAAAGCACAAGGTTAATTTACAAATTAAAACTAAAAATGAAAATAAAAAAAAACTTATGGAAGCACTACCAGTTAAATCAATAAATATATTCACTGAAAAGTGGAAAAAATTCCGGCTTGCCGATCCCGAATTTAACAAGCCAGGTAGAGTGGACCTTATCTTGATCAGCATCACCGTGTGAAACAACAGTTCTCAGAGACTATAAGAGCTAGAGTTACCAAATTTGGTGACAGCATTGGAATCTGTTGCACGCAGATCAAGTTTGTTTTAAAATCGTAAAAAACTTAATATAACATATAGTCGTAATTTTTGGCATAAAGTAAATAGATAAAATAAATAAGTAGGCATTTGCGGACGTTTTCTGAAAATTTGAGTAAAATCGGATGATAAACGTGGAAGTTATTAAACAATGAAGGTTGTATATGCTTCTTCTTCTTCTGAGCCACAAAGGCAGTAGAGAAAAAAAGTTTTGCGTGCTTTCGGGCGCAGTATTAATTCGTAATGCAACTGCGTACAGCTGCAGAATTTTTTTTTTCTTACATTTCTCAACTTCATTTGCTCAGCTTCATTTGTCAACATTTTCTTTTTTCCATGTCAGTGTGCTATTTAATTTCATGCACAATACTTTGGGTACCGGGTATCTCACAGTCGGTCACACTCGACTGTAGCTTTCTCACTTTTTAAAAATGGGGCAAAGAAAATAGGTCAAAACACAGAATTCGGTTGGATTGTGTCGGGTTTCACAAAATCGAAAGACAACAATTCTATAGTTGCAGATAAATGTTGTATTTTAAAAAACAAAAGAAAAACTTTTGAAAATAATTTTATTAAAACTACCACTAAAGAATCAAGTGGTAGGTATATGGGAAATATTCCATTTAAGGACGATACATCCATAAGGGAATCAAAGCCACTTACAATGGCACCTGATATTAACCTGGAGAAAAAAATTTAAGGGAAATGAAAATCGAGTAAAAGTTAGAAGAGGAGTTGGCAAAGGCCATAAAGGAAAATGTTGCAATTGCATGGTGACTCAGAAAGAAAGAACGTAAGTCGCTTTTTTTTTTTTTTGTTATTCCCCCGGCAGGACCTCACTACGGAGGTATTTCGGGGACAGCAGTATTAGACGAAAAAATCACTTGGTTATTGGCGTTATTGAAGGGTTCTAGTTAACTCGAGGTCGTAGTCGGCTTATTTTCATATAAGTAAATAAAGACTTGATTATATGCCAAGATTTAATTAATAAATGGGAAAATTATATATTGCGCCATATGATAGCGCAAGAACTAATGATTACACTTTTATTTGCCCATCATAGATAGGAGATGTTAGTGAAGCTCCAAGGTTTATTTGGGATCTGCCAAAACCAACTACATTAAATCATACTCTCGGAATTGAACTGCCAAATAATGAAACTAAACATTTACATTAAAGAAATTCAGTATAAATGAAAAGATTTAAATATCCATTATATTGTCGGACACGCTGGTTATATAATTGCTTTAATAAATATGACAATTATGATAATTTTTAGAAATACATTTATAATACGAAAATGTACACCCAAAATTGCCAGGCCTTTGCGAGGAATTTAAATGTTAACAGTTAAGTTAAAGGAAAAATTATTTAAAACTACAGTCCACTAAATCGTTGTATGAAATGTATAATTCTTCAATATGTTTGTACATTATCAAAATTTTGTATTTTTTATGACAAATTTTAAATTGTACACCCACACCCAATCTTGCTGGCCCTTGGCAAAATGTTCACACATGAACACGTTTATATATAAATATATATTTATCTTCAAATCAATGCAGCTGTATGCTGCTTAGCGCATGTGCGCATGACTTTAAACTAGAGGCGGTAACAATTCAATTTTTAAATCGATTAAATCGATGTTTTTGGATGAGCGAAGAAATCGATTCCTTTATTAGGGAATCGATGCATCGCTTAAGTATTTGTGCATTCCAGCGTGTTTAACGGAATCAGAAACGACATTCAGCAGGGGTTGATGTATTGTAACTGACCGGCGAGCTGCCTTAAAGCCAAAAAATGTTGGTCTTTACCAGCAAGAACCAATGGGTTTTTAGATATTGAATAAAAACATTTGATCTCATAAAATATCTTTACATTGAATTATATTTTGGTTTACAACAATTCGAAATATGATGTTTTCCATTCTATTTTTGAAGCTAAAATATGCCTTTTTCCTATTTATTTTTTTTTTATTTTAAATCGATTTAATCGATCTTTTTCAGAATTGAATCAAAAAGAATCGATTCACAAAAAGTAGAATTGTTCTCAGCTCTACTCTAAACATAGCGGCAGGTTGAGCGTAACACAAATATTATAATGTAAAACTGAGACCCTGCGGGGATCTCAGCATATCTTTAAATATAGCGGCCAAACGGGCCTAACACAAAACACTTTAAAATATGTACATGTAATTTGAATCCATGCGTGGGATCCACGAATTCTGTGTTCTCCCCTATCGCACTGAAGAATGTATCCCTTGCTAATGGATAAACAGACCACTCCGTGGGCCTAGCTATAAGTCTAGAATAAGATTTGATGTTAGCTACCTAAGCTAGGATCTATATAAAGCGGAGTCCGCTCCTAATAAAATCAGTTTGAATTCTCAACTTAAGAAATGTAGACGTTTGCTTAATTTGCGGCCTCTCTTACAATAATTAAAATACATTCTTTTTTTTTTAAATTTTGTAATTTTTCAAAAATGGCTCTAACGATTTTGTTAGTTACTCAAGGTCATATAGCCTTTGAGATGGCTCAACTTTTGGTATATACCACATATCTGAGAAAACTCGCTTTCTCGACATATTGCTTACTAAATTTAGTAGCAAAGATCCCATATACCCAACCTTTTACATGCACTATACATACATTTATGTAAAAACACACATAGACTCATATAGAGAAGTGCACAATTGCAATAAACTTTAAAACCATCAAGCAAAACGTATATTTTAAATTTAAAAAATATTTAATTTGATCCACTTTTTGCTTTCCCGCTACTTTGCCGGGATAGCAGAAAAAAAATCGATTTTTCGCGCCCATAACTTCTAAACGACTAAAGTTACTGAAACGTGTTATATGTCGTTGGAAGGGTATTTTAAAATGATAATTACTTTGCCTTTACAAATTTATCTAAATATTATAATTAAGAATTTAAATGTTAAATTAATTTTTTTTTAAAGATTTTTTTAATATTTTTAATTTTTTTTACGATTTTGATACTCACTTCAGGCCTTATAACCCTTGAGATTGCTGTTTACCTTTTGGGGTACTACCCATATCTCCGAAAATTCGATTTCTCATCAAAATTAGTACCAATGATCCCATATAGCTAACTTCTTCATATATGGATTTTTTTTGTTAGTTTTTCACATTTGAAACAAATACTTCTGATATCAAAAACACCTCTTAACGAGATACTACATTTTGTGACGGAAACCGGCGTTCAGCTAATATCAGATGTCATAACTATGTGCTATAATTTTGTAATAATAGCGATATAGGAACGACCTCTGGAATTGTATTGAGCTATACTAATTAACACTAACTATTGAATACCTACATACATATGACATTTTAAAAACTTATTCCAGGTCACCACTGATCCCTGAATCTATATCGCAGGAGGGTACTACTAATAATATGGACTCCAGATCTGTTGTTTCTGGTTATGACCCAGCACAACTCCGGTGGCACAACCCAATGTACAGCTTTCACGCCCTGCATAGGTTTTA
This sequence comes from Drosophila triauraria, assembly GCA_014170255.2. Classification (NCBI taxonomy): domain Eukaryota; kingdom Metazoa; phylum Arthropoda; class Insecta; order Diptera; family Drosophilidae; genus Drosophila; species Drosophila triauraria. Next base: position 304,818 of record JABJVT010000007.1, read on the forward strand.
AACTTGGCCCCCACAAAGCCCATATCAGGCATCAAGCGGCAGAAAACGAACACAATTTTTGGAATTGCTCCTCCGAAAACAATCTTTATAACGACAACAGTTTAAATGCTTCTTTGACCGATTTCGTTGTCAGTAAGTTCAACTTCAAACAGATGAGAAATTGTTCATCCATTAAGATCTCCCTTCAAGATAATCTTTTTAAAAGAGCTCTGGATCCTTCTATTTGGCCTGACCACGTATTTGTTCATGAAGTTGTAAGTAAACCGAAAAATGGCAATTAATTTACCAATAACTCCGCCGTTACACGTTCAAAAAACCATGCTATGCAAACGTACTTGTTTTTACGGAAGCCTGGTTGAATTCATCAGTGTCTGATTACGAAATTGTCTCATCCAATTATAATATTTATCTATGTGATCACTCACCGCACCGGAGGCGGAGGCCTAATGGCTGTAAAATCGACCCTCCCTTCTAAACTTATTAAACTTAATGTGGATGATAATGTCAAATTTGTTTCCATTCGAATTTCTCTACATAATGTTTATGTATATATTTCTTGCTCGTATATACCACCCCGATCGGATATAAGCGTATACTTGCACCACTTATCTTGAATTCAAATCATACAGTCTAGTCTTAAAGATGATCACCTCGTTGTCTTGGTATCTCATCTGTCAATATAAATACATGTATTCGGGTCTGTGTATAAACCCAGTATCAGCTTGGTTTTCCAAATAATCTATTAAGCCGGATCGAAAGTTACTTGTCTTACCGCACCCAAAAAGTCATATTTAACAGGTCTCTTTCTAAAAATGTAGTCCTCACTTTGGGAGTTCCGCACGGTATTCACTTGGGACCACAGCTTTTTGGCTTATTTATCAATGACTTACCCTCTGTAATTTTTGAATCTTTAAGCTTAATGAATGCTGACGACGTTAAAATTTGTATGCACATTAAAAACAACGATTCTCACGTTTTGTTGCAAAACGACATAATCCGTCTTCAATCTTGGTGCGTTAATAACGGGCTTAACTTAAACTATTCCAAGTACAGTATTATGTCCTTTTGTCGGACTAATTTACACGTGTCGATCTATTTTCTAGGGCCAAACATCCTTGAGCGTGTTTCTATTGTATCTGCTTATACTGCTTATGCGTATGGTCACCCCAGTATTCAAAGTGTCTAGAACTCATTGAATCGGTGCAAAAATTGTAATTCTTTATCCCAACCCACCCGATATGAGACGGAGCATATCGTTATCCTACCCGGTTGGGGGTAGGTTAGGTTAGGTTAGGTTAACACGGACGGCCCTCGCAGGGACCTGCATAGGCCAATATGGCCCTTAGTTGTCCGGATGGGTGAGTATGAACCTGGCGATAGTTTAAGACGCTTCGAAGTCCTTAAGGATCGACGTGTTTTTCGCGAAAGCAAGTAGTTTGCCTGGCGTTCTCCTGGATGCATCTTCTAGCGATGCCAATACCAGTCATGCCAATAGCAGTCTTCAATCTTTCCGTGGTAGATGCATTACGTAGTGGCTGAGTTTGTTATTGCGTTCCTTACACATGATTTTCGAGATCTTGCAGGCTGTGGAGTTCCTCCACATTCTTTTGATTTGTACGTCGGCCCGGCTCTCTAGTTCGCTTTGAAGCGTTCTCAAGCAGACAGGTACGTTCTCCATTCTTTCATTCGCCAGCCCGACGCTTGGCGATTCTAAAGAATTCCCTGAGGTAATTTCTTTGTTTCGATAGGTCCCTGTTCCACCAGGGTGGCTTGGCCCTCTTTTTAGTTCTCGATACTGGGCATGATGCAAGATATCCATCCAGTAATTCCTTGGAAAGGGTCTCTAGGGACGTTTCATGTCTGCCGCGGATTTTACTACGACCGGACGTGTGGCAAGTCTCGTCTTGATTGTCTTTTTAAACTTTTCCTAGTTTGTATTCCGGGAGTTTCTGTAGACTGTCAGCTTTGGCGAATGATCAAATACGTATTCGAATTGGATGTACTTGTGATCTGAGAAGGATGGTCTTTCGATGACTCTCCATCATGATAGCATAGCACTTTGTCCTGTGAAGAGTGTTATATCTAGTACGTTTGATGAAGTGGGGCTCACGTATGTATGCTCCTCCCCCACATTTGCTACAGATAAGTTAGCATCACCACAGTCAGGTCATCAGAGCTGTAATAAGACATTAGGTTAGCGTGGATACCCTTCCGCACGAGTACGGCGGTTCTATTCCTGCTTACCGATGGTGCGTAGAACAGTTGTAGTTGGAGGACCTTAGTCCGGCCACGGAATTGCCAGAGGCAATCCATGGCTCCTGAACCAAGGCTGTGTCGATGGACCCTTGCTCCATGGCAACCAGGAGTTCCGTCGATGCGACTTTGACCTTATTCAGGTTGAGCTGCAGTACCCTCAATTGTCATGGGCACTCTGCTTACCTCCCGACGGGTTGACTATAATGCCTGCAGGGTGTGTACGTCCTTGTCTGCGAGTTGGCGCTTTTTGAGGCGCAGGTAGACACTACCCATGCCCCACGCCATCTTTCTGTATCGTGGGTACAGCACATCCTCGGTCTCCTTACTGATCTTAAGGATCACGCGTTGGCCCCCCTCGTTGGGTAATGGGCTCCCAATGTGGAGGATCCTACAGCCTGCCGTCGGGATGTCCAGGTTCTGTCGCTGTAGCAGCTTCAGCGCACGGTCCCCCTTGATTGCGATGGGGAAGAGTACCTTCGCCTTTGGAATTGATGGTATTAACTCCCTGTCCACTACCTCCAGCTTGGCCCCCTCCCATTGACCCCATTCAGCCACCCGGCACCATCAAATGTGGGCATGGGAGCCTTGGGGTCCTCCTCCATCCGTGCAAACAGCGATTCCACGAGCCGCGCGTGCACCTTCTTCCACCGCGCCTCAGTCATCTTGCCGTTCTCGTCACTCCGGTCAATGAGTGCCACGATCAGATGTCGTTTGGTCACCTCACTGACCTTTGTTTTCGCTGGCTTCTTCGCCTTTGGTGGAGGGCCTCCTTGGTCCCGCGTTGCCGCTTGCTCACCGGAGCGTCCTTGGCTGCGCTCTCGGCGGAGCGTTGCCTTTTGTTGGCAAGCATCTCCTACGCCTTGTTAGCGAATCCACCCTTCGAGGCCATTTGAGATAGCTTGGCAAAGTGCAGCTGGCTTTCCATAATTCTTTGCTCAGCCCAAGCCAGCTTCTCCTTCTCCTCACTGGAGAGAGTGGGCTTGTCCTGGAGCCGTCTATGAATCTTGAGGGCAGCCTTATACTGCGTCATCGCCTTCATCCCCTCGCTTGAACGCTTCGGCCCGTCCCTGCGCAGGGAGCTAGTGTCTGGTTTCGGCGAGCGGAGAAGCCTGTCCTCCTCTTCCTGTGTCAGCTGTACGCTCTCCAGGTCCGAGTCTGTCTCGGCACCTGTGCGGCTTAGCCTGATCTGCGGTTTCGTTGTTGTTGTTGTTTTGGGCAGCAGTGTTGCAACTGCTAATAATAACAACTGCAACTCCCTTAATAACAGAGGTGCGACCGCTGGCGACACGCAGAGAGGATTGCTCCACCCCGTGCCCGCCGGTGGTAGCAGTCACGACTTCCACCGACGTTTGGGTAACCATACTGGTTAGTTTTCCACCCACTACGTTTTAAGCCTACCGCCAGGCACCTCCAACCATGGCTACGGATTCATTGCCTCCGGCTTGGGAGGGCAGCAGGAATTGAATCGTAGCCTTAGCTAAGCACTGCATTACCCCGGACTGAGTAAGCGGCAATGCATTACCCGTTATTCGGGTTAATACAGTGCCCATTGCCCAGCCGTCACCCTCGTGGTTGGGTTGGGGACAAGATTATTATTAATATTATATTTTAATGTTAACAGTAAATTTTTGTTAGCTTATGAAGAACAAAGAACCGTTCCTATAGCAGCTATAAGACATAAGAAGTTGTCCGATTTTGCCCGTTCCGACAACTGCAATAGAAAGAATAATATGTGCAAAGTTTTATTCAGATAGCTCAAAGACTGAGAGACGCGATTGCGCAGCAAACGACAGACAAACGGACACAGAGACGAACAGACAGACAGATGGACAGACGGGCAGACGGACATGGCTAGATCGACTCGGCTAGTGATGCTAATCAAGAATGTATATACTTTGAAGTACATATATGACTAAAATATTACCCTGCAAAGGTATACCAAATTTGTATTTAGAAAAGTGTTTTGGTTAACAAGCGCTTGAACAAATCGTATGAGTGTCTTCTTGTGACTTGCTTTCTTGTCCTTGCCTCTCAGGTCATCTCCCTCTTGCAACGTCTCTAAGCGCCCCCTGACAGCAGTCTGTCTCTCTTCATTTCTAGCACATAGCAACATACATACATACATTGCAAATCTGTTATTTTTCGATTTCTCTTTCACTTTTAAAAAATGTTCACTTAGCAACAGCAAACTGAATATGAAGTGTGTTCAAAAAAGAAGGTGGCTTGGTATTTAAAAAAAATTTTATTTATTTATCAATATTTATGTTGTCCACTTCGATTACCCCTCAGATACAATACACTTATGCCAACGGTTTTTCCAATCCTCAATGCACTTCTCATAAGCACTTTTCGGTATAGCCTTGAGCTCTTCCATCGATTCAGTCTTTATCTCTTCAATCGATGCAAATCTCCGTCCTTTCATAGGTCTCTTTAGTTTTGGGAACAAGAAAAAGTCACATGGGGCCAAATCCGGAAATCCGGTTGTTTTTGGCCAAAAAAACTCTCACAAGCAAACATGAGTAAGCAGAAATGCCATGAAATGTTTTTTCAAAAATCTGCACGTTTTCTTCGTATTGCATCTCGCAAACGGCGCATAACTTCAAAATAATATTGTTAATTTTTAACCGTACGACCATATGGTAATCGAAAAAAACAGTGAGCAAAACTTTGACATTTGATCAAACATGGCGTGATTTTTTCGATCTTAGCTCTTCTGGCCGCTTCCATTGGGACGATTGGGCTTTGGTTTCGATATCATAACCATATACCCATGATTCGTCACCACTTACGACCCTTTTGAGTAAATCTGGGTCGTCGTTGACGTCATTGAACAGTTCTTGAGCGATGCTGATGCGACGTTTCTTTTGGTCATAATTAAAAAATTTCGGAACAAACTAGCAATATACCAACATCCTCAGCTACTTCTCTGATAGTGATTTTACGATTTTCCAAAACAATTTTCTTCACTGCTTGAACGTTTTCATTAGTTGTTGATGTGCTTGGGCGTCCAGAGCGAGGCTCGTCATTGGCATCTTCCCAACCATCTTTAAAGAGTTTGTACCACTTGTAAATATTTTTTTTACTCAGAACAGTTTAACCGTATGCCATTGTCAGCACTTCAAGCGTTTCAGAGCCCTTTATTTTATTTTTTACACAAAATTTAATGTAAATCCTGTGATCCATATTTTCGATAGCAAGAAATCGCCGAGCACGCAAAACACTTATAACTTTTACGCCTTTCACAACCAAACAAAAAATGCTATTCACTTGAAATTTGGTACAGATGCTCGGAAAGAGTGTACCAACACAACAAAACAAATGAATCGATAATCGAAGGAACGTTGCCCGCGAAACTTAAATTATAATTTGCACTCCCGCTCCATGAAACGAAAACGAAACAGAGTTTGTATAAAAATGCAATATCTTTGTATTCTATAGTCTTTGCTAAAACTGAGTTTTAAGGCTATAGAGACTAGCCCAAAGTTTAGGCAATGATAGTCCAACATGACAATTTTTTAGGTAATATTTTAATTCAATTTCCATTATGTCGTAAAATAAGGGTAATGCGTTACTTTAAATTTGGGTTATATTAAATATTTATTTATTTATTTATTTAATTTTTGTAAAGATTATAGTAAAGTTAACGAATATTGAACATAAGTATATTATTTTGCTTAAACGTTTTTGACTTAAAAATATGAATTACTGGGGAATATAAATTCTCAAATTCTTAAAATTTTAGGAATATCTTTTTTCTGGGTGTAATAACGCAGCCCGGCATGGTTCAGTTACAAGAAAAGTTAAGGGTGCCTCTTATAGATTTTATCGCGATGAACACAGTAATCTGAGCTCCAAAATGCTCCATCACGTCAGAACTTGTAAATCAAGGTCAAAAAGTCAACAGAGTAACCATACTTTGTTTATTTTTGGGATGTTTTTCCAAGAGATTTACATACTTGTTTATTTTTAAAAGTAACAAGTACGAAAGCTACAGTCGAGAGTGCTCGACTGTGAGATACCCGGTACCTAGACCTAACTAGTCTCTCAAACAAACTAGTTTCTCTGAATTAAACTTTGCAGATAGCCTTCTTTCTATTGCAGTTAGTATATATGTCGGAACGGCTGGAATCGGACGACTATATCTTAAAGCTGCCATGGGAATGATCGGAAATTAATGAAAAAAATATATATCTTCTCTGTTTTTCAACGTACTTTTATAAATTTCGAGATATAGCTGATTTTTAAGGTTCTAGAATTACAGTTTTAATTTCATTAGGATCGAAAAGCCATATCATACAAATAGAAGCGATCGATTAATTTATATGGATATGTAAAATTCTACATGTAAAACGTAAAATGTGTCGGTAACCTTAAAAATTGTACAAATTTTGTTAGTTTGATTAGTTTCTTGTTTAACATAAATTCACTCAGAACTGGTTAAAGTACTAGTTATATTTTTGTTGTTTAAAGTGACTTTTAAAGTTCATTTAAGCAAAATCATGGAGTTAAGCCGTGAATATATTCGTCCGATTATTTTTCACAGTTTTAAACGTGGACTAACTAGACAAGAATGGTTCAATGAACTGAAATCGATATATGACGACCAAGCCCCATCCTTAAGTACTGTAAGAAATAGGTACAATGAATTTTCACGTGGTCGCAATTCGCTCACTAACGCATCTCGCGAAGGTCGTCCAAAAACTGTTGTTGTGCCAGCAAATGTCGATGCAGTGAGCGTAATGATTGAGCAAGATCGACATGTTACATACCATAAGATTTAGGGCATACCTTGGGCATAAGTTCCACCAGCGTACATTCAATATTACTTGAGTGCCTAGTCGGAAAAAAACTTTGTTAGCGTTGGATACCGCATAATCTGACAAGTGATCAAAAAGAGGCCCGTGTCGATTGGTGCAAGAAAATGATAAAAAAAATGCAGTGCCGGGACTTCCAAAGATGTCTACAAAATCGTTAAAGGTGACGAATCGTGGATTTATGCATATGAGCCCAAAACTAAATAGCAGTCGACCGTATGGGTGTTTCAAAATGAGGAAAAGCCAACGAAAGTTGTTCGAGCAAGGAGCACATCGAAGCAGATGGTGGCCATCATGTCGCCACCATTCCATTAGATAAACGTAGAACGGTCAATTCTGAAAAGTGTTTCGAAAAATAAGGAAAACCAACAGCCGAATACGACTCATTCTCCACCACGACAATGCAAGTTTTCACCAGTCCAAGCAAATAAATGACTTTTTGGGCACTCAAAATATTGAATTGATGGGTCAGCCGTCTTACAGTCCTGACTTGGCACCTAATGACTTCTCTTTGTTTCCTCCTGGTCAACGATTTTCATCGCCAGAAGAAGCAGTTTTGGCGTTTAAAAACCATGTTTTTGTGGTTTCTTAGGAGGAATGTAAAAAATTATTTGAAAATTGTTTTGTTCGAATGAAAAAGAGTATTAATAACCTTGGAGAATATTTTGAAAAACAATAAAACCGTTTTTAAATACCAGCTTTAATTTTTTCATTGTTAGGCCAGGCAGCCCACGTATATTGAAATTTTGCAAGCATGGATGGATACAGGTAAAATCTGAAAATATCCATAACTTCTTTAAAAATCATCGCAGACCAAAACAAGTAAGAGCTAAAGTCGAGTGTGCTCGACTGGTAGATACCCGGTACCCAAAGTATTGTGCATGAAATTAAATAGCACACTGACATGGAAAAAAGAAAATGTTGACAAATGAAGCTGAGAAATGTAAAATGAAGTTGAGAAATGTAAAAAAAAAAATTCTGCAGCTGTACGCAGCTGCATTACGAATTAATACTGCGACCGAAAGCACGCAAAACTTTTTTTCTCTACTGCCTTTGTGGCTCTTGGGCGTTGAAGATGCACTACGGTCAGTACACTCAAGTGGCCATTTAAAACCAAGCCCGGGCTTGTTAGGGTTAGGTGTTAAATAGGCGCGAAAGAAAAGTATAGAAAAAAGAATGCGAGGAAATTTAAACTACTATCAGGCAGCTCGATTGCTATCTTGCATATGTACTAGGTGGGTTAAGATTAATGTTTTTAGTTTAGGAAGGCTATCTACAGATGAGGTAATTTTATACAAATCATTATAATTTGCACATAATACTCTAAAGGGTTCATGCATTTCATACGATGTTCGGCATTGGTGCAAGACCAAAGGCAGGTAGGATCTTGTCGTTCTACATGGTACGTGGAAATTCAACTGACCCAATAGATCGCTGCTTTCCACGTCACCACGGATCAGATTATACATAAAGACAATACCTAACATCGTTCTACGGTTTGCTAAGGAAGGTAGGTTAATCAGGAGAAGTCTACTAGAATAAGAGGGCAACCTAAGGTTTGCATCCCAGTTTAAGCCACGAAGAGCAAAAGTAAAAGTTCTTTGAACAGACTCAATCCGTTTGCTGTGAACGTCCCACTGGGGACTCCAAACGCAAGATCCATATTCTAAAATAGGACGAACTAACGAAGTGTATAAATTCTTCGTGACGTAGGGGTCATCGAATTCCTTCGACCACCGTTTAATAAATCCAAGCACACCCTGGCTTTATTCACAATGCACGAAATATGATCAATAAACTCCAGTTTAGGATCTAGGCGGATACCCAAATCGTCAACTAGCGTGATCCTTTCCAAAGAGCAGCAGTTCAGCGTATAAGTCGCAAGCATGGGGAGACACGTGAGAATGTCATCAGCTTGCATTTTGAGCCATTCAGGTTTAATAAGTTTACATTGCACCAAGTTTGAAAGTTATTAAGATCTGTTTGTAAATCCGACTGGCAAGCGCGGTCCTTGTATTGCACACAAAGCTTAACGTCGTCAGCGTACATGAGTACTCTGGAGTTAGTCAAGACTTTGGGCAGGTCGTTAATAAATAAAGTAAAAGTAAGGGACCCAAGTGGTTTCCCTTTGCGGGACACCAGAGGTCACCCAGAGAACATTCGACAAGTTGTTTTAAATAGAACCTTTTGCGTCCTACCATTCAGATAACTTGAGATCCACCTAAGAAGATCGACAGGAAAACCCATTAAGTCGAGTTTCCTAACAAGAAGGGAGTGATTAACGGAGTCAAATGCTTTACTGAAATCAGTATAGATCACATCTGTCTGCAAATTTTGTGGAAAGCCCTTATAATGAAAGAAGTGAGCTCCAGAAGGTTAGTAGTCGTTGATCTTCGTTTAATAAATCCATGTTGGCATGGAGAAATTACTGATCTACACAGGTGCTGCAAATGGGAGTAATTACGTTTTCGAAAAGTTTTGGGATGGCTGACAACTTAGAGATTCCTCTATAGTTGTTAGCATCCACTTTGCTACCTTTTGTGGAGAGGAATCACGAATGATTCCTTCCAAACAAGGGAAATTGGGAAGTTTCTAAGGATAAGGTAAACAATTTTAGAAGGGACTGCACAGGGACTCGGCACAATACCTAAGCACACAGCCTGGTATTCCGTCGGGACCTGGCGAATAAACCGGCTTGACACGTTGAAGATCCAAAATAAGGGAGCTTTCGTTTAAGCTAGGACTGAAGATTAGGTTTGTTTTGGGCATGCTATAAGAATAGGTTTGGTTTGAATCGGATGACGGAGAATAAGTAGTTTGAAAAACTGAGCAAAAGATCGGCGATTGCCTGATCATTGTTTGCTGTCGTATTTTCAAATGAAAGCGAGGAAGGATGTGTAATAGGCTTACGTTTAGTGTTGACAAAATTATAAAACTGTTTTGGGTCCTGCGCAAACTGAACCCTACAACGAGTCAAATAGTTTTGTAACACTGCGCGTTAAGCACGGTAAACTTTGACCGAGCCGCTAAATAGCGAGAATGAACAGCTTGAGAACCGTTACGTTTGAATTTAGAATAGAGATTAGACTTAACATTTTAAGGCGAGTCAACTCTATACTAAACCAGGGAGGCTTATTGGAGATTGACGGATAGTATAACGGAACACATTCTGTAAAAAAAGGAGTTCACGGCATTGTAAAAATATCCATGGCACCCACCATGTCAGTGCACATGTAGAGATCGGACCAATCAAATTCAGATATAAAATTATTCAGCCGTCGAAAATCCGCCTTGCGAAAGCAGTGAATTTTCTTTTCTGGCCGATCAGACTTATTCTCCATAGCAGTCCCAATATCGATAGTCACATCGAAAGTAGGATGGTATGGATCTTCGGGTAGCGTCAAGGGCGGGACCCTAGCCAAACTGACTCTTGCCGGATCAGAGACAAAGCAGAGGTCTAGCAAGCGATCTAAGGAATTTCGTACATAATTGACTTGAAACAATGAAATGTCAAACAAGCCATCAATAAAATCGTGACGTGCAGTAGTTAAAAGTGTGTTAGAGGATTCAGTTGTGGACCAAATAGATCCAGGAATGTTAAAGTCACCTAGAACAATTAAATGGTCCCTATCCGAAAGTCTATTGGAGACCGACTGGATAGCGGAAAGGTGGTTCCAATAAATAGGAAGTTCCGACAAGGGAGGAATGTAGAAACATGTAATAAAAATAAAACTACCATTAAATGATAGCTTCACACAAAGGAATTCAACATCGTTGCATTCCTCGAAAGCTAATACTTCAGACGTGAGGTTTGAGTCAACCGCAATGAGGACCCCACCCCTCGCCTGGAAGGCCGATCAAGCCTGTGTGTTGTGTACACAGCTGGAAAAACTTCGGAGCTTAGGATCTCCGGCTTTAACCAGGTTTCTGTGAACACTATCACCTGGGATGCAAAGAAACACTATCAGAATACAATTTAGGAAGCTTACTACGTAAACCCCTTGCATTCTGATAGGTAAGAAGGAGGGAATTGGTTAGTTTTTGGAGCTGGTACAGTGGTTTTGTCCGGCCTGGGTAGACTAATTCCTACCGGCCTTCTTTTCTTTTTCTTGGCTTCGTACTCCTTAACAACAACATACTGCGGCCAGAAATTGGCAGAGCATATTGTGTTAAAGAGTTCGTCAGGGACATTTATTTTGAAAGATGAAATATCCCTAGCATAAGAAAATTTAAATTTTTCCACCTTAATTTTATCGGACTTCGTTCTGTCTCGAATAAAGACAGTAACATCTTCAGATGTTTGAGATGGGTGAAGCCGAGAGACAAATATCTGCCTCGTTGGTGGTACTGCAATAAGGGCTTTTGGCAACACAGACTGGTTGGCTGTATTACCAATCTCAGAGACTATAAGAGCTAGAGTTACCAAATTTTGGGGACAGCATTCTAATCCGTTGCACGCAGATCAGGTTTGTTTTAATATTTGGCCACGCCCACTTCCGCCCCCAAATTTCGTAAAAAACTTTATATATGCAATAGTCGTAATGTTTGGCCTTAAGAAAATAGATAAATTAAATAAGTAGGCATTTGCGGACGCTTTCTGAAAATTTGAGTAAAATCGGATGATAAACATGGAAGTTATTAAACAATAAAGTTTTTATATGCTTCTTCTTCTTCTGAGCCACAAAGGCAGTAGAGAAAAAAAGTTTTGCGTGCTTTCGGGCGCAGTATTAACTCGTAATGCAGCTGCGTACAGCTGCAGAATTTTTTTTTTTACATTTCTCAACTTCATTTTTACATTTCTCAGCTTCATTTGTCAACATTTTCTTTTTTCCATGTCAGTGTGCTATTTAATTTCATGCACAATACTTTGGGTACCGGTATCTACCAGTCAGCACCTCGACTTTAGCTCTTACTTGTTTTGGTCTGCGATGATTTTAAAAGAAGTTATGGATATTTTCAGATTTTACCTGTATCCATCCATGCTTGCAAAATTTCAATATACGTGGGCTGCCTGGCCTAACAATGAAAAATTAAAGCTGGTATTTAAAACGGTTTTATTGTTTTTCAAAATATTCTCCAAGGTTATTAATACTCTTTTTCATTCGAACAAAACAATTTTCAAATAATTTTTTACATTCCTCCTAAGAAACCACTAAAACATGGTTTTTAAACGCCAAAACTGCTTCTTCTGGCGATGAAAATCGTTGACCAGGAGGAAACAAAGAGAAGTCATTAGGTGCCTAGTCAGGACTGTAAGACGGCTGACCCATCAATTCAATATTTTGAGTGCCCAAAAAGTCATTTATTTGTTTGGACTTGTGAAAACTTGCATTGCCTTATTGCCTAATAACTCCAAAGTTTATTATCCGATTTTACTCAAATTTTCTTTTTTTCTTTTTGTATTTACTTTAAATCGAATATAACGACTTGCTTGTATTTTTTATGATTTTCTAAGGCGGAAGTAGGCGTGGCCAAATATTAAAACAAACCTGATCTGCGTGCAACGGATTAGAATGCTGTCCCCAAAATTTGGTAACTCTAGCTCTTATAGTCTCTGAGATCTGGACATGGGTATATAGACTCGGCTGGTAATGCTGATCAGGAATATATATACTTTATGGGGTCGGAGATGCCTCCCTCTGCCTGCTACATACATTCTCGGTTGGCACTAATTTATAATACCCTTGGGTACCGGGTATAAACAATCTATAGGAATGACCTCCGACTGTTTTTACAACTGAAAAAAGATGAAATTCTGCTGGCTTGTTTAATTGGTAGAAAAATTTGACCTATTTTATCCAAACGTTTTTTATTTTTTCATCAGTTCTGCCATCTTCAGGAAATGAAAGCGAAAATTTTTGAAGGTTGTGTTCTTCAGTACAATAGAATAAAAGGAAGTGGCAGAAGTGTCACACCGCTTTCCTTAACTGTACATTCGCAATTTTATAGGCCATATGAGCAATCAGAGTTCGCTTGACTAAAGTCGCCGTACAAATATTTTATTTCACCTAACTGTTTTATTGCGGTCCTGCCCGCCCGCAACAGGTGCTGAATTCCATTTTCCTGAGAAGCAAACTCATTTGCACTTGGGGCCATGGCAACAAGTCTGGGTGAGAATCGCTGGAAAGAGGAGGGGCTAGTCAAATGTTGATATTAGCCACCCGAGCTGGGCCGCGCTGGGCTGGAACAAAAATCAAAAGCGGGCGGGGAGAGCAACTTCAGAACGACAGCAGCCCGTACTCGTTTTACTTCAAAGTAAATAGAACGGTTTTCAAAGTATTTGTCTATCTCAACCTGCAGCTTTTATCCACTGGAGCCTTCCCTTGCGAGATGGCTAATCTATGCCGTTGGTGTCGCGTGTCGCACGATTGCGTGCTGCAGATCAACGTAGTGCTGGTAGTGGTGGGACTGATCTTTCTGCTGGATGTATTCGGCCACCTCTACTTAAAGTCCGTAATTTTTCCCGGCCTCCGACTCTATCCCGTTGCCTTACGAGCCTGGCTGTTCTGGGTGCGCGGCCTGACTATGGTGGTCTACATTCTGAACGCGATCCTTGGAATCCGTATGGCCCGGCACCCGAGCATCTTCAAGCTTGCCTTCTATTTGTTGATTGGATTTGTACTTCTGCTCTACACCTTCAGCATCGCTGTCACGCGTTTCATGTACCGCAGCAGGTTTGAGTTCTTTGCACAGCTGCTGATCCTGCAGCTATGGGTCAAGGACGAGCTGGATAAGGTAGAAGTGGAGTTCGGCTGCTGTGGCAAGATGGGCCTTGTTGACTACCAAACGGGATCAAGCAATCGCACCTGGGCCAGTGGCTCCTGCTGCGAGGAGCCGAAGTGCCCCGGATGCATCTCGAAAGTCACAGAGTACTTGTGGACAATCGAAATGGAAGTGGCGCGGGACAACATTATCGTGACCTTTTTTCTGCTTGTGGGCTTGATGGTTATGCTTGCACACTTTAAGAACGTACAGTTCCATGAGGAACCCTTCGAGGAGGACTCCGAGGAGACCTCTGAACAGCGCCAGGACACCTTCAAGAACTAGTCAACCCGTAGTATACGGTATACTGTCAGAGTCAGCCGCCCATGACGCCAATTCAGGACCAAATTAACGGCCTCTGGCCTCTTTGGTCAATTGAACTTTAATCCAACATTTTGCCCAACGCCCCGGCATGCCTTTTTTCTGCTAACTTGTTGCGGCTCATTAACTCGGAAGCCAATGGTCCCCAAAATTATTACATTCAGCCAGCTTCTACTGATATCGGTACTTAATTAGCGCTCAAAATAAAATGCCAGAAATAAATTTTACTTGATTTGATGAGACTGAGCAAAACAATCGAATATGGTTTAATGGATTTATAAAGATTTATTGGCTTGCCTGTTTTTGTTTTCAGACTATTTGTTTTGGTTTCGAATGGTGGACTAAGCATACCAGATTCGCCATAAGGATTTTAACCTTACTTATTAGTTGCCAAAACAATAGGAGAAGGATAGCAACCGAGGCCAGAAATGATATTATTATTAATATTAATCTGTCGTTATTTTTGTTTAATGTAAGCACACCAAGTAATTCGCATTCCCATTTTCCTTTTTACTGTTGGCCTTAGCTTGAGGGAGACTGCCTTTTGTGGGGGAGCGTAGGGCTGTTCGAAAAAGTGCACGACTATGCTTCCGTTGCGGTTTGCCTAGAGGAAGCTCCACCAAAAAATAAACAGCCAAAAAGGATGCGAAATGTAAGCGGAAGTGCGCGAAATCTTTGCACATTTCACCAAGCGACTCCTCCCAGTCTAGTTTTACTACAGCGGAGGGGAAAATGGTGAAAGAGAGCTTTGGTGGATAGCTGAGTGGTTGGATGAATTGACAGTTTAAGGATAGAGTGCATTTGCGGGTGGATGGTTAAAATATGATATTTTAATGATGTTGACTTGTAAGACAGTTGACTTTAAGCTGTCGCTATAGCTTGACAGCTGACCCTTTGAAATTATAAGCGACTAATCCTAGAACCTGACAATTGAAAGCGATTCAAATTGTATGGTATGGTACGTTAATAAATAAAATCTATTAATTTAAATATTTTACTACTGTCAAAACCTGAAGCGACGTCTAAAATTTTATATGGGGAGTTTACGGCACGCGTCGCAAATATTTTTCGTCTGTGCTAATGATTAATCTTTTAATGAATAAAATTTTTTTGAAAATAAGATAACTTATATATAATCCCTTTGGGGAAGACGAGGTATCCAACGCTCAAAACCGCCATATAGATCCAAGCCATGTGATAACCGCTTTCTCGACTATAGGTTTTAGGTACATATGGAGAGCTCTGTATGCCAATCACGCCAAAATAAGCAAATATTTTTAACTTAGACTCGTATTTAAAAATACCTTAATTCCAGAAGAATATGGGGCGATATTCGTGCACCCTTGCAAATTAAGGTTTGCCAAGTTTAATTTTCTGCCTTATGGCTGCCTTCTGGTCAAGTTACTTGTCCATTAAAGTTATGTTCTCGCAATAATCTGTTGGCGGTTTTCACGGAACATTTCTTACTCAATATATACTGTTTGTTTGGTGCCGATATCTTCGGATAAATTGTACTTTTAAGGATAATTCGTATGTCTTCATGTTCACTGCATAATATTATATGGAGCATTTTGGCCCTTATCAGCAGGGTATTATAATTTTGTCATGATATTTGCAACGAAGTGAAGGAGGCATCTCCGACCCCATAAAGTATATATATTCTTGATCAGCATCACCAGCCGAGTCGATCTAGCCATGTCCGTCTGTCTGTCTGTCCGTCTGTCCGTCTGTCCGTCTATCGGTTTCTACGCAAACTACTCTCTCAGTTTTTGAGCTATCGGGCTGAAACTTTCAGCATAGTCTTATTTCTTTAGCACGCAGTATATATATGGAACGGCCGCAATCGGACCACTATATCCTATAGCTGCCATAGGACTGATGCCGAAATTAATGTAAAAGAAAATTTTAACTTTTTTGTTTTTCAACGTATATCAATCAATTTCAAGAGCTACAAACGTCCAAGCAGAACTACAAAGTCTGAGGGAGGAAAAGTATTTGACTACACACTATGGGTTTTTGGTTAATACAAGAGAAGCAGTCTCCTTATATTATCATAATGTTGAGTCTCTTCGAAATCATATCGAAGACATTGACAAAGACACACAATTATTCGATCTGCAAGCATCTTATGTTTTATTGAAACTTGGACTCTTCCAAGCGAAGAGTATAATATATATGGATTCGAAGTCATAAGAAGAGTTGATGGCAATCGATTGAATGGTGGCAAAAATGGTATTATTATATATGCCAAACAAATAATATCAGAAAATGTCGTCTTTTTGTTTGAGACCAATAAGTCTACAAGCCGAAGGTCTATATATCAATCAATCGCCTTTAAATATTTAAATACATCATTTGTTGTTGTATAGGAACCCATCTTTTCCTATTACACAATTTCGAACTGAAGTTATAGCTGATGTAGAAAATGCACGCAGATTAGATTCTAATAATAGAGTGGTAATACTAGGGGTTTTTAACATATGCCGATCAACCAGAAACGATCAACTCGAAAGGTCTTTAAATACTCTTAATCTGATACCAATCAATAATTCCTGCTACCACAAAGCACTTGACACAAATTGATTTTATATTTGTCGACAGCCGAATTCCGCATGCTGTAGCCCTTACTTATCAAACGCCTTTCAGTCATCATGACGGAATTTTCATAACTATAATAATTAGAAAATCGTTGTATTTATCTATATGTTAATTTATTTGTTATTTATGTTAAGTACTGATTATCATATTTATATATTTAATATAATATTCCCCTCGTGGATTGTGGCCTTGTGAGGGCTAAGTATGAGAGATTGTAGAGGGGCTAAGTATGTAAGAGAGATTGTGAGGGCTAAGTATGTAAGAGATTCAATAAATTTCACAGAAACAAGCTGCAATCCATTTGTTTTATTTTAATTGTGTATTATAAAATGATCTGCAAAATAGATCAATTTTCAATGATCCAATTGCAGACTGCAAGGGTATAAAAACTTCGGTTTACCGTTTACATTAATTTTGGCATCATTCCTATGGCAGCTATAGGATATAGTGGTCCGATTTCGTTCCGACATAAATACTGCGTGCTAAAGAAATAAGACTATGCTGAAAGTTTCAGCCCGATAGCTCAAAAACTGAGAGACTAGTTCGCGTATAAACCGACAGAGGGACAGACAGACAGACGGACATGGCTAGATCGACTCGGCTGGTGATGCTGATCAAGAATATATATACTTTATGGGGTCGGAGATGCCTCCTTCACTGCGTTGCAAATATCATGGCCAAATTATAATACCCTCTGCAAGGGTATAAAAAGACTTCTTTTAAAAAATCAAAGAAAAAAACTAGAAGGGCAACAACATATTCCGAATTTTTTTTAATTCAGATTTAAAATTGGTTCCTTAAAACAGAAAAATATTTTTTTTTCTTTGAGCTTAACTACTTTTTTGGAAAAATTAGTTTTAATCTGTCGATTAAGCGAGTTTTTTTTACCTTTTTGCAACTACAGAAAAATTCTCAAACATTGAAACAAACAAACAGCGATTATAAATACTAAAAAAATTTTGTATACTATAAAATTTTGGTTTTGAATGGCTTGATCAATTCCTAATTGAATGGTATCAAAATATTTGCTAAAAAATAGGGTACTCTAATCTTCCAAGCTCAAGGCTTTCTCGTTCTGTGTGTTATTTTGTAAACTTTTTTTTTTAAATTTACATTTTTATACCCGGTACCCATAGGGTACAAGGGTATTATAAGTTAGTGCCAACCGAGAATGTATGTAACAGGCAGAAGGAGAAATCTCCGACCCTATAAAGTATATATCTTCTTGGTCAGCGTCACTAGCCGAGTCGATCTAGCCATGTCCGTCTGTCCGTCTGTCCGTCTGTCCGTCTGTCCGTCTGTCCGTCTGTCCGTCCGTCCGTCAGTGTGAAACAACAGATCTCAGAGACTAAAAGAGCTAGAGTTACCAAATTTGGTGACAACATTGGAATCTGTTGCACGCAGATCAAGTCTGTTTTAAAATTCGGCCACGCCCACTTTCGCCCCCGAAAATCGTTAACTTTATATAAGCTATAGTCGTAATTTTTGGCTTAAAGTAAAGAAATAAAATAAATAAGTAGGCATTTGCGGACGATTGCCGAAAATTTGAGTGAAATCGGATGATAAACATGGAAGTTATTAAACAATAAAGTTTGTATATGCGTCTTCTTCTTCTTCTAAACCACAAAGGCAGTAGCGAAAAAAAGTGTTGCGTGCTTTCGGGCGCAGTATGAATTCGTAATGCAGCTGCGTACAGCTGCAGAATTTGTCTCTTTTGAACTTTGCTCAACATGTTTTTGGCAATATTTGTCTTCATTTGTCAACATTTTGTTATTTCCATGTCCGTATGCTATTTAATTTCACACACAATACTTTGGGTACCGGGTATCTCACAGTCGGTCACACTCGACTGTAGTTTTCTCACTTGTTTTTTTTTTTAAATAACACACATAAAAAATCTATAAATATTTGTTCTTTGACTAGTCAAACACTTATTAGCCAAACATCGGTAGGCCGAAGTTTATATAAATAGTTTGACATTTTACACTTTACATGTAGTTTTGTTCATTCACATATAAGTCAACAGATCGCTCCTATGGCAGCTACATGAAAAGTTGTTTGATCTCAATGAAATTAAAACCGTTATTTTGAAAACGCTAAAATTATCTATATCTCGAATTTTATAGAAATACGTGGACACAGAAGTTATAATTTTTGTTCATTAATTTTCCGATCGTTCCTATGGCAGCTTTATGATAGTAGTAGTCGGATTTCATGCCGACATATGTACATATATACTAACTTCAATAAAAATAAGACTATTCTGAAAGTTTCAACCCGATAGCTTATATAATACCATGCAGGGTATAATAAACACAAGAAAGGTAAACAAATTTTTTTTAAACTTTTTTGTATGATATTTATAAATTTTGACTGATAATAAGTAATAATCCAAAAAACGTATCAAACACACCTTAAATAGGCTGAACAACTGCACTAGCCTATACTCAAAAAGCTCCAAGCCCCTTGATGCGAAATTCTGGTAGAGTGGACCCCCAGCTTACGAAAATGTCATTAACATTTTTTGTTATGGATAAGTAGTTTTATTTTCTTTCAGATTTTTTAAAGTTTTACGAGACAAAATCGTATGGGTTTTATTTTAAATCTCGACTTGTAGACAACATTCCGATTCTTGTATTTAGGTTTATGGTAAATAATTTAATAGGTTAGGTTAAGGTAAATAAATACTTAAACAATTTTTATGAAATCTTGAGATAAACGTAGGAGTGATTACACTTTAAAGATCCTCTATCTCCATCCCGCTCGCATTCGTACACAATGGCACAACGGCACTCGCCGCTAATGGTTAGTCAAGTCTGGATCCGTGGTTTGAAATTGAGGCGTTTTAAAACGAAACATTTTGATTTTATATTTTTTTTTTATCTACCTTATTTTTTAAACTTTTTGTAAACTTTTTGTAACTTTTTGTATTGTAAAGTTTTGGAAGAGGCGCGGATAAAAGCCATTTGGGACGTAGATTTCTTTCTTCTAATTGTATATTGTCACTTATCTAAATTTTTACGTTTCCACAGAATGATCTTCGTATTACATGGCTCCTGGTTTGTTGGCAGAAACGGACACGGTCACAGTCATGGTCACAAACAATGTCACAGTCACGGACACTCCCATTCTGAACCCTACACATATATGAATGTAGAAAATAAGAGATCTCTAATGACGGTAGAAATGACTGGTATAGTTTCAAATGAAAATTGTACTGTTTTTCCAAACGGAAGAAGATTATCTCAGAATGACAGGTAAGTTACGCCTTGCAGAGTTATGCAAGAATACATACATCCAGAAAAACACAGACCTTTATAATATACCGACATCGCATATTTTCGGTCTTAAAAGCTGTGTTAAATCAATGTTTCTTATTTTAAGAACTTGTCAAACGTAAAACAAACAATTTTTTCAATGGAAACATTGTAGCTTGATTTTTTTTTAGCTTATTATTTGTGACATTTGAGTTAATACATTTAAACAAATAAAAACTCATTTTCAAAATGGTCTTTCATATTAAGAACTCAATGTGTAATAAAGTACAAATTTTGTTTCTGGTTGTTAGCTTACAATGTAAGTCATTCATTTACAAGCCGATTCCTTTTTTCAAGTCACACTTTTGATTCACATGGTTTTTGTATCAAGTTTAATTAGTTGTTAAAAAATATTTCTCAAAATCCATTTATGTTGTAAACGGTTAGCTTGGATGTGCTCTCTTTATACCCGGAACCCATAGGGTACAAAGGTATTATAAGTGAGTGCCAACCGAGAATGCATGTAACAGGCAGAAGGAGGCATCTCCGACCCTAAAAAGTATATATGTATATTCTTTATCAGCCGAGTCGATTTAGCCAAGTCTCTCTGTCCGTCATTCCATCCGTTTTTGTTGATAAACAGATCTGAGACTAAAAGAGCAAATTTGATGACAGTATAGAAATCAGTTGCACGCAGATAAGTTTGTTTTAAAATTTGGCCACGCCCACTTCTGCCCCCGAAAATCATTAAAAACATTATATAAGCTATAGTCGTGATTTCCGGCATAAAGTAAATAAAAATAATTGATGAGTGGGCACTCGCGGACGTTTTCTTAAAATTTCAGTAAAATCAAATGATAAACATGGAAGTTTCTGTGTATCTTCTTCTTCTTCTATGTGAAGAGCGCAAGTGCGTGTTGCTCAACATGTTTCTAGCAACATTTGTCTCTTTTGAGTGTTTCCATGTCCATATGCTATTTAATTTCACCCACAATGCTTTGGGTACCGGGTATCTCAAAGTCTGTCACATTCGACTATAGCTTTCCTACTTGTTTGTATTGTGTCTTGACTTTAAGTTTCTGACTTTCTTGTGCTCAATTAATATTTCCCTATATTTTTCAGTCAGAAACGCTCGGGACTAGCTCACGATGAGAAGAATCTGAACCTGCGAGCTGCAATAATTCATGTAATTGGTGACCTGGTGCAGAGCGTTGGAGTCTTTCTGGCCGCAGTATTAATTAAGTTTTGTGTGAGTTTCCATTCATCGAAACAATTCAGAATTTAGTATATCAGCACAGAAAATAGGGCTTTTAAAGGCTTCTCTTTGAAATTATAAAACCGTTTTTTCTCTATATTTATATAGTTCCTATCTGAATTTGTATAAACTCGACGTAGCAAAGGAGGTATTTACATAGGCTGGTCACCGACTTTAAAAATTAAATTTTTTTTGATAACTCCGGAATATTGTTATACCCCTGAAGAGTATTACATTAATGAACAAGAAGTTTGCAAGGCTGTGAAGGAAGTATCTCCGACCCCATAAATTATATATATTCTTGTTCAGCAAAACCAGACGAGTTGATCTAGCCATGTCCATCTATGTACCTGCTGTCCGTTGTAAGAGCACTAGTCTCTTAGCTTTTGAGATATCGCACTTTATAAACTTAATTTTGTCACACATTTTTTTTTAATACTTTAACTTTGTCCATAAGTATAGGAATCTTGCGGTGACAAAAATGATAAAAAAAAAAGTTGCTTTTTCAGGTTTAGTTAAATAGTATCGACTATTTCAGTCTTTTTCTGTCTATCGATGTGTGATTTTGCCCAACTATCACCACTAGCCAGCTGTTTTTTGAACAAATGAAATTGACTAGCGGAATATATACTGAACAAATTCATGATTTTCTCCATGTTTTGTAAACTAATTAGCATTTAATACATATTTCATTTAGCGGTCTGTGGATTCAACTGACTTTTGCACTTCTGGACGATCCTAGCTGGCGTACATGCTACACTGCCGTGCACCGCCTCCTCCTTCGTTAAGAGCTTCCTCTCTTCCTAGTCGATCCATTTCTCTGCAGATTCTCGGCTTTGTAAAACTCTACTTGGGCATTGTAATAGCATTTTTTAGCTTGCAAGCTGACACCTTCAGATAGCTGAGCCCTGTGGACAGAAGGACGTTGGTGCGCAGCAGTGGCGTCGGCGACGGTGCGCAGGGATCTGGTGGCGGAGCCTGCACAATGTTTACTAAGATAAAAAATGAAAGAGCTAGACTTTATTTTCTATTTGCGGCTAAGTAACAATAAAAATTTCACGTGGTTTCGCCAGCCAGCCGCTTGACTGAAGACGTAAGACTTGCAGGAACCACTGCAGTCCACTGGAATCTCTTAGCCTGAAGCCGAGTCTACAACTCGGATGCAGACGTATCAACCTTCCCCTTCTTAAGCAAGTCTCTTATGATTCCGAATTCACATCACCTGGCCCTTCCCAAGGAGGAGTAAGTGGAGGAGGTTCTTCCCCCGGAGGAGAAGGTTAAGTTTGGGTATGCGTAGTAGTTTTACAAAGGCGAGAAGCTACAGAAGAAGTGGTCGCCTTGGAAGATAGGACGCTCTTAACAAAGGAGGAGGCAATGGCCGCCAGTGAAGCATGTACGCCAGCTAGGATCGTCCAGAAGTGCAATAGCCTGTTTAATCCACAGACCTCTAAACGAAATATGTATTAAATGCTAAATAGTTTACAAAAGCATGGAAAAAACAATGAATTTGTTTATGTTTGTTCTGCCAGCCAATTTCATTTGGTTAAAAAAAATTGGTTGTCTGTAAAGTCGGTTTACTGACGGTAGTTGAACGTGACAACGTCTTAAAAAAATACTGATGGAATGGTAGCATTTTTTTCTATGGTGGGATTGTAAGCGGTTCTGTAAAATAAATCGTCGTTCGATACAATATAAAAAAATTGTTCATAAAATTCATCATTCAATTCTTCATTTTAAATTTAATAAACAACGAGAAAGAAAGCTAACTTCGGTAAACCGAAGTTTATATACCCTTGCAGTCAGCAATTGGATCATTGAAAATCGATCCATTTTGGTAATGTAAAAAAAAATGTCAAATTATGTAAATTTTCTAAATTTTACATTTTACATGTAGAATTTTACATTTTACATGTAGAATTTTACATTTTCATATAAATCGACCGATCCCTTATGGCAGCTATATGATATAGTTGTCCGATCTTAATGAAATTAAAACCGTAATTCTAGAACTATAAAAATGACTATATCTCGAAATTTATAGAAATTCGTTTGAAAAACAGAGAAATTAAAATTTTTGTACATTAATTTCGCCATCATTCCTATGGCAGTTATAGGATAGAGTGGTCAATTTCGACCGTTCCGACTATACTGCGTGCTAAAGAAATAAGACTATGCTGAAAATTTCAGCCCGATAGCTCAAAAACTGAGAGACTAGTTCGCGGCAGACGACAGACGGACAGACAGACGGACAGACAGACGGACAGACAGACGGACAGACAGACAGACGGACATGGCTAGATCGACTCGGCTGGTGATGCTGATCAAGAATATATATACTTTATGGGGTCTGAGATGCCTCCTTCACTGCGTTGCAAATATCATGGCAAAATTATAATATTCTCTGCAAGGGTATAAAAATACAAGAAAATACTTGAATAAAATTTATTGCTTAAATTTCTACTCAATTGTTAAAATTTAAATTTTGATTTTATTTTTAATAATATAAATAAATTTTATCAATTAGTTTAATTATTTTTGCAAATTTAATTGTAATTTGTTATAAAAAGTAATCATTTTAAATAATTCATTATAAGAAGAAACTATGATTAAATTATTGTTTATAAATCTTACATTTAAAATTAAAAATTCGTAAATCTAGTTTTTAAAAAGCCCGCCCCAATGTGTTTGATATAGGAGAAAATGTTCCCTTTGGCAGATGGCTGGTCCAATCTGTCATTTCAGACACGGTGTTGTGATATGTGGAAGACTTAATATTTATGTTTTAATTTTTTTAAATCATAGCTACGCTCGATAATTATTTCGATTGAATAGTAAAGCCATCGATTTTTACTCAACGTGAAATAGTTCTGTTAACTTATTATTTAATTTTGACAATAATAGCATAACCTACAATCGCTGCACTAGCGGATCGATGCTATTCATTTTAATGATGAAAGCACGAATATTCGACAATATATCACTGAATATATAATTAATATCGAAAGAATCATTACCTTTATCGCTGTAATTATCGTTGCTATAAACAATTGATACCACATTCACTTTTCACTGCACTTGATACTCGATCAAAAAATGTAAATGTACAATAGTATAGCAGCTGTCCACGCAGACGCATCGCTCACTCAAGTAGGAGAGAGACGGATGTCGAACGCTGCCGAACAAAGGCCGATTGTGCTTCTTTGTCGCTCGTTCCGCGCTCTCGCTTGCACTTCAAGCCTTACATGGAAAGCCTCAGATCAGTGATGTCCACACAAATACAATGACATGTGACTTGCATTTGTGTGCGTAAGAGAAAACGAAATTGGCTTCGCGCGGACGTTGCGGTTGCCAGAGCAGTGCAAAGCATTATATTTTAATGTAGTAGAGAGAGAGAATGAGAGGTCAGTGGTTCGGTTGCCAGAGCAGTGCAAAGCATTAAAATTCTCTTCTCTACTACATTAAAATTTAATGCTTTGCACTGCTCTGGCAATCTCTCTCTTCTCTGCTACTGCTGCTCACGTCACGTTTACACTGTCTGTAGCGGCAGAGAACGGGCAGGTAACATGAGTCATGTTTTTTCGTGCGTGCAGCCGCTCGAATTATAAGACGTTGTCACGTAAAAGCTGGCTAGTGGTGACAAAAATAACACATCGATAGACAGAAAAAGCCTAAAATAATTGATACTATCGAACTAAACCACGAAAAAGCAACTATTTAATCATACACAGGGAAAAAGTTTCTTTTTGGCCAAAAAGCTAAATTGAAAAAGGCAATTGTAGTGGAAACGGGGCCTTAGAGGCAAGGAAAGTAAGAGAAATTAACCCGAAGGGAAAAGGTCTTCGGGAGGTTCCCGCTTGCAGAGTGGCTTGGCTTGCGGTCTTTTCAATTTCGGAGGCTGTGCGCTAAAGTTGGTTTTATTAAGAGCCGGAGAAATTGGAGAAAAGTCTAGCTGAATTGGAAAGAAGGGAGAGATATTCCCGCGGTATACCCTGTGGTGTTTATTCTTAGACTACGGTAAGCACCACAAGAAGAAAATAAAATTAGGTCGATTTCTTACCCGAATAATTGGATTAGGAAATTTGTCGAGATATTTCACTGCGAGATGAGCCAGCGCCAAGCGCCAGAGTTAGTGCGGAGCGCAGGCAGCGGAGGAGAAGAACCCAGAACCCAGCCCCGAGCGTCAAAGCATCGGATCATCGCCAGTGGAGTCCACCGGGAGAAATGAGGAAAAAGGAAAAAACCCACCCCATTTGCCACGAGATGCCCCAATAAGTTCATGGCCGTTGCGCAGCGGCAGTAGGAACTGTTAATCGTTCCATCCTCTTTGCTGGTGCGCAAAGCGTAGGCGAAGTCGAGTTTTTATTCTTATTCCTTCCCTTCCCGTTTTTCTTCGTTCTGCTGAGGAGCCTCAGTCCGCGTCTAACGACCCCAAAACCTGCGTGTTAGAAATTTTCTAAAATTTTTCCACCCTAAAGAAAGGGCCGGGAACTTCCTTAATGCGGCAGCTAGGTTTGTGCAGTCATCCCGAGTTCTTTTGGTTGGTGAAATTGCGCAATAGCTCGAAACGAAGCAACTTTCGCGGCGACTCGCCACCAAATTTTAGCTCAGATGCTATTAAGAATAAATAAAAGTAAGGTTTAATTTTCATAAATTAAAGTAAATAAAGCTAGGAAATATTTGTGAAAAGGCAAAATTAGAAGCAGTGAGTGTTCGGAAGTACGTCGTGATGAATTAGAAAATAAAAAAAGAAAATTCAGAGGAGGGAATTTTTCGTCGCCAAGGGAATTTGTATATACGTATGTATGTATGTGTACTTTTGCCCCAACAGCCAACAGCAACCACTACATCTACGCGGGAAAGCGCTTTCTTCGCTGGATTGATCTTAACGGTGAGTGCAGAGCCAATTTAGCTCCAATTAAAACCTACACCCAAAATACAATCACTTTGTATCAAATTGATAAGTGTGGTTTTCGGAACTACAGCTATCATCAATATTTTAGTATAAATTTAAACCTGAAAAATTTTAAACTGATACCGAATAGTATAATAATGTACACCTTGATACTAAACAAACACTCAAACAGACATGAAAGTGTCATTTCGATACTCAAAGCATTCCTTGTATTCCGAAAATTCGAAAACTAAAGCGTATGGTGAAACTTAGAGCTTTTCTGTTTGTCGCGTTAGTGATTTTCTCAAGTCGTGGTGCATGAATAAATCGGCTTTGTATTTCTAATTTTTCTAGTCTCTCCCAACTACTCCGTAGCTTACAATGTTAAAGCGTCGTCAAAACATGTATTTACAAGAGCAACGGGTTCACATTTTTCAGTTTAGTCAGATTTTAAGCTACTCTTCCTCATATGGCTAATTAAGATACTACCTTATGTAATACCTTATGGCGAAAGTGGTAGGACGTTCGTCAACTAATCATTAAGTTGTGAGTTCGAGCCCTGGGTCAGGAAAATGTTTAAGTCTATATGTACTTGTATTTGACTTTTATTTACATTAATTACAAATATCCAAACGTAGATATTAGAGTAGAGAGGTAATGTCGAAATGCAGAATATTGCGTAATATAAAATATGTGCGGGGAAAAAGTGGGTTTTCATAGTATATTATATAATCAATTCTTTTTGTATTATTCCAGAATATAGGAATTTAATGAGAAGTAGTTTTGAATTTATACTATTTAGTATCAAAGTGATACTACCTTTTATTGAAGCTTATGGCCCCTTAATTCGAAATAGTATCAAATTAAAACTAGTAGTTTGATGGCAGATAGTTTCATTTTGATATTTTGTGTAGTATCAACTTGATAACTTCGAAAATATCATTTTGATAATTTCGAAAGTATCAAATTGACAAGCATCGTATAAAAGTTTTTTCAACTCAATAGTTTCATATTGATGTCAAAATAGTATCGAATGGAAACTATTATTTTTTTCGGTGTAGGAATTGTGGCCAGTATTAAAACGATAAAGGCAATAATAAAAATTGCAATAAAAACATATGTAAATTATTTATCGATACAAAAGTTTTGTGCCCTCATTTTTTCTTAAAAATCAAAAGAAAAGCTATCGAACACCAAACCAAAAGAAAAAGATATATTTTACTTCCACTCATTTGTTTTGAAGTTTGTTTTAAATTTTTTTGCTTTGCCGTGCACTGCGAGAAACAACGGCTCAAATTGTATTGCTTTTAAATTTAATACTTTCAATTACTTTAAATATCGATGAACCACATTTGTCCGCTTTTACTCTTTATGCATAACTTACTTCAATATATTTAGTTTTAAGAAAATAAATTTTATAATGTTTCAGATTCCGTGTCGTCTTGCCTTCAGCTAGCATGTTTTCCCTAGGAGCTTCCTAAAAGGACTTATAGGGTCATAAAGAAAAATTCTTTGATAAAACAATGGCCAAGGGAAGGATGGTAATGCCGTTTCACCAATATTCGAAGCGAGTCAAACGCCCTTTTCCTAGTTTTCCAGTCATATTAGAGACCTGCATGAATACATTTATTTCTAAGTATACAGTACTGTAGTAGTCTGGTGTTTTTAAAAAATGCTGTGCTCATTCTATATTGTACAGTATATTCAATATGTCAAAAAAAAGCCTGTACAACTTTCGTACTGATCTCACTGAATGTGAGTGACAGTAAAAGTTGTATATTTCGGGTATGAATATTAATCCTATTCCGGACGTCACAAAGTGTACAGTAAATAAAACAAAATATACAACTGTACAAATGAGTGCTACAAATATTCAAGTCGATGTACATAAGTTCATTTCAATAAATTTTAAATAATACAACAAATTATAAATTATGTATTTTAGCTAAAAAAAAAACAGAAATCATTGTTGGGTAATACCCAAGACCCAATCGGTACCATGAATTCGCTGAATGACTTCAAGAAGTACGCAGTCCAAAATAGCACCCAATGAACTAAAGCCATATGTTCCAAAAGGTCGAAGCAAGGCTTGGGAGACCTTTTCGCGGATAGTCGATAAAAATGGATTAGAGATAGCAGATGTAGTTGCAACATGTGCACAAACAAGCACATTTAAGTTCGATAAAAGCACATCCAATCTAGTTAAAAACAAATGCTAAGTAATGGCCAATACTCTTAAGCACGGCCATCTTGATATAACAGTTGACAATGAGTCGAAGAAGCTATGCACCAAGCTAGCAGTGCATCTTCCGAAAGGGCCTTTTTGGTTGCTAAAAACCTCACAACCGAAAAACGCTGCAGAATTGCCAATACGCCAGATATGGTAAATAGTATCATGTTTTTACGCTCCAATATTTATAATTTAAACAATTCATATTGTTTTTAACGATTTTACTAAAATAATAAATATCAATTAAAAAGTTTACGTATTTAGAAGTAAGTACACTGTACATCAAAACACTGTACACTAATTTAACTGTACACCAATTTTGGTGTACTCATTTTATTCTGTACAGTACTATACTGAGTATGAGCAGTATCTGTCAAATACAGACTATATTACAACATTCACTCACATTTATTTGGGACTGTTCAGTAAAATGGTGTACACTTTTTTGAATAGAATGATTAATTTGCTCAATTGAATGTATCCATGCAGGTCTCTAGTATATACATATTTTGGAACGGGCGAAATCGGAGCACTTTATCTTATAGCTGCCATAGGAAAGATCGGGTCAAATTTTCAGGTTTTCTTTGTCTTTAAAGATATTGGATTTAAATAAAATATATGTTCCTTTAATTTACTAGCGAATCACTTAAAAATTTATCAAAATCGGAGCACTGTATCTTAATTTTTTTTTATTTTAATTATAACAATACATTTTAAGTTTCTTAAATTTTTTGCAAGGGTATATAGTGACATATTCACATATTCAGCTATGTACAAAAAATAAGAATATGCAGTGTAGGCAATCCCACGCAAACCTATTGTAAACATTCACATCCGGAGCAGGCTATGCTGCTCCTCAATAACATAAACACTTATTGAAATGACTAAGACCCACTCTCTCTTACTCTCAAATTATTATGTACAACCCATAGCCAAAGCGGGAGAGCTCGCTCCCAAATTAATGTAAACAAAAGGGCACCACAAGTAAAATCTTTGTCATAAGAAATTAGTCTTAAGCTGAGATCGATTGAATAAAGGCATAAACTTATTTTCTCTCGTTTATTTAATTCTTAGCGTTGTCCTTAGTCCTAAGACGGGACATTAATTCGACTCGAACAAAAATACAAACATTTAACTATATATAGCTCGGCTTACCGAAGTTAGCTTCCTTTCTTTTTCGGTATCAAAGTATTACTTTAAGTCGTCGTTTCAAATACAGCCTCATCAATGTTATACATAGGCATTTTTTTCGGTGTACACCTATTGGCTTAGCCATCTGAGCATATCTGATAAGATTGTGTATTTGCATAATCCCTACTGGATTGGTGCTCGTTTTAAGCCGGTTTACCAAGCCGCAAACTTCGACTCAAAGTTAAGCGACGACTAGACCACATAAAGTTAAGTTAATGCCTTATCTGGACGGAAGTTGTAGCCCTCACACTAAACAATTGTCGGAACGGGTTTGCCGTTTTCAATTACACTTAAGCTTTAAGCATTTTGCGTTTTTGAGTTTCGAAATTATCAAATTTCCACGAGTGGTTCATAATATTATTAAGCAATGTTCCTTCGTCTGCCTTCCCCTGAAGCACTGGTAGTATTTACCACGTGCAGAAAGTATTTTGCTGCGTGAGTGTTGTGGGGTATTTAGCATCAGAAGGACTTCCCCAAAACCCATCCGAACGACTCACTACGCCATCCTCCACTAACACACATGTAGGTAGGATCGGACTCTGACTGGCAGACTGTTTGACGGAGGCCCGTTTTCGCATCATTTCAGACGTGGCAGGCATTCAAATGAACGGCTGCGTTTCGTGTTCTAAAGCGAAAAGTCGAGCATTTCTTTTGCTGGCCTTAGTTCATTTTTGGTTAATTTAGTTTTTAGACAAGAACTTTCTTTGCCAGAAGTCCGTCGAAATAAAAGGCTACGTGCAGGTTTAGGTCTCAGTCATATGAGTTGGGTATGCATTGTTTTATTCCACTCGTAATTTCTTTTTAATTTGAGCTAAATTTGGTTAAGTCTTCTTATCCACTTAGCGCCACAGTGGGGTATTGAACCCGAAAAGTGGCGATTAATTCAAAAAACGATTTTTGCGTTCGATACATTTGACTATATTATCTTCTTAATACACAAAATTCTGCATTTAACCGTATATAACTTTTTCTTCTTAACCTAACAGAGGCTGAGAAATCGGTTGTCAAAGTTGCAAAATATTTTCGGTGACTTTAAAAAAGAAAAAAAAAGTCACTATTTTGACAATTTCGAAAAAAAAAAATTGTTTTCTTAAACGAATATATATGCCAAAAATGTTATGCAATCTCTAAGATAATATATTCAACTATTTTTTAAATATTTTTTTTTAACATTATTACTTTCAGTTATGTAATTAAAATTATAGAAAATACAAAAAATGCGCTAAAAATTCCACATTTTTTAACTTTAGGTAGAGAAAAAGTAATGCGCCACGCTGTCCTGTATAATTAATAATAATTTAAATGAGGTGATATTCCCTAGATATTCAGCTTAATCGCCTCATTCACACAATTTTGCACATTTTTGCACAAAGTTGTGCAAATTCAAATTTAGCGTATTTACAGAAAGCGCGCATACCACAAGCGCGGGCGTTGCGCTGCCTGCTGATTTACTAAAACCCGCCGTGATTAGTACTGGCTCCCATGAGGTTACTTGAACAAATAGAGACTCACCTAGTGAAGATTGAACTAACAAAGATTTCAAAAAAACCGAAAATAAATAAATAAATAAAATCTTACGTAAAAATAAAATTATTTTTTTTTAATTAAGGGGTAAGACTAAAAATACCAAATAAAAAACAGTTTTTTCTTTTTTTACTATTTTTTCTGAACATTTTTTGAGTTTTTATAAAAATTATAAGTTCAATGTGAATAAAATTTTGTGAGATTATTAGGTGGTCAATAATAATAAGTAATTTCAAATAATTTTTTTTTTTAATTTGGTAGTAAACAATTAATTAAATTAAATAATTTTTTATATGGCAGCTATAGGATATAGTAGTCCGGTTTTAATCAAATTTTTTCTTAAAATCTAGAACAATTTGAAACTTCTTAAATAAAAATTGGGTTAAAAAATTCTTAAAAACAAAAAAAAATTCATACTAAAACAAATTTTGAAAAATTTAATTTAATTTAAAAAATAAAAAAAACTTTAACTTAAAAACAAACAACTTTTTTTTACATAGTTTTGTCATATCTAACAGGAATTGATTTGATCGCCACTTTTGGGGTCCAATACCCCACTGTGTAGCGGTAGGACTGATTTAGCCAGCAAAATTCACTAAAAAGTTGTCTCATCAATTTCAACTTCATCTCTGCTGCTGTGGTTGCGGTTCATCAAGTTTGTCAGCTGCGAATCATGCACTTCGGCTTGAAGATCCCTTGATTAAGACGATTCACTTTGGCCTGAACAGAATCTTCTCTATAAGCAAATTATTGCGTAGTTTTTGGCTAAAAGAATGATTGTTTTTGTTACATACTGTTATTGCGTTGAAATTGCTTTTAAACAGGATCAGTGAGCGGAATGCAATTCAATTTTCATGCAAATATTCGTTCATTCTCGATACAGACATATGTATATTATTTCAGGGTGACTTTTTACATGGCAAATATTTATTTTCCTCCAGCACCGAGGAATAAGGCGAGGGAGCTCGCTGATGCTGTGTGTCCTGTGCCAGTTATATTGACAACATTTCTTCACCGAATAAAATGTACATAACGAGCGTATTAATAAAGTCAAGAATCAGATGCAAAATGTTTTAAATCAAAGCTGTATTTGTAGGAATTCACAATATAAATTTACTTATTTCTCTCTTCATAAAAAGGACTCTGAAATATACATTATAAGAAATTTTGACTGTCATGCTCGAAATTAGGTGAATATAAAAAGACTTTGCCATTTTACAGCTCGATTTCCTACTAGCAATTCTGAGTTTACATTTAGGAACTGCATAATAATTAGTACTAGACATTTAAGCATATCGATGTAGCACGCCACAAGCAAGACTTTAACTTGACGAACAAAAAATAGCTCTTGGATATAAGCTGGCCACCAGTAAAACACACACACATTCATGTAAATTCAAGGAGCCAGTTTCAATCGAAATGTGCTTGAATAGTAGGGTTTTGGTAAAAGGCAAGGACTCCGAATGAAGAAATAAGAAAAGCTGTGAAATAGGAATCGGGTAGAATAAAAAGAGAAGTCAGTTGAAAGCAAGCGCTTCTCGGTCAAAAAGCTATTTGCATAGCACTTAAAAATTGAAAGGTAAAAGCAACAAAAAGTAAAAGGGGCACAGGCTCTACCTGTGCTTGCTGTGATAATTGGAAACGTGGCTTGTTGTGTACAGCGTGGGTAATTGACATTGTTGGTGCAAACAGACTAAGATGTGGCCGTGCGTTGACAGTCCTTTAGGCAGGATCTGAATGAAGGATGTTTATCGACGATGTCACTGCGAGAACGGCGTTTGGATCTCTCCAATCTTTAGGCCGTATAAAAAGCTGGCGAAACAATGACATATGCAGCTGGTTCCCTCGTAGGTCGAGAGTTGAACTTGCCTGTCTGTAAATCGGTCATTTGAACCGTCAATCGTGCATCGTGCATAGCCAATGCACCGTGGGCTAATGCAGTTCCACATAGGCACCTGAGTGTCAATCAACAAGTAACCAAGTTCGCATGAAGAAAGTATTAGATACATGACCGCGTTTTCCGAACATCACCCGAGTCACAGAACCATTAAACATACAAATAAGCATTTAACTAGTGCGGAATTGAAACAAGCTGTCTCTGCAGTTGTATTGTGTGGGAAAATATTTGGCCCTTTTGCTGCAGTTTTTGCTGCTTTAATGTGTGCTTGCTTGACATGGTTTTACAATGCGTAGCATACTTCTGAGAGCTGCAACGCGCTGTTATTTATTTTCGCAATACGCATACGCCACGTACGCCAGCGAAAACATCATGGATTGCATGTGGCGGTGCGGGGCCGCTGGTTTGTTGTATACTATTTCATCCGCATACATTTCGTTTTTTAATTTTTCCCCTTAGACGTTTTATTTTGCCCGAAATACGCAATACAATCTCCAGCTCTGCCCCGGCATATCCATGCCTCTGCTCTTGATGTATGACTTGGGCAATATCAGCATTTTATTCTGCGCTTTCGTCAGTTTCCGCTGCTGCCCTGCTCCCTACTGATGGCGACTGAGGCAGTGGCAGAGGTGGCATCCGCCATCATCATCATTGCTGGCATTTTGTGCGCACTGACCCGCTTTTTGCGCTTTTCCCATTACATTCGGTTTGCTATACCCGTCCTGCCTGCTCTCCTGCTTACTTATATGTACACCAAAAAAAAAAAACCAAGAGTTTAAACTTAATACGCGTTGTCTCAAAATTATACTCCAAGCAGTATAACAAGCTTAGTATTGATTTCATACTTAATAATATAAATTTTATACTGAAAAGTATAGCTTTTATACTAAATAGTTTTAATTGTATATTTTTGAGTATCATTTTTATACGACCCTACATCGAAAATTCGATAACATGTGGCGTTAGCAGGAATTTAGTGCTATTCTGTTTGTCGCGTTAGGGATTTTTGTCAAGCCTTGGTGAATCTATAAATAGATTTTTGTACGGTTAATGTTCCTCGCCCCGCAAATATCATCATCATATGGCTATTTAAGACGCTTTCTTATGTGATGCCGATTGGCTGAAGTGGTAAGACGTTCGACTGCCTTGCATTTGGTGGAGAGTTTGAGCCCTGGATAAGACAAGTTTTTCAGTTTATGTTTTCTTGTGTTTATTTGTCATTCAGATCGCCCGCCCTATGTATATAATATATAATATAATATAACAATATGTTGAAACCAACGGTCGATAATAAAGCTACTGTCGAAGCGAGCAATAATAATAGCCAAACAAACAAAACTTTTTTTAATTTTTTAGATATACGGGCGAAAAGCTGGTTTTTATACAAAAAATATGTACCAGAATTTATACCAGCATTGTATAGAGTTTATAAGAAATAGTTTAGAATTTATACGCAAGAGGATAGAATTTATACAATTTGTTATACAGCGTAGTATAAAACTTATATAAATTAGGATTAAAAATATACTAAAGGAAAATACTAGAAAGTATAACTTTTATCCTCTAAGCCTTAGAGTCTAAGGTATAAAATTTATAACGTCGAAAGTATAATTTTTATACTTTCGAAAGTATAAACTCAATAAGCATCTTAGAACGAAATTTTTTAATACTCGAAAGTATACGATTCATGTAACAACCGTATCGATTCTATGAAGACTTTTTGGGTGTAGTATAACTGTTTCATTGTTGGCTCGCGGGCATGAACGGTGTGCCTGTCGTTCCTGGTCCAGCTCCGCATGTGTGTGTGCGATCTTATTTGCTCTGCACCAAATCAGTTTTGCCATGTAGTTTTCATGTTAAACGCGCTCAAAATTAATGGTCACACATACGAACACAACCCCCTAGCACGCACAGACAACAGTCGCCGGGTTTGTAAAATAGAAGTGAACGTTATCGTTACAAATGTCCTTTCCGCTGCCCATCAGCATGACTACGAATCGCGGACTGCACCCTGCCCCAAGTCTAGAACCCCAAACCTTGTCCCGATCCCAGTATACCAGTGCCTACTGGGCCATTGTCGGCTCCGTCTCTCGTCGTTTGCCGCAGCTTTCGTTGATTTTGATATTATCCTCTTTAACACACCGACCACGGCCCTACATACAAACTCGGACCAGATGCAACTTCAGCCTAAATTTTATATTTTCTTGCAGCTAAATCAAATGGTTTTTTGATCCTTACATTGCACTGTGGTCCAGAATCCCAAGTTGGTGGCAGAAATTCAATTTTTTTTTTCAAGATTTCAGCAAAAACCATTTTGGATTCCAGTAGAGTATTCCCAAGGGCAGTCTAAAAGCATGTTTTTACAATTGAAATTGAAGCCCTCGCGATTTAGGCAGCCCTGGAAGTCAGCTGATCATTTGCATTAAACTTCGCATTTATTAGCCTTGCAAGTAAAAGCCGATTTCAAATTGGTATAATTCAGTTATTTCTTTGACTATAAAAATAAAACACATGGAAAACAAATATAGAGATATTTATAATAAGGGTGTATTCACACAATAATTGTTTAATGTGATTCGTCTTTGTTTATATGTGCTTTTGTAATGTGATATTTCCAGCAATTCTAACCTCAAACTCGTTGTGTTTCGTGGAATAAAAGTATGTTGTATTTGTGTGTATTAGTTAAACTAACAACGCAATGTTGTTGCTTAATGTGTGAATAATGTGACGGTATTAAATTTTTTGCCCGTTTTGCGCCTTTTCCTTAAAATTGAATTTTTGTGGACAACATTGATTTTAGTTCCGCTGAATTACTTGAGTTTTGGCTCGAAACGGACAACGATAATGAAGATGATTTGGACACATATGAATGCATCGATGCCTATTCCCTCGATTTAGATGTGGAAAATGATTAATTAGTTCTTTAAATGTATTTAAGTTTAATTCAATAGCAGAAAAACAAAAAGTTATGAATTTTAGTACAGGTTTGTATGGGGGCTATACCATCCAGTAATCCAAGGTTGCTGAAATTCACATGGTATGTGCATATTGGTCAAAAACTTATAGAGTCCGCATTTCAACTTGATAAATCAAAAAAAAAAAAAGTTATGCTAACAAAACATTAATTTTAATATGGTGCTTGTATGGGGGCTACCACTCCTAGCGGTCTGATTCGGCTGATTCTGACATATGTGCTTTGTGTGTGGCAAAGAAAACAATGTGCAAAATTTTAGCTCACTAGCTTACAAATTAGAATTTCTGCCACTAATTTGGGATTCTGGACCACAGTGCACTGATGGAAAAAAATCTTAAGTTTTTCTCTTTTTATTCAATTTTGGTATACAGGACAAAGGTAAATATTAATAACATACAAAAAAATCGAACAAGAAAAAAAGCTAACTTCGGTAAACCGAAGTTTGTATACCCTTGCAGTCTGCAATTGGATCATTGAAAATCGATCCATTTTGGAAATGTTGAAAAATTTCAAATTATGTAAATTTTGTAAATTTTACATTTTACATGTAGAATTTTAAATTTTTATATAAATCGAACGATCGTTTCTATGGCAGCTATATGATATAGTTGTCTGTTCTTTATGAAATTAAAACCGTAATTCTATAACAGTAAAAAACTGCTAAATCTTGAAATTTATTGATATACGTTGAAAATAAAAAAAAATTAAATTTTTTTTACATTAATTTCGGCATCATTCCTTTGGCAGCTATAGGATATAGTGGTCCGATTTCGGCCATTCCATATATACTGCG
The DNA here is from genome assembly GCA_014170255.2 of Drosophila triauraria. NCBI lineage: Eukaryota > Metazoa > Arthropoda > Insecta > Diptera > Drosophilidae > Drosophila > Drosophila triauraria. Next base: position 341,581 of record JABJVT010000007.1, read on the forward strand.
TGCTAAAGAAATAAGACTATGCTGAAAATTTCAGCCCGATAGCTCAAAAACTGAGAGACTAGTTCGCGTAGAAACCGACAGACAGACGGACAGACAGACGGACATGGCTAGATCGACTCGGCTGGTGATGCTGATCAAGAATATATGTACTTGATGGGGTCAGAGATGCCTCCTTCACTGCGTTGCAGATATCATGGCAAAATTATAATACCCTCTGCAAGGGTATAAAAAGACTATCTGCAAAGTTTCATTTAGAAAACTCAAAAACTGAGGGACAGACGGACATGGCTAGATCGAGTCGATGGTGATGCTGATCAAGAGTATATGTACTTTATGGGGTTGGAGATGCTTCCTTCACTGCGTTGCAAACTTCTGGACAAAATTATAACATCCTGCAAGGGAATAAAAACTAGGAAAATTATTTCGCGACAGGGCTCGAACCCTCGACCCGATCGGCTACATGAAGATTCGCAGCATGCATTACCAGCCTCTTAGACCCTATTTTAATATTTCTATTCCCTAATATCCTAATTATCTTATTTTACTTTAATCTTTAGAAAACGACCGGACAAACCTATAAATAGTACATAATGTACATATTATTAACTAATGCTTAGTTATCGTGTTCTATAATTATAAAACAAACTTGAGGTGCGCGCAACAGATAGGAATGTTGTCATTAAATTTGGTAGGTCTAACTCTCTTAGTCTCTGAGATCTGTTGTTTCATACGGACGCCCAGTGGGGTATTGGACCCGAAAAGTGGCGATCAAATCAGCTGTGTAAATTTTGATGGAGACTTTTTATACCCAGTACCCATAGGGTACAAGGGTACTATAAGTTAGCGCCAACCGAGAATGTATGTAACAGGCAGAAGGAGTCATCTCCGACCCCATAAAGGATATATATTCTTGATCAGCGTCACCAGCCGAGTCGATTTAGGCATGTACGTCTGTCCGTGTGTCTGTCTGTCCGTGTGAAACAAAAGATCTCAGAGACTATAAGAGCTGGAGTTTCCAAATTTGGTGACAACATTGGAATCTGTTGCACGCAGATCAAGTTTGTTTTAAAATTTGGCCACGCCCACTTCCGCCCCCGAAAATAATAAAAAACGGTATATAAGCCATACGCGTGATTTTCGGCGTAAAGTAAATAGATAGTCTTAATAAGTAGGCAATCGTGGATGTGTTCTGAAAATTTGAGTAAAATCGGATGATAAACATAGAAGTTATTAAACAATAAAGTTTCTGAGAGCGAGGGAGAGAGAGCGCGCACGTGCGTGTTGCTCAACATGTTTCTAGCAACATTTGTCCTTCTTGGGTGTTGCTCAACATGTTCCTAGCAACATTTGTAGCTTTTGAGAGTTGCCCAACATGTTCCTAGCAACATTTGTCTCTTTTGAGTGTTGCTCAACATGATTCTAGCAATATTTGTCTTCATTTGTCAAAATTTCCTTTTTTCCATGTTCATGTGCTGCTTAATTTCACCCACAATGCTTTGAGTACCGGGTATCTTACAGTCGGTCACACTCGACTGTAGCTTTCCCACTTGTTTCTGTTAGATATGACAAAACTAAGTAAAGAAAAATTGTTTGTTTTAAGTAAAAGTTTATTTTTATACCCTTGCAGAGGGTATTATAATTTTGCCATGATATTTGCAACGCAGTGAAGGAGGCATTTCAGACCCCATAAAGTATATATATTCTTGATCAGCATCACCAGCCGAGTCGATCTAGCCATGTCCGTCTGTCTGTCTGTCCGTCTGTCTGTCCGTCTGTCTGTCGGTTTCTACGCGAACTAGTCTCTCAGTTTTTGAGCTATCGGGCTGAAACTTTCAGCATAGTCTTATTTCTTTAGCACGCAGTATATATGTCGGAACGGCCGGAATCGGACAACTATATTATATAGCTGCCATAGAAGGGATTTGTCGATTTATATGAAAATGTAAAATTCTACATGTAAAATGTAAAATTTACAAAATTTACATAATTTGAAATTTTTTTTACCTTACCAAAATGGATCGATTTTCAATGATCCAATTGCTGACTGCAAGGGTATATAAACTTCGGTTTACCGAAGTTAGCTTTCTTTCTCGTTTTATTTTATAGCTGCCATATAAAAAATAGTTTAATTTATTTAATTTTTTACTAAAAATACCAAATTTCTTAAACAAAATTTATTTTCAATTACGTATTGACCCAATAATCTCACAAAATTTTATTAAAATTTAAACTCTAATTTGTATAAAAGCTAAGTACTCACCAGCGCTAAGATTTAGCAACCAAATGAGTGCGAGCGAGAGTAAATACACTTTTTCGGCATCTTTTAGCAAGGTCGGTACGCAGATGAGGTAATAGAAATACTGGAATATACTAGAATGAACATCGCGTTAGGTCTTTGAAATCGGATAACCTGTAGCAAGGGTAGAGAGAGGAATTAAATATTTGATAATACTCATGCGAAAATCCAAACTTAAAAGTTATGGACATGCTAATTGCTTCTTCTCTGCTCGTCCCAGACAAGTAGTCGGCTATTGGGAATCTTTTTTTTAGTTGGCTGCCACCCCAAAATGCAGGTACTGCAGAGCTTACAAGGACTACAAGAAGGAGAATGAGAGCAGCCCGTCACTCGGGAAGTGGCAACGGGAATGGTAATGACGCGGGACGACTGGGTAAGCGGCCGCCATTGGGTTCCGTGCAGAGCTCATGGGGAGAGATCATAGTGGTAAGTCCCAAAGATCCGCGCGCGGCGACTTAATCGCCAAGTTTGTGGCAGCAGTAGTCATGGACGTGGATGTGCCCAACAATGCGGCTGGAGTTCTACTACTACAATGCGGAGAGATCCACCAGCAGCCAACAGGACGAGGAGGAGGAGCAGCTGACGGAAGAGGCCGGACACACAAAGTTGTCTTTCGGTCAACACTCCTCAGCGGTATCTGGAGCAGCTCTCCAGCAGTGGCAGTAGCAGCAGCTGTAAGGTCAGGAGCAACTCGAGCAGCTTGGCGGCATCAAAAGCTGGCCCACTGCATTGGAAATCATAATTTAAGAAAATAAATAAATAATTTGTTCATTTTGCACGTATTTGTGGCGTACGCAGCTTGGCGGCGGTGTTGTAAACAAACACCGCTGACAGTATGGCCGTTTTGTATGGATAAAACCTGGTCACGCTAGACATATAAAACCCTTTCAGCTAGCTAAGGGTTTGCGCTAGTGAGAACTAGGCTTAACTCGGGCTGTTCCACCCCGCCTATATGTGATATTTTAGGTTTCACCACTAAAAGGTTTCCATTCACATTGAAAAAGTTGCTATTCACAACGTTAAAATTAAGTCGATATGCCAGTAAGGAAAACGGGTAATTTCTGTAATTAATATATTATTGACATTTCTAATAATATTAGATTCAACGAGAAAGAAAGCTAACTTCGGTAAACCGAAGTTTGTATACCCTTGCAGTCTGCAATTAGATCATTGAAAATCAATCCATTTTGGTAATTTTAAAAAGAAAATGTCAAATTACGTTAATTTTGTAAATTTTACATTTTACATTTTCATATAAATCGACCGATCCCTTCTATGGCAACTATGTGATATAGTTGTCCGATCTTAATGAAATTAAAACCGTAATTCTAGAACTATAAAAAACAACAATATCTCGAAATTTATAGAAATTCGTTGAAAAACAGAGAAGTTACAATTTTTTTTACATTAATTTCGGCATCATTTCTATGGCAGCTATAAGATATAGTGGTCCGATTTATATATACTGCGTGCTAAAGAAATAAGACTATGCTGAAAATTTCAGCCCGATAGCTCAAAAACTGAGAGACTAGTTCGCGTAGAAACCGACAGACGGACAGACGGACAGACGGACAGACGGACAGACGGACAGACGGACATGGCTAGATCGACTCAGCTGGTGATGCTGATCAAGAATATATATACTTTATGGGGTCGGAGATGCCTCCTTCACTGCGTTGCAAACATCATGACAAAATTATTATACCCTCTGCAAGGGTATAAAAAGAACATCATTACTGCTGGTCGTGGCCACCGGTACCGTTGTTTTAGAGGATGACATATCCTCCAAGAATGGCCAGACCCGCGATCAAGCTCAGCTCGCCATCACCAACAAGATGGACACGTCCGATAAGATACATTTAGATCATCGGCACCGCCGCCATCTTTGTGCACATCTCCGGCTGGCTCGGCGACAACATGCTAAAACCCTCTACCAAGGTAACCTGCTTCCAGGAATGAAGGGTGAAGAGGATAACGCCAGTAAGATTATGTTCTATCAAAAGCAAAAGCTTAACTACGTAAATCCAGTCGAAATAAGGTTTTAAAACATTTGTAGTAGCATTAATTTTCGTTTAAATTGACCTTTTTATTCCCTTGCAGAGGGTACTAGAATTTGAATTCAGAAGTTTGCAACGCAGTGAAGGAAGCATCTCCGATCCCATAAGGTATATATATTCTTGATCAGCATCACCAGCCGAGTCGATCTAGCCATGTCCGTCAGTCCTTTGCTACGCAAACTAGTCTGTCAGTTTGTAAGCTATCCGAATGAAACTTTGCCGATAGTCTTCTTTCTATTGCAGCTAGGATATATTTCGGATATATCTTATAGCTGCCATAAGAAAGATATGGCAAAAATGTCATATTTTCGCTATTTTCGAAGATGTTGTCTCAAATTAAATATATGCTACTTTAATTATATTTTAGCCACACATTTCAAATTTCATGCAAATCGGACCGCTATATCTTATAGCTGCCAAAGGAACGATCGGCCCGAAATAGTTGATTTTCTGTGTTTTTAAAGATATCGGAATAAAGCTTAGTATTATATAGGTCTATTTTTTTAAATATAGCTATCCATCTAAAATTTCATCCATATCGGACAACTACATCTTTTATCAACCATTGGAACAATCGATCCAAATTAGATGTTTTCGTTGTTTTATAAGATTTCAGATTAAAACAATATATATTTTTCCTAAATTTTTTTTTTTATTATCTGCAAGGGTATATAAACTTCGGCTTGCCGAAGTTGGCTTCAATTCTTGTTATTAAATATGTTTGTATGGATATTTTTGTTTACTTTTCACTTGAGGAAGAAGAAGAGGATGATGGCGGTTGGTCGACGATAGATGGTGCAATGTGAACACAAGTTAATTTTTCAGCAATTTTAATGGTTCCCCTGAAAATCACTGTAGTGTGAAAAGGGCTTTAGGCATATTTGTATCGATATTTACGCTATCGATATATGCCAGCAGCAATCCATCATGTTTCTCGAAAAGGGATCGTACTATATTGACGATCATTTTTGCTGATCATGAGGAAGATTTTTTGCGTCATGATCAGTGATCATGCGCGTTCAATTATTTTCTGAAAACTAGGAAAGCTTGCCATGCAACAGAATTTTTAGAAATACATTTCCTAAAACTAATACCCTTACCATTAGAAGTAAATAGTCCTATATAATTGAAATCTTTTCTAAAATGTTAAAAGTTTAGTTTTCTAAGAAATAGAAAAGTTTTCTAAAATCTAGAAATTCCGTTGCTCAGAACGCTAATGGGTTGTGCATTTGTCGATCTACAAGAGGAGGTTGGTTCGACTCCTGATCAGGGCAATGTAATTTTTTTTATGGGTTTTAGCACCTAATTAATAAATATAGGTTTTTTTTTTACTTGGTTAAATCTCTTAAATATTTTTTTAAATTAATTTTAAGCCTTTTGATTAAATAATAAAGTTAAGTAAATCCGATTTTCAACAAAGTTTCCTCAAATGGCTTCTTAAGCCTATCAAGCGTACGCAGGCGAATGGCGTCGGGGGTTTGAAACGCGGTCGGGGCAATTGAATCTTACCAATGTTTTTTCTTCTTATGTTTATATGACTTTTCAGATAGTCTCTTAATAAAATTTGAGTAAATAAAAATAATGAATCAAATTTAGCAATACTGTCAAAGCGTTAAAATAATAAAACGTGTGTCGCATATTGCGAAATACATTAAAAATGAGAAGTTCCCAGACGGGCCTGGCTGCTTCCAAGAAGCACTTTTCTATGCGTTCTTTGACAGTAAAGAATGCATTCTCCATTTTTTTTTCTTTTGTGGGACGTTGATGATGCACTACGGTCAGTACACTCAAGTGGCCCTTTGAAACCAAGCCCGTGCTTGTTAGGGTTAGGTGTTAATAGGCGCGAAAGAAAAGTATAGGTAAAAGAATGCGAGGAAATTTAAACTACTATCAGGCAGCTCGATTGCTATCTTGCATGTGTACTAAGTGGGTTAAGATTAATGTTTTTAGTTTAGTAACGCTATCTACAGATGAGGTAATTTTCTACAAATCATTATAATTTGCACATAATACTCTAAAGGGTTCATGCATTTCAGACGATGTTCTGCAAAGGTGCAAAACTAAAGGCAGGTAGGATCTTGTGGTTCTACATGGTACGTGGAAATTCAACTGACCCAATAGATCGCTGCTTTCCACGTCACCACGGATCAGATTAAACATAAAGACAATGCCTAGCATCGTTCAACGGTTTGCTAAGGAGGGTAGGATAATTGGGAGAAGTCTACTAGAATACGATGGCAACCTAAGGTTTGCATCCCAGTTTAAGCCACGAAGAGCAAAAGGTAAAAAGTTCATTTGAACTGACTCAATGCGTTTGCTGTGAACGTCCCACTGGGGACTCCAAACGCAAGATCCATATTCTAAAATAGGACGAGCTAACGAAGTGTATAAATTCTTTGTGACGTAGGGGTCATCGAATTCCTTCGACCACCGTTTAATAAATCCCAGCACACCCCTGGCTTTATTCACAATGCACGAAATATGATCAATAAACTCCAGTTTAGGATCTAGGCGGATATTCAAATCTTCAACTAGAGTGATCCTTTCCAAAGAGCAGCAGTTCAGCGTATAAGTCGCAAGCATGGGAGAGACACGTGAGAATGTCATCAGCTTGCATTTGGAGCCATTTAGGCTTAATAAGTGTGCATTGCACCATGTTTGAAAGTTATTAAGATCTGTTTGTAATTCCGACTGGCAAGCGCGGTCCTTGTATTGCACAGAAAGTTTAACGTCGTCAGCGTACATGAGTACTCTAGAGTTAGTCAAGACTTTGGGCAGGTCGTTAATAAATAATGTAAAAAGTAAGGGACCCAGGTGGCTCCCTTGCGGGACACCAGAGGTCACCCGGAGAACATTTGACAAGTGGTTTTTAAAGGGTTTTTCAGACTTATTCTCCATAGCAGTCCCAATATCGATAGTCACATCGAAAGTAGGATGGTATGGATCTTTGGGTTCAGTGACAAGGCAGAGGTCTAGCAAGCGATCTAAGGAATTTCGTACATGGTTGACTTGAGACAACGAAATGTCAAACAACCCATCAATAAAATCGTGACGTGCAGTAGTTAAAAGTGTGTTAGAGGATTCAGTTGGAATGTTAAAATCACCTAGAACAATTAAATGGTCCCTATCCGAAAGTCTATTGGAGACCGACTGGATAGCGGAAAGGTGGTTCCAATAAATAGGAAGTTCCGACAAGGGAGGAATGTAGGAATTAAATGATAGCTTCACACAAAGGAATTCAACATCGTTGCATTCCTCGAAAGCTAATACTTTAGACGTGAGGTTTGAGTCAACCGCAATGAGGACCCCGCCCCCTCGTCTGGAAGGGCGATCAAGCCTGTACGTTGTGTACACAGCTGGAAAAACTTCGGAGCTTAGGATCTCCGGCTTTAACCAGGTTTCTGTGAACACAATCACCTGGGATGCAAAGGAAACATCATCAGAATACAATTTAGGAAGCTTACTACGTAACCCCCTTGCATTCTGATAGGTAAGAAGTAGGGAATTGGTTAGTTTTTGGAGCTGGCACAGTGGTTTTGTCCGGCCTGGGTAGAAATCGCCCACTATATCCTATAGCTGCCATAGGAATGATGGCGAAATTAATGTACAAAAATTTTTAATTTTTCTGTTTTTCAACGAATTTCTTTAAATTTCAAAATATAGTCGTTTTTTATAGTTCTGGAATTACGGTTTTAATTTCATTAAGATCGGACAACTATATTATATAGCTGCCATAGAAGGGATTGGTCGATTTATATGAAAATGTAAAATTTTACATGTAAAATGTAAGATTTACATAATTTGACATTTTTTTTTTACATTATCAAAATGGATCGATGTTCAATGATCCAATTGCTGACTGCAAGGGTATACAAACTCCGGTTTACCGAAGTTAGCTTTCTTTCTCGTTATGGTTAATTTTTCGCATACAAAACATTCGAAATGTTTGTTTTTTTTTTACCAAATCTTCTTTTTGATATCTATTAAGTACATAATAAGTTGTTTTTGAAGAAAATATGAAGTTATTCATACGAAAACGTGACGTAAAAACATGACGGAAAAAGTGTGTGTTCGCGCTGTGTATTCGCGATATTGCCTTTTCAATTATCGAAAAGAAACTACTTTGTTAAATTTGGAAGGAGGGGTCTTAAATTGAGTCTTCATTATTCCATTTTAAAACGCAATTTTTTGTACTTGACTATTTCTTTCAAATTCGCGGAGTTTTGCATTTCTTTACATACAGCCGAGATCCCACTTCTGTTTTTTGTGTGTTCGCGAGGTCATGTTTTTTGCCAATAAAAAATAATACTGACATCCACCAAGGCTACTTTTTTCACCAAGCATAGAGGTAATATATTTACGTAAAGGTCTGTACGCAGATGCTCGAAAAGTGTTCCAAAGCAGTGCGAGAGAGCGAGAGGGTGACTATTGACCTCTCGTTTTGACTCAATGCTTGGGAACACTTTTCGAGCATCTGCGTACTAAGCTTAAAAATAAAAAGAAAACATAGAAAATAAATTATTTTTAGGGGTACCGTGTGTTCGCGACGCTGGGAATAGCCCATATATTAGTTATTTTATTATATTGCAATGGCTTACCTTATGTTTTTTGTACATATGAAATTGAAATTAATTATCTTATTTAATAATAGATATAAAATGTTTTGCTTACCTTGCATAATTATTAAAATGAATTTCACAACTGCGTCAAGCAAACTTCTTAGGCCGCGTTTCCACTACAGTTGCTTTTTCCAATTCTGCTTTTTGCCCAAAAAGCAGCTTTTTCCCTGTGTATAAGGTATAGGAATCTAGTGGTGACAAAAATGATAAAAAAGTTGCTTTTTCGTGGTTTAGTTCTATAGTATCGATTATTTCAGCCTTTTTTTGAATATCGATGTGTGATTTTGCTCAACTATCACCACTAGCCAGATAAATATTAAACAAATTCATGATTTTCTCCATGTTTTGTAAACAAATTAGCATTTAATACATATTTCGTTTAGCGGTCTGTGGATTGAACTGGCTATTGGACTTTTGAACGATCTTAGCTGGCGTACATGTTGCACTGGCTGCCACCGTCTCCTCCTTCGTTGAGAGCGTCCTTTCTGGAGTCCAAGGTTAATGCCTATTTGGAAGAGCTTTACAGTTATTATTTTAAAAAAATTGGTTGTCTGTAAAGTCGGTTTACTGACGTTGAACGTGACAACGTCTTAAGAAAATACTGATGGAATGGTAGCATTTACTTAAGACGTTGACACGTTCACGGTAAAAAAATTATGTAAAATTGAGAGAGGGAGGCTGTAAATGGCCAGTTTCTGGAGAGGATCAGGCAGTGCCGGCTGTAAATGGCCAGTTTCAGGAGAGGATCAGGCAGTGCCATCTGCAAATGGCCAGTTTCTGGAGAGGATCAGGCAGTGCCGGCTGCAAATGGCCAGTTTCTGGAGAGGATCAGGCTATGCCTGCTGCAAATGGCCAGTTTCTGGAGAGGATCAGGCTATGCCTGCTGCAAATGGCCAGTTTCTGGAGAGGATCAGGCAGTGCCGGCTGTAAATAGTCAGTTTCTGGAGAGGATCAGGCAGTGCCGGCTGTAAATGGCCAATTTCTGGAGCGGATCATTCAGTGCCGGCTGCAAATGGCCAGTTTCTGGAGAGGATCAGGCTATGCCTGCTGCAAATGGCCAGTTTCTGGAGAGGATCAGGCAGTGCCGGCTGCAAATGGCCAGTTTCTGGAGAGGATCAGGCAGTGCCGGCTGCAAATGGCCAGTTTCAGGAGAGGATCAGGCAGTGCCGGCTGCAAATGGCCAGTTTCTGGAGAGGATCAGGCAGTGCCGGCTGCAAATGGCCAGTTTCTGGAGAGGATCAGGCAGTGCCGGCTGTAAATGGCCAGTTTCTGGAGAGGATCAGGCATTGCCGGCTGTAAATGGCCAGTTTCTGGAGAGGATCAGGCTATGCCTGCTGCAAATGGCCAGTTTCTGGAGAGGATCAGGCAGTGCCGGCTGCAAATGGCCAGTTTCTGGAGAGGATCAGGCAGTGCCGGCTGCAAATGGCCAGTTTCAGGAGAGGATCAGGCAGTGCCGGCTGCAAATGGCCAGTTTCTGGAGAGGATCAGGCAGTGCCGGCTGCAAATGGCCAGTTTCTGGAGAGGATTAGGAAGTGCCGGCTGTTTGTTGATATGTTAAGTTAAATGGATATAAATATTATAGAAAGTCTATAAAAGCCAACTTATATTTTTGAAAACACAATTGCTGCGGCTGGTATTCGAACCCGCGATCGTGAGATTAAGACTCGAACCCTCTAACCTCTTCACCACGCATGCAAACAACAGGGCGACGTCAAAGACTGAAATACACACATTCGCCTGCGTCAGTGCTCGAGCTATAAATAGACAAAGCGGGAGAGCAGAGCGAGACGGAGATACACCGCTTTGCCCTTGCGGTTGCCAGAAGAGTGCAAAGCATTAAATTTTAACCACTCTCTCTCATTCTCTCTCTTCTCTGCTGCTGCTGCTCGTCACGTTTGCTCTGCCTGTGTCGCGGCAGAGGTAACGATACATGAGTCATGCTTTTCGAGCGTGCAGCCTGCTCTATCGATTTATAAGACGTTATCACGTCAATAATTAATTAATTAATTAATTTTAAACTAATAATTTACTTAACACTATCAACATTTATCAATAGTATGACATAACCTATAAACTCAGTTTCTCAACTTTTGTGTCAATCTAACAATTAATCAATCAATCATAGTTTACGATAATGAAATATCAGTGTACAATTATTTACCTTTATTGTTGTAGTTGTTGTAAATGACGAATCTAAGCACTCCACATTTTCACTACAGACACAGCTGACGATACTTTAACCACACGTGTGAACTTGTATTATGACGCTTTCTTGTTTTTCCAACGCCAAGAACGTTCGAGAAAGACAAAGACAGAGACACAAGCATGCGCCGATTCAATGCTCCTAATTCTCTAGTGCTGCGCGCGCGGCAGACCGATCATAGTTGAGTGGGAGAGAGACGCAAGGCATTCGGCGGGCCTCTCTCTCGTTCGGTGACTCATCGTAACGTTACCGAGCGTTACACTTTTTCATAAGTGACTCCCAGCCGCAACCTAATTTAAGACGTTGTCACGTCAAAAAGGTATAGAAGCTATTGAACATCGCTAAGAAAAGTGTATCGACCTAAAAGGATCCTGTTGAAAAAAAAATATATATATGTATATATCAGAGATCTGCAACGGGTATGATTGAATCATCTCGATCACCATGCAAAAATTGTCGCTTAATTCAACTCACTTCGCTCAGCCGAAATATGATCGTTCATGATGCATACCCGAAGCAAAAGCCGAAAGAATAATCAGGCACGAGTAAGCATTTTGAAATCATGTTCGTGCATCTGATCGGATCGCTTCGGAACGATCAAAACGATCATTTTAAGCTTCGCGAACGAGTACAAAGAATGATCGTAGCTAAGAGCGCGTCGTCCCGAAAGAGAGCATGAATGTTTTGATTTTTGTTTGTGTTGCGCTGGGATTGATCGTGCCATGGCACAATTACTGAAGGTAGTCCAGTCGGCTCGCGAAGCGCACGTGTTCGGCTTCAGTGCATGTTCGTTGCTTGACGCAAGAGCACGTCTGCGGACGAATTTTTCGCCGATTTTAACCCTTATGCAGAAATGACTTTTTGACAATGTGTGTCGTAAACATGTGGAGGGTGTAAAGTTTATAAGATTAGAATATATTTTAGAACACAGAACCTAAACAAACGGCTTGCAAGCCGAAAACAAAAACCACGCCTGTTGTAATTGTAATTGTGCCATGGATCGTGCAGTACTCGAGTTGAATGTATGAACTTTGTGTGTGTGTTACGCAGGAATAATAGTGCAATAGTCATTCATTACAATTACATCATAAGAAATAATAAAAAAAATACATATGTATGTTGATTTATGAATTTTTATTAACTAATTAACAAAATTAAAATTATCAGTTTTTCATAGTTAAACGAAATTAAAATTAACAGTTCTTCATGGTTAAACTAAAACATAAAAATGATGACTTCTTAATGATAGAAAAAAAAATAATACCTTACTACCTAATCAATAAAACTAAAATTAACAGTTCTTCATGGTTAAACAAAAACATAAAAAGTATGACTTCTTAATAATATTTGATGTATTCATATGTATGTACGTATGTATTTTGTAGGATAAGAATATGTATGCTTGAGGTTTCTATTGGAGGTTTGAACTTTAATTTTTATAGTAAAGCCTAGTACTAAGATCAACGAAAACCGCTTACGGAATTTCGTGAGCGAAATTGCGATATATTTCGTTCGGGAACTAGTGTGACCGAAGAAAACAAATAAAATGGTCAGAATCGGTCAAGATCGGTCACACTGACTTGTATTTCCAGCTGTGTTTTGTAAACAAACTTTATAAATAAACTTTAAAAAGAGAAATTAATTTAACGAACTTGATTGGGCGTATTATTAATGTAATGTTCCGTAATGGAGTTGAAGGCAAATAATAGTGGCGCTACCGCCATCGCCGCCAATAAAAAATATGCAATAAAATTGTCAATAAAACACAGAAAAAGTTAATTTATGTACTAAATTGCATATAATATGGCTTGCCTTTACGACTTTATCAATTCCACATTATTCTCACGGCTGTTGAAGCGCTACAACCGAGCAGCGATTGCCTCCTCCCCTTCCCCTGCATGCTGCTTACGAAATATATGCAATTGATATAATTCGCTTACGGAATCACAGCTGTTTATTAGTGTCTTTTGCCAACCGTTTTACCCGGTTCGCTCACGGAATTCCGTTCATCTTAGTACCCGACCAAACGAAATACCACAAAATTCTTCTTCTTGCTCTTTTCGTTCTTTATTTTTATATGAAGATTTTCGTTTATGGATTTTTTTCGTTCATCTTAGTACTAGGCTTAAAAACAGCAAGCTATCAACTGAACGTGGCTGTAGTCTATTTCTTTTTTCTGTTATTATGTTTTCAGCCAATGAAAACGATCGTTCGGCCGCAGCACTACTAGCTGGGATTGAATGTATTTGGATCGCAAGTTTTGACAACATAGGGTACTTGACCTGATTATTTCGCCACCATTCCATCAAACAAAAATTTTCATCCATGTCTACTAATTCCTTACAGTATTTGTTAAATTCTTCTTCGGGTGTTTCTGGATTTTTTATAGACGGCTTAATCAAATTTGAAAAAAAGAACGTTAATGTTAGAATCCTCTTCGCAAACTGTTACATCAAAAGAAAAATTCGAGGTCGAAGCAAATGAAGGTGTGGATATACATTAGGGTGTATCTAAAATCAACTTTTTTTGATTTTCGATGACGCTGGGTCCGGAAAAGTTGTAAAACCATGTCAAATGAAAGCACAAAAAATAATATAATATAATATAATAATATTTACTACCCCCGCAACGTCCTTGAAATTTCGAAATTTTCATGATTATATGCAAATTTGCTCGTAGCTTTGCACGGCGACCTGAAGATCGGTAGGGCAACATTTAAACTTTAAAAGGTATAAAATGAGTCCTAAAATACCCTGGAAGCGATTGGTCCAACCATGATTTATATCGAAGTTAAAAAAATTAGGTGCAAAAATGGTCGAAAATTTGTGATGGGAAACTTAAGTTATGTACACTCACCAAAAACACAAATATTATCTAAAATAAAAAAAGTTATAATAATATGACCTATAAATAATCGAAATCTGAAATGATTAATATTATATGTTTTATATTAACGTATACATACCAGATCTGAAACAAAAGTAATATATTATTTATTTTATTATGGCAATGGATTAACTTATGTTGTTACTATATCTGAAACTGAAATGAATTATAATATAATATGTTTTCTTACCATGCATACTTGTTAAAATGAATTTCACAACTGCGTCAAGCAAACTTCTTAATGCAACTAAAGCAAGTAACAAAAGAAAACGCAAAAGCCAACCGCCTGTTTTTTCATTCTCTTTTCTTCTTATTTGTTTGTGTCTCTTTTATTTTTATTCTCTTATTTACGTTTCAAATGCTGGTTTCCGAAATAATGCATCTTTATACGTTCTAGGGAAAGCGACGTTTGCACTTATATGAAAGAGAAAGAGAATAAACAAGTGAGAAAGCTACAGTCGAGTGACCGACTGTGAGATACCCGGTACCCAAAGTATTGCCCGTGAAATTAAATAGCACACGGACATGGAAAAAACAAAAAGTTGACAAATAAAGTCAAATGTTACTAAAAACATGTTGAGCAACGTTCAAAAAGGACTAATTCTGCAGCTGTACGCAGCTGCTTTACGAATTAATACTGCGCTCGAAGGCACGCAACACTTTTTTTCGCTACTGCCACCCAAAAGCTAAGTGCTGAGACACGCGAAATTATTCCTAAGCAGTGCGCTCTCGCTCTCTCTTTCTCTCAGAAACTTTATTGCTTAATAACTTCTATGTTTATCATCCGATTTTACTCAAAATTTTCAGAACACGTCCACGATTGCCTACTTATAAAGCCAATCTGTTTACTTTACGCCGAAAATCACGCATATGGTTATATACCGTTTTTTTTTGTTTTTCGGGGGCGGAAGTGGGCGTGGCCAAATTTTAAAACAAACTTGATCTGCGTGCAACAGATTCCAATGTTGTCACCAAATTTGGTAATTCTAGCTCTTATAGTCTCTGAGATCTGTTGTTTCACACGGACGGACGGACAGACGGACAGACGGACAGACGGACATGGCTAAATCGACTCGGCTGGTGATGCTGATCAAGAATATATATACTTTATGGGGTCGGAGATGCCTCCATCTGCCTGTTACATACATTCTCGATTGGCACCAACTTATAATACCCTTGTACCCTATGGGTACCGGGTATAAAAACAATAACAGATTCTGGTTTCGGATAGAATGCATATTTATTCGTTTTAAGAGAAGCGACGATTGGACGGGCCCGAAGCTATATAGCTATATATAGAAAAACGAGAAAGAAAGCTAACTTCGGTAAACCGAAGTTTGTATACCCTTGCAGTCAGCAATTGGATCATTGAAAATCGATCCATTTTGGTAATGTAAAAAAAAAAATGTCAAATTATGTAAATTTTGTAAATTTTACATTTTACTTTTAGAATTTTACATTTTCATATAAATCGACCGATCCCTTCTATGGCAGCTATATGATATAGTTGTCCGATCTTAATGAAATTAAAACCGTAATTCTAAAACTATAAAAAACGACTATGTCTCGAAGTTTATAGAAATTCGTTGAAAAACAGAGAAGTTAAAAAATTGAGGACAGACAGACGGACATGGCTTAATCGACTCGGCTGGTGATGCTGATCAAGAATATATATACTTTATGGGGTCGGAGATGCCTCTTTCACTGCGTTGCAAATATCATGGCAAAATTATAATACCCTCTGCAAGGGTATAACAAACATTGGGTAGTTCTTACCAATTAATTGTCCATTATACTACAGCGATAAAAAAATGTGGCCCTCTTAAGTATATATGGAGTATGCGATTTGAAAGAAAACACAAAGCCGCAAAATTGTATTTGAATAATTCTATGTCGCGAGTAAATCTATCTTTCTCAGTTGCAAGGAAAGCTGGACTTCAATTTTCTAAATTTTTATTAAATCATGAGAATGGATTTGAACAGACTTTTTACATTGAATCGTCAAGAAATGTGGATTTATCCAAGAAATACTACTTTAAGAAAATTGAAAATAACTATAATATTAACCCTTAAATCTGTGAAATTGCAGAAGATATTTTATTTAAAGGAACTCGTTATAAATCGAATTTTTACTTAGAATCTAATGTTTACAATATTACAGAATAAAATAGAAAATTTTACTGTTCAAGAAGAAAATGTTTACCTATTGTGTAATGAAATTGTTGTAAAAAATGTTGATAACCATTTTAAGGCACATGAAGTAGGTCCTGCTAAAGACTCTTTTAGTATTAAGACTTTTAATGATTTTATTTGTTACCCATTTCTTATATATCCATTAAGTAACAAGAACATATATTTCAGAAAAAAGTATATATAAGATACTTATAATAATATATAAATACAAACAAAACAAGTGGGAAAGCTACAGTCGAGAGTGACCGACTGTAAGATACCCGGTACCCAAAGCATTGTGGGTAAAATTAAACAGCACATGAACATGGAAAAAAGGAGATTTTGACAAATGAAGACAAATATTGCTAGAAACATGTTGAGCAACACTCAAAAGAGACAAATGTTGCTAGGAACATGTTGGGCAACTCTCAAAAGCGACAAATGTTGCTAGGAATATGCTGAGCAACACCCAACAAAGACAAATGCTGCTAGGAACTTGTTGAGCAACACGCACGTGCGCTCTCTCTCTCTCTCTCTCTCTCTCAGAAACATTATTGTTTAATAACTTCTATGTTTATCATCCGATTTTACTCATCCGATTTTTTTCAGAGCACGTCCACGATTGCCTACTTGTTAAGACTGTCTATTTACTTTACGCCGAAAATCACGCATGTGGCTTATATACCTTTTTTTACTATTTTCGGGGGCGGAAGTGGGCGTGGCCAAATTTTAAAACAAACTTGATCTGCGTGCAATAGACTCCAATGTTGTCACCAAATTTGGTAACTCTAGCTCTTATAGTCTCTGAGATCTGTTGTTTCACACGGACGGACGGACGGACAGACGGACATGGCTAAATCGACTCGGGTGGTGATGCTGATCAAGAATATATATACTTTATGGGGTCGGAAATGCCTCCTTCTGCCTGTTACATACATTCTCGGTTGGCACTAACTTATAATACCCTTGTACCCTACGGGTACCGGGTATAACAAGTGGGAAAGCTACAGTCGAGTGTGACCGACTGTAAGATACCCGGTACCCAAATCATTGTGGGTGAAATTAAACAGCACATGTACATGGAAAAAAGGAAATGGTGACAAATAGAGCCAAATATTGCTAGAAACATGTTAAGCAGAACTCAAAAGAGGCAAATGTTGCTAGGAACATGTTGGGCAACTCTCAAAAGCGACAAATGTTGCTCTCTCTCTCTCTCTCAGAAACTTTATTGTTTAATAACTTCTATGTTTATCATCCGATTTTACTAAAATTTTCAGAACACATCCATGATTGCCTACTTATTAAGCCTATCTATTTACTTTACGCCGCACATGACGCATATGGTTATGTGGGACTGGGTTGTGATTAGCCTTTTAAATAATCTGAACACGATCCCAACAGGAATACCAACTGTAACAGAAACAATTTCATCATTTGCAAACCGATACAGAGACCACCTGCTAGCGCATACCAACCGTTTGGCAAGACACCTTGCCACCCCGTTAGGCCGAAGACGTCTGCGCAGAAGACACCCTGCGGACCTATGGATACTCGGCCGAGACAGACATGGACGATTACTTTAACACCATATAATCACACATAAAATGCCCCAAAGTGGCGCTCTTTCCCACCCGCAGTTTCCGGGATCTATAGTTACTATTAATCAAACACGAAAACAAGAGCTACTCTTGTGAAGCGTGATAATTAAACTTACAAAAAAAAAAATGGAAATGTCTGCACGGGAGATGATGATTTGTTCATCACTTTCCGCTTATGATTACAGTTAAGATTCCTAATGGAAATAAAGTGTGGGCAATTTTTCTAAGCTTATCGGAGCTATTAGGCTTGCTTTGCCTCTTTGAGTACAAGCCGGCCGATATTTCAAACTTACAAAATCACATAATTTCCACAAGCAGTATACACAATTATTAAATGGCACACCCAAACCTTAACATCTTTTTTTAAACCACTAATCCACAAATCATAAAAATGTCTGGTCCCTTAAGATATCTTTGGACCTTTACATTTGAATCGATGCATCGGGAACTAAAGTCCTACTCCAAAAATATAAACAGATGAATAAACTAAGCATAATCTATATCTGTAAAATACAATTTTAATTATGCAAACAAAATGTTAACCCTTTCGACCCCACCGCTGCCTGTGAGCAACTTTTCGGCGGTCAATTCACTTTGCTTCGCTATTTCCTTATTTAAGTTGTAGCTGCATATATATTCATTTGTAATATAATATAAAAGATATATATTGTGATGTATGTGGAAGATATAGATTTAGAGACAATAGAACTAACTGAGAAAAAAGCATGTTACAGTTTTTTAAAACACTCAAAAGACAAAAATGTTGCTGGAAACATGTTGAGCAACGCACAACAAAGACAAGTGTTGCTAGGAACATGAAGAGCAACGCGCACGTGCTCTCTCTTTCTCTCTTTCTCAAGAAGACATAGAAGTATACACAGAAACTTTATTGTTTAATAACTTCTATGTTTATCATACTTATTAGGTCTATCTATTTACTTTATGCCGAAAATCACGCCTATAGCTTATATACCATTTTTTAAGATCCAAATTTTACAACAAACTTGATCTGCGTGCACTAGTCCTCCCAGTCTTCCTTATTGAGTTGGATACGCTCCCACTTGTCGTCTCTTGTCTCTGGCGAACTTTTAAATTATATTAATTTTAATTTAATTTTAATTAGTTCACACACTGGCGGGCGGCTCTCGCAATCAGTAAATATTTTATTTTATTCTGGCTGCATGTAATAAATTCCGTTGCGGAGCCGCAGTACCGCACTCTAACTCTCCTCAAATTCGTCTGCTAGTTTGGATCTGCCACCCTTTGCCTATCGATAGGTCCGTTGCGACTCGGTATTTCGGACATAACACCTTAGCTGCTTTATGTATAATATGTATTGATCGCATTTGGCAATAGCGATTTAAATTGGTTGTTCCAGCTCAGTGCAGTTAAGTAAAAGATTTTTATCATTAACCATGTAATCCGAAGCACCCGAGTCCAATATAAACGAAATACTGCCTGAACTTTTATTTGTTGTGTTAATTTTTCTTTTTAGCATAAAAGCAAAACCATTATTGGATTGTGCAGTAGCCGACTGTGCTTGCTTTCCACTTTCATTGATTTTATTATAATTGATATTGATATTATAATTATTTTGATTTTGATACTTTTTATTTATATTTTTTTTTAAATTTGTTTTTATTTTTTTTAGTTGTTTTATATTTTATTATCACATTCGCATTTCGCACAGCTTGTAACACTTTAAAGCTTGTCTCTTTGTTTGCACATCTCAATTTGATTTCCTGATCTAATACTCGAGTCTTCACGGAAGCTAAAGTGGGAAAGCTAAACATGTTGAGCAACTCTCAAAAAAGACATGTGTTGCTATGAACATATTGAGCAACACGCACATTCGCTCTCACACTAACTAGTTGTGTGAAGCATTGCTTTGCGGCCGTACCGCACCATGCGGGCCCTTGCCCCGTCTCGTGGGTACATGCGCAACGCAGGTCCCATACACGTTCTTCTGTATCGTAGTATAATTGTTATGTAGTGTAAATAAATGAATACAAAAAAAAAAAAACACTAACTAGCTTCAGACTAATCTGCCTCACCGACACCACTGGCAAGGTGTTCGAGAAACTCATAGCAATAAGGCTAAATGCTGCTATCGAGGAGGCTGGCGTTCTTTCTCCGAGGCAGTTCCGCTTTAGGAAGGGGAGGTCAACGCTGGACGCCATCGAGAAGGTGAAGGAGATTCCGAAATCGGCGATCGCGGGCACGAGGTGGAAAGGCGGCTCGAAGAGCTATTGCCTAGTGGTAACGCTAGACATAAGGAACGCCTTCAACACCGCCGACTGGAGCCGCACGCTGGAGTCCCTCGGTGCTCTAAACATCCCTGGGTACCTGCTACGAATAGTACGGAGCTATTTCAGCGAGAGGGTGCTCACTGTGGAGACGGACATGGGTTCCAGAGCATACGAAGTCTCAGCCGGAGTCCCGCAGGGCTCCGTTTTGGGACCCTGCTCTGGAATACCATGTACGATGGGGTTCGGAGGCTCCCTTGCCCAGTAGCGCCACCGTCGTCGGCTTTGCAGACGACGTGCCAGTGGTCGTAGTCGCAAAGAGCGCACCGCAGTGGAGGAGAAGGCGGACGAGGCGATCAAAGGGATCGAAGCGTGGCTCTCTAGCGCGGGCCTGGAGCTGGCAGCGCATAAAACGGAAGCGGTTTTAATCTCCAGCCGAAAGGTCGTGGAGACAGCCGAGATCCGTGTCGCTGGAGCGGCGATAACCTCCCAGAGGGCCATTAAGTACCTAGGTTTCCTCCTTGACACTCCTTGACACCTAGAGTACACCCAGAAGAAGGCCAGCGGAACCGCAGGAGCACTCTCCCGCATTCTGCTGAACACCAGAGGCCCCAAGCAGACCATGAGGAAGTTGCTGACAAGCGTCGTCACCTACCAGCTGCTCTACGCGGCACTGGAGTGGGCGGAGGCGGCAGAGGTAAAGACGTACATGCGGGGAGTCGAGTCGACCTATAGACTGTGCGCAATCCGAGTTGCGAGCGCATTTCGGACCATCTCGGACGACGCGGTGCTGGTCATAGCCGGGCTAGTCCCGTTGAAAGAGATGGTACGCTAGAAGGCGGACCTGCGCAGAGCACTGAGCGGTCACCTGGTACCGGAGGGCGCTAGTAAGGCCCAAATTAAGCGCGCGCCCAGAATGCGGAGCTACGAGAGATGGGAGGCCTCGTCTAAAGGTCGATGGACGCACAGGCTGATCCCCAACATTGAGGCCTGGATGGAGAGGAAGCACGGGCAGGTGGACTTCTATCTGACGCAGGTGCTGAGCGGTCACGGCTGTTCCCGCAGCTACCTCAAGAGGTTCGGCCATGATGAGGAGGATGGCTGCCCGGAGTGCGGATCCGGAATCCGCGAGAATGCCCACCACGTCATCTTCAAATGTCGGCGGTTCGACGAAGAGAGGGAAGCGCTGGAAGCGGTAGCAGGGTCACCGATCAGGGTGGACACGTTGGTGCCGCTGATTTTGGCGGACCATAGGACCTGGTAGGCGGCGGCAAAATTCTCGGCGAAGCTGATGAAGACGCTTAGGACCCTGGAGAGAGGGAGAACGGAGCGGACGGGCTGAGCGGTCCATAATTGTGCGAAGCATTGCTTTGCGGCCGTACCGCACAATGCGGGCCCTTGCCCCGTCTTATGGGTACATTCGCAACGCATGTTCCTTAAATGTTCTGTATCGTATTATAATTGTAAATAAATGAATACAAAAACACTAACTCGCTGGCACTAACTTATAATACCCTTGTACCCTATGGGTACCGGGTATAACAAGTTATTGGGAGCACAGTTCTTGGAAATGTTAGACTTCTAAGAATTTCGATAAACTGTTCTTGTTGAGACACACGCACACAGTTTTTAAAGTCGCGTTTGATTTCGTGTACAGACATACAGTTTTCTCAGAATTTTTATTTTCTGAGAATTTTTTTATTCGCACAGGAAGTTTTACATATAGAAGCCCTGCAGTACCAGTTGTCATCATTAGGCCGTTGTCATCAACGCGCCGACTTCGACTTCAATAGTTCAATCGTGTCAAAACCGACTCTCGCTCAATTGGTGAAATGTTGATGAAATGTTAATGAAACGTTGATGAAATATTGATAATATGTAGATGAATCATCGATGAAATGTTGATGAATCATCGATTAATCATTGATGAATTTGTCACTGACAGCCTAGGACATGCCCATGTAAATTTCATCAAGAGTTTGTATGGAATGTCATCGATGATTCATCCACGGGGATAGGGTGCGAGTAAACACTCGACAATAATTCTCGGGTGTTCTGACACACAAGCGAAGATCGTCTGCATGTCATTTTTTAAGAAAAGAAAAAAACAAAAAAAAAATATTTTTAGTCTGTTTGTAAAAATGATTTTTAGGTTTTATAATGAAGACCGACATTTATTCTGTTAAAAATAAAGTTCTAAATTAAACTTGTTCCTTTTATATAACTGCCCAAATAATTATTGTTTTTTATAGTGTATTTTGTCTTCAGCTTCGACCTAACGCTAGCATTCGACATCGAAAACTAACGAACCGCAAAAAAAAAAAAAAATTAATGTTCAACTAAGGAGTGGGTAAAGCACAAAAAAATACTCGGGTGTCTTCAAAACACTCGTTATACCGTTACAAGTTTATGTGTGTGCGATTGCTTTCTTTGTTTGCCGGTGGTAAGAAGCACCGGCACAAAAAGTTTAACGAGTGTGAGCGGAGTGGTCAAAAGTGGCACCCTTGCCGTTCTCTGGTATATACATATATACATATCAAACAAAAACACCTCTTAACGAGGTGAGATAAAAGTGACGATGACACATTCAACTCAATAAATTTCTGATACAAAATTTTGTGACAAATAATTATTATTTAAACAAAAATATTAAAAAATTGTTTAATAAGTTTCAAAATCGGCACTTAGCTGAAAAATTTAAAAAGGCAAAACAGGCAGCGTGCCAAATGTTAGTGTTAATTAGTATAGCTCAATACCATGTCCAGAGGTCGTTCCTATATGACTTAGCTATTATTAAACAAGTGGGAAAGCTACAGTCGAGTGTGACCGACTATGAGATACACGGTACCCAAAGTATTGTGCGTGAATTTAAATAGCACACGGACATGGAAAAAACAAAATGTTGACAAATGAAGACAAAAGTTGCCAAAAACATGTTGAGCAAAGTTCAAAAGAGACAAATTCTGCAGCTGTACTCAGCAGAATTAATACTGCGCCCGAAAGCACGCAACGCTTTTTTTCGCTACTGCCGTTGCGGCTCAAGAGGAGAAGAAACTTTTTTGTTTAATAGCTTCCATGTTTATCATCCGATTTTACTCAAATTTTCAGATAACGTCCGCAAATGCCTACTAATTTATTTTATATATTTATTTTATGCCAAAAATTACGACTCTAGCTTATATAAAGTTTTTTACGGTTTTCGGGGGCGGAAGTGGGCGTGGCCAAATTTTAAACTTGATCTGCGTGCAACAGATTCGAATGTTGTCACCAAATTTGGTATCTCTAGCTCTTATAGTCTCTGAGATCTGTTGTTTCACACGGACGGACGGACAGACGGACAGACGGACAGACGGACAGACGGACAGACGGACAGACGGACATGGCTAAATCGACTCGGCTGGTGATGCTGATCAAGAATATATATACTTTATGGGGTCGGAGACGCCTCCTTCTGCCTGTTATATACATTCTCGGTTGGCACTAACTTATAATACCCTTTGTTTTGGAGGGGGCGGATTATTAGCCAAGTAAGAATAGGTCGAGGGTGAAATCCCAAAGTCCCACGTAGACAAATAAGATCGGTTGGGCAGAATTATTTTGTGTTGAACTTTATTCGCCTTCATCGGCTGATCGCAAATTCGAACTAATTACATGACATATAAATAGAAGTTGGGAGAGCGGCTTGGAAAGCTCTTGCGGACTGGAAGTCAGGAGGAAGAGAGAGGGAGAGAGAGTGTGCGAGAGCGCTAGGCTCCGTAATGCGGGACAATTCGAACCCGCTAGCGCTTCACACTGGCTCTCGAAAATAAGCGCCCTTTTGGCGCGAACATTCTTCCCCCCTTGCGAGGGTACGCAGCAAGAACCTCAGGAACAGGTAGCTCGGGAAAGCGTTGGATACGCTGAGCGTTCGTGGAGATGGAGTAGAGTGTGGTGATCCTGTCCACAAGATTGGCATCGGTCACCACTGCGGCAAGATCCTTTGGAATGGTGGTGGGCCAAGCATTTGACGCAGTACTTCTTATCAATGGCCGCCTGGAGCCGTTTCTCAGCGCTTAGCTGCAGAAAACGGTGACATTTCCGAAGAGGATGGTTCCCTTGGCAGATTCGGCATTGGTAGGATAAAATACCTCGGGAACGTCTGCATTTCATGGCGTCGTACGGAACCCAATAATTGGATAAATTTAAAGGCTTGGAAACTTGCGTGCTGAAAGCGGAAATCCGCTGGATGGAGGCGGATACTATCCTTGAATCAAAAGGAGGAGTCGTAATACCGGAGGAAGAGTTGCTTGGATGCAACAAAGTGTGATGCCGACCTCGGCAAGTGAAACAGCTGTGGGCGCTTGTACAATCCCGAAGTGGATGGTCTTTTGCAAAGCAATTCAAGCACAACTGTTTCTTCTGGATATATGACAAACGATCGTCTACCGTCATTTGTAGGAAGCGTGGACAGATTCTTACTGGATGGTTCTCTCTTGAACACAAATCGCAGCGTGCCGTTTTCGGAACCACTTTCGTACTGAAGGACTTCAGCACTCGTGGGGACACTTCGGTGGTGTCGGTTTTGGAACCACTTGTGTACAGAAGGATTTCAGTACTCGTGGGGACACCTTGGAGGTTGTCGGTTGGAACTGACGGAGACATACTTTGGAAGGTTGAATGGAACCTATGGCCTCTAGAGTTCTATGGCGCTCAGTCAGGAATGCATCGAGCTCTTGCCACTTGGGAATCTGGGTTTTATTCTTTAAGGATTGCTCCCACAATGAAAGCGTAAGCTTTGGTAGCTTCGTAGAGCACAAATAAACCAAAAGACAGTCCCAATTTTCAGTATTCATGCCGGACATTTCTAAGGACGTAAGACAACTCTGAATGGTTTCTTGCAGATTCTTCAAGGCAGCTGAAGATTCATGTGCTATGGATTGCACATTGAATAATATTTTCAATGAGTTGTTCACCAATGACCGTTTGTTTTCGAAACGCTCAGTTAAGTTGTTCCAAGCTGAGCGGAAACCGTCATTGGTGAGTGGCGAATTGGAAACTATTGAATTAGCATCCCCACTAGTCTTGGCGTTTAAATGGAATAACTTTTCGACAGCAGTAAGTCTTGGATTGTCTATATCGACCGCTGTGAAAAGGTCGCGGAACGTGGGCCAGCGAAGATAATCGCCCGAGAAAACTTTGGTATCGCACGGAGGTAACTGACAACCTGCTGGAGTATAATGTGGGAAGTTGCAGGAGTTGGATTGTGCTGATTGAGACGTCGCTCGCTCAATTTGCTCGTTGAGTTGAGCTGCACATGACTCGTAAACTGAGTAGCAGTAGTCATATTTGGCCTGAGGATTGGCAAGGTGTCGATCGACCCTCTACTGCTATTAGATCCGAACAGACTTCGTATGCTTGTTCAACTTTGTCCCATAAGGCTCGGATGTGATCTCGGCGGACTTTGAATGTGTAGAGCGATGGCGTGGAGAGGCCAATAGTGTTGACCATCGCCTCGAATTGGCTTACACGGTCACTAACGCCAATAAATTTATGTAAGACCGCAGTTGTCGCAGTGGGCTTCTCGCTGAGCGGCATTTTGTATTTTATTTATATGTGTATGTAGGACGGAACACCGGAATGAAACACTGAAATGTGTGGAATCGAAACACTTTAAAGTGTGATATCGAATACTGGAATATGTGGAATGAAACCCCGGAATGTGTGGAATGAACCACCGGAATGTGTGGAATGAAACACGATTTTGGTAACGGGATCTTTTTTAAGTTCTAAATTAAGTTAAAAGAATTAAATAAGTAAAAGGAACGGAACAAACTGTATTTTTAGCGAATTTTTAACCAAAAAACGCTAAAACAATGAAAAAAACAAAACTAGCTAAATTGGATATATCTAGCTATTTAATTTTGTCTTGTAATTATTTGTTATCTTCTGAACTTTTTGTTTTATTTAGGAATTAATAGTTTTGTATTATTTGTAGTGGCGGAATTCTTTTATCGTCACTGTATTCGCTGTCTTTGTTTTCAATGCAAGTGGTAGGAAATGTATGTATGTCTGCTTATGAATGTTTGTGCATTGGCTGTGGATTAATGCAGATAGCGGAGATAACGAAGAGAGGAGGAAACGAGAGACGGAAAGAATTGCCAAGAAATCAGTGCATCAACTTTGACGACGCTGATGTATGTATTTAAATGGAAATATAAATATATATATGTATGTCTGTGGCCGCGCAGAATGGCACGGAGGTAAACAATTTAATATAATAATTAAGTCGGCGTTCTGTGCCGACTCTAGGAATAAAACAGTTGTTTTGGGTATATATTTAATAATATGTGGATAGATGTGGACTGTAATTTCTCAGAGTATTTGTTGTATATTTGCATATATATAATTTGTTGTTGTTTTATTGGATGTATGTATTAGTGTAGGTATATATGTATAGATTTAATTTTGTGTGCGTTCGGACGTATATTTTTGAATATATTAGATTTTGTAGTGTAGTGTAGTGTAGTGGACTGTATGGAAATATTTATGTATGTCGACGTGTGAATATTTATGTACACATGTATGTACGCTTGGACACCAGCAGGAACACGGTGAACGAGAATATAATGTATGAGCCGTTTTTGGCGGAACGTTTTTTTGAAATTTCGGAACTCTTAATTTTCACTGCGGCTGGGCGCGTATGTATATTTTCACAGTCACTATTGTTTTTGTTTGGAATTTTCACTTTGCCCAAAAAACGAATGGAATTTGCAAGATGTCGGAGAAATTAGACTTCGGACTTTGGACACTAGCGAACCACACAGATATAAGACACTTGGACTTGGGCTTAGGAAATGTCTGTGTGATTGCTTTTCGTAAAGTAAGAATACTAGTAATTATCTTTTTATTTAGGAACCAATCCGCTGGTGAACGCTGGAATTCGGAGGCAAACAGGAAGAATATCCGGCTCGAAGGACCATGTTTTGGAGGGGTCGGATTCTTAGCCAAGTAAGAATAGGTCGAGGGTGAAATCCCAAAGTCCCACGTAGACAAATAAGATCGGTTGGGCAGAATTATTTTGTGTTGAACTTTATTTGCCTTCATCGGCTGATCGCAAATTCGAACTAATTACATGACATATAAATAGAAGTTGGGAGAGCGGCTTGGAAAGCTCTTGCGGACTGGAAGTCAGGAGGAAGAGAGAGGGAAAGAGAGTGTGCGAGAGCGCTAGGCTCCGTAATGCGGGACAATTCGAAGCCGCTAGCGCTTCACACTGGCTCTCGAAAATAAGCGCCCTTTTGGCGCGAACACCCTTGTACACTATGGGTACCGGGTATAAAAATTATAGCACATAGGTATGACATCTGATATTAGCTGAACGCCGGTTACCGTCACAAAATTTAGTATCTCGCTAAGTGGTGTTTTTGATATCAGAAGTATTTGTTTCAAATGTGGAAAACTAACAAAAAAATCCACATATGCAGAAGTTATCTATATGTGATCATTGGTACTAATTTTAACAAGTGGAAAAGCTACAGTCGAGTGTGACCGACTGTTAGATACCCGGTACCCAAAGCATTGTGGATAAAATTAAACAGCACATGAACATGGAAAAAAGGAAATTTTGACAACTGCAGACAAATATTGCTATAAAAATGTTGAGCAACACTCAAAAGAGACAAATGTTGCTAGGATCATGTTGGGCAACTCTCAAAAGCGACAAATGTTGCTAGGAACATGCTGAGCAACACCCAACAAAGACAAATGCTGCTAGGAACATGTTGAGCAACACGCACGTGCGCTCTCTCTCTCTCTCTCTCTCTCACGTCCACGATTGCCTACTTGTTAAGACTGTCTATTTACTTTACGCCGAAAATCACGCATATGGCTTTTTTTACTATTTTCGGGGGCGGAAGTGGGCGTGGCCAAATTTTAAAACAAACTTGATCTGCGTGCAACAGATTCGAATGTTGTCACCAAATTTGGTATCTCTAGCTCTTATAGTCTCTGAGATCTGTTGTTTCACACGGACGGACGGACAGAAGGACATGGCTAAATCGACTCGGCTGGTGATGCTGATCAAGAATATATATACTTTATGGGGTCGGAAATGCCTCCTTCTGCCTGTTACATACATTCTCGGTTGGCACTAACTTATAATACCCTTGTACCCTACGGGTACCGGGTAGAATGAAAAAGCGAATTTTCGGAGATATGAGTAGTACCCCAAAAGGTGAACAGTAATCTCAAGGGTTATACGGCCTGAAGTGAGTATCAAAATCGTAAGACATTTTTTAAAAAATTAAGAAAATCCTAAAAAAATTAATTTTAATTCTAAATTCTTAATTATAATATTTAGATAAATTTTTAACGGCAAAGTAATTATTATTTAAAAATACCTTTCCAACGACATATAGCACGTTTCAGTAACTTTAGTCGTTCAGAAGTTATGGGTGCGAGAAATTGATATTTTTCCTGTTTTCCCGCCAAAGAAGCGGGAAAAGCAAAAAGTGGATCAAATTAAAACAAACATTTTAAAGGTTTTTCAAATTTAAAATATTTTACGTTTTGTTTGATGGTTTTAAAGTTTATTGCAATTGTGAACGTCCCTATATGACTCTACATCTATTTTTATATAAATGTATGTAAAGTACATGTAAAAGGTTAGGTATGTATATGGGATCTTTGCTTCTAATTTTAATGAGTATTATCTCGAGAAAGCGAATTTTCCCAGATATGTGATATATACTTAAAGTTGAGCCATCTCAAGGGCTATATGGCCTTGAGTGACTATCAAAATCGTTAGAGCCACTTTTGAAAAAATTACAAAAACTAAAAAAAAAACGAGAAAGAAAGCTAACTTCGGTAAACCGAAGTTTATATCTGCAGTTAGCAATTGGATCATTGAAAATCGATCCAATTTGGTAATGTAAAAAATGTCAAATTATGTAAATTTTGTAAATTTTACATTTTACAATTTTACATTTTCATATAAATCGACCGATCCCTTCTATGGCAGCTATATGATATAGTTGTCCGATCTTAATGAAATTAAAACCGTAATTCTAGAACTATAAAAACGACTATATCTCGAAATTTATAGAAATTCGTTGAAAAACAGAGAAATTAAAATTTTTGTACATTAATTTCGCCATCATTCCTATGGCAGCTATAGGATATAGTGGTCCGATTTCGGCCGTTCCGACATATATACTGCGTGCTAAAGAAATAAGACTATGCTGAAAATTTCAGCCCGAAGCTCAAAAACTGAGAGACTAGTTCGCGTAGAAACCGACAGACAGACGGACAGACGGACAGACAGACGGACAGACAGACAGACGGACATGGCTAGATCGACTCGGCTGGTGATGCTGATCAAGAATATATATACTTTGTGGGGTCTGAGATGCCTCCTTCACTGCGTTGCAAATATCATGGCAAAATTATAATACCCTCTGCAAGGGTATAAAAATTAATTTTAATTATAAGATCCTAAATATTATATTTAGATAAATCATGTCCAGGCCAAGCTAATATCACTTCAAAATACCTTTATAACGACATATAGCACGTTTCTGTAGCTTTAGTCGTTTAGAAGTTATGGGCGCGGGAAATCTAGCTTTTTTAGCTGTTTTCCCGCCAAACTAGCGGGAAATCCAAGAAGTCGTAGAATAACAAATTTTTGGCTTAAGCTGTTTTATAAATTAAAAGTGGTTTCAGGACTCTAAAACAAAAAAATCGACAGACAGACAGACAAACAACAGGACAAGCGTTTTCATTTCGGATAGGCCGTTAAAATCTTGTTTATTGAATATCTTTTGAACGGAGTATCGGATCAGGATGATCGAGGTGTCATTCGACGCGTATTTAAAGCTAGATCACAACAACATTAAAAATAGCTCCAATATTCACATTTCTCCTAAACTAAATTTTTGAAAAATCTTAGTATGCAGTTTCAAAGAGGTTTACCTTTCGATCAAGATATAAATGGTTCTGATCGGACTATCGTAGCAGATTTTAAATTCTACGGCTGTATATAGTAGTCTCCTTGCGCACCACAGTCCCGGTGCTCATCGTCACTACGTGGACTGCCGTCCACAGTGATATATGTATTATAGATAAGTAGTTTCACTTTCATTTTATTTTTCCTTTTTATTTTATATTGGTGACTGGGCCCATAACCTGTTAAGAAACCAGCTCAATATATTTAAACACTTTTGATTTAGATTAGATTTAGATTTTCACGACTTGTCTGTTCAAAGGTTCACAAAAGTTGGGAAGTAGCTAGGGGTGGAAAAAGAAAGTAGTTCACCTCACAGACGATATCTTTGTTTCTTTTGACTCATCACTATTTTTTTATGGATATTACTACAATAAACAATCGAGCAAAATGCCTTATAAAAGCAAGAAAACAGAGTTATTTGAGCTGGTAACAGCTAAATATATATCTAAGCTATTTTATTTGCATATAATGGACGAATATAACTGTAAGGAAGTTATTTGGTCTATTACATACAATTGGGTACAATATGGGGTTTCGCATGTACCGCATTCTGTGCATAAAACAAACATAATACCCCTTGAAATTATGTCTAAAATAGACGAAGGTCGCTTCGAAAAATTCATGAGAGTGAACTGGCATACCTTCGAGTTCATCCTTAACCTAATCAAAGATGAGGAGGTTTTTATTTGCAAACGATCAGACCGCCAATTACCTGTGCATATAAGTTATCAGAGCAGGTTATAACACCTCATACTGCTCTGAATGAGTTTAATCGCATCCTCAGCAGTTACAGAGTTTGTATAGAACAATGCTTTGGATCGCTTAAAGAACGGCTTAACAGTTTGAAGGAATTCAAGATCATAATAAATACCAATGGAATATCAATGGCCTGCGACTGCGTATTTGTTGGTGCTGTTCTTCATAATATAATAATCTTGAGTGGCCAAGACACACCAAACGATTACAAACTACCCTCCTTGAATACAAATTAAAAAAAAATTTGATCAAATTCCAAATGAAAATTTAAATTCATTCAAGGGGAGCAAAAACGCCGCTTTATTTATACAAAATTATTTAATTCTTCGCAACAAGGCAATTCCTAACGAAGATTCCTAATGAAGATGATTCAAAGATGACGACGATTAAAAGACGAAGATCTATTAAAACGACGATGACCAAGAGAGGACGACGATCAGAAGACGACGACACTCAAATAATTAATATGCATATTGACATATATTTATATAAATACATATATGCAAATATATATATATAGTGACATATTCACATATTCAGTTATGTACCAAAATATAAGAATATGCAGTGTAGGCGATCCCACGCAGAACCATTGTAAACAATCCACATCCGGAACAGGCGATGCTGCTCCTCAATAACATAAACAATTCTTGCAATGACTAAGTCCCGCTCTCTGAGTGGCACTCTCACTCTCAAATTATTATGTACAATCAATATCCCAAGCGGGCGAGCTCGCTCCCAAACTAATGTAAACAAAGGGCACCACAAGTAAAATTTTTGTCACAAGAAATTAGTCTTAAGCTGAAATCAATCGAATAAATACGTAAAACTAATTCTTCGTTTATTTATTCCCCTTGGCGTTGTCCCGGGGCATTAGTTCGACTCAATAAAATATAAACATTTAACTGGCGCAGTCGGTAGGATACAAAAAGTATCCGAAATAAGAACCTCGAGTGAAAAATAAATAAAATTTTATAATTCAGTTCTCAAATAATAATTACGCAACACATTTCAAAACCCTTCAACTTGGATTATAATTCCAATTCGGTTGTCCAACAAATAGTGGAAAAACCGAAGTTTGTATACCCTTGCAGTCTGCAATTGGATCATTGAATATCGATTCATTTTGGTAATGTTGGAAAAATATCATATTATGTAAATTTTGTAAATTTTACAATTTACATGTAGAATTTTATATTTTCATTTAAATCGACCGATCGTTTCTATTGCAGCTATATGATATTGTTGTCTGATCTTAATGAAATTAAAACCGTTAATCTAGAACCTTAGAAAACTGCTATATCTTGAAATTGATTGATATACGTTGAAAAACAAAAAAGTTAAAAATTTTTTTACATTAATTTCGGCATCATTCCTATGGCAGCTATAGGATAAAGAGGTCCGACATAGATACTGCGTGCTAAAGAAATAAGACTATGCTGAAAATTTTAGCCCGATTGCTCAAAATCTGAAGGACTAGTTCGCGTAGAAACTGACAGACAGACAGACGGACAGACAGACGAACATGGCTAGATCGACTCGGCTGGTGATGCTGATCAAGAATATATATACTTTATGGGGTCGGAGATGCCTCCTTCACTGCGTTGCAAATATCATGGCAAAATTTTAATACCCTCTGCAAGGGTACAAAAATCACCTCAGGAATGAATAAAAAAATTAGATTTTGGATTGTCTCGATTAGGTCACCTGAATCAGGAGGAAACTTTAGGGTTGAAAGGTTTATTAAATATATTTAAAAATCTTCAATATGAAGAAGGAGACAATCTAGCATTTACAAATACCATTAAGCACGTACTAAATACAACACATAACTCCCCAATTTATTCAAAACAGTACCCACTTGCTCAAGCGCACGAAATTGAAGTCGATAACCAAGTGCATGCAATGCTTAATCAAGGATTAATTAAGAAAGAAATTCACCATACAATAGTCCTACCTGAGTGAAACCCAAAAAAACGGATGCTTCTGGTAAAATTGAGTATAGAGTAGTAATTGATTATAGGAAGCTCAATGAAATAACTATTCCCGACAGATATCCAATACCAAACATGGACGCAATCCTTGGTAAATTAGGAAAATGCCAATATTTTACAACTATCGATTTGGCAAAGGGATTTTTTCAAATAGAAATGGACCCAGAATCAATATCTAAAACTGTATTTTCCACCAAAAGCGGTCATTATGAATACCTTCGAATGCCATTTGGCCTTAGAAATGCACCCGCTACTTTTCAAAGGTGCATGAATAATATCCTTCGACCGTTACTTAATAAACACTGTTTAGTGTATTTAGACGATATTATAATTTTTTCTACATCCCTTACCGAACATTTAAATTCATTACAACTAGTTTTTTCCAAACTTGCAGAAGCAAATTTAAAATTACAGTTAGACAAATGTGAATTCTTAAAAAAAGAAGCTAGCTTTCTTGGTCACATCGTAACCCCTAATGGCATTAAGCCAAACCCCCTTAAAATTAAAGCCATAGTTTCATATCCAAATCCAACAAAAGTAAAAGAGATCAGAGCTTTCCTTGGATTAACCGGGTATTATCGTAAATTTATTCCAAACTACGCAGACATAGCAAAACCAATGACCAAATGTTTAAAAAAAAGGAGCAAAGATAGATACACAAAATCTCGACTACATAGAAGCATTCAAAAAACTTAAAGCTTAAATAATTAGAGAACCAATTCTTCAAATACCCGATTTAAAAAAAAAATTCACTTTAACCACAGATGCCAGTAATTTAGCCTTGGGGCCGTACTTTCTCAAAATTTTCATCCAATATCCTTTATTAGCAGAACACTTAATGAACATGCATTAAATTACAGTGCTATCGAAAAGGAATTACTCGCCATAGTTTGGGCCACTAAAACTTTTCGACATTATTTACTAGGATGACATTTTCTCATTGCTAGTGACCATCAACCTCTTAGATGGCTGCATACCTTAAGAGAACCGAATGCCAAGTTACAAAAATAGAGAGCCAAGTTAAACGAATACCAATTTAAAATCGAATATATTAAAGGGAAAGAAAATTCAGTTGCCGATGCATTATCAAGAATTAAAATTGAAGACAGTTTACGTTTGACAGTCATAACGATCGGTCGTGTCTTTCTCCCAAATCTAACTTAACAGCGAGTCAAGCTTAAGTGACAAAACAAACAACAACAAACACGCATCTATAAATAGATTTCTTATCAGTTATAGCAATTGCTTAGACTGCACCTGCTTTAACAGAGCAACATATAATTACTCAGAACTATGCGGGATTCTCTAGACATCTGGAGGGGAAAGCCTTCACCCACCAGCAAATTCTTAGTAATAACCAGAATTAATGATGAAGAAACCCAATCTGAAGTCCCACGAACCTTAGCAGGGGTATAACCATTCACCATCAAAACAATCATCGACTTAACATGCGGAGAAAACACGCGACGGAAAACTTCTAGTCCAAACAAAAGACCAACAACAAGCCGATAAATTATTAAAACTTACCAGCATTCCAGACAATATCCCAGTAGCAGTATCTGAACACCGAACCCTGAATTACTCAAAGGGAGTTATATATTCTAATGATCTTAGAGGTATAAAAGAAGAAGAAATCTTAGAAAATTTAAGGTCCCAAAAGGTCTCTGAAGTGAAAAAAATCATAAAGAGAGCAATTTGCGGCGACCCAACCGAAACTGGACTTACATATCACCTTGACATTCGCAAAACTAGACCTGCCGGACTACGTATACATTGGATACGAGAGAGTCGAAGTTCGACCTTACATACCTTCCCCAATGCGATGCAAGAAATGCCAACGTTTAGGTCATCTGATGCTTTCCTGCAAATCTTCAGAAACCTGCTATAAGTGTAGCCAAACGAATCACGTTGACCTGATAAAAGGACAACGAGAAAGAAAGCTAACTTCGGTAAACCGAAGTTTATATACCCTTGCAGTCAACAATTGGATCATTGAAAATCGATCTATTTTGGTAATGTAAAAAAATGTCAAATTATGTAAATTTTGTATATTTTACATTTTACATGTAGAATTTTACATTTTCATATAAATCGACCGATCCTTTCTATGGCAGCTATATGATATAGTTGTCCGATCTTAATGAAATTAAAACCGTAATTCTAGAACTATAAAAACGACTATATCTCGAAATTTATAGAAATTCGTTGAAAACAGAGAAATTAAAATTTTTTACATTAATTTCGCCATCATT
Source organism: Drosophila triauraria (assembly GCA_014170255.2). Lineage (NCBI taxonomy): Eukaryota > Metazoa > Arthropoda > Insecta > Diptera > Drosophilidae > Drosophila > Drosophila triauraria. Next base: position 376,642 of record JABJVT010000007.1, read on the forward strand.
CCTATGGCAGCTATAGGATATAGTGGTCCGATTTCGGCCGTTCCGACATATATACTGCGTGCTAAAGAAATAAGACTATGCTGAAAATTTCAGCCCGATAGCTCAAAACTGAGAGACTAGTTCGCGTAGAAACCGACAGACAGACGGACAGACGGACAGACAGACAGACGGACATGGCTAGATCGACTCGGCTGGTGATGCTGATCAAGAATATATATACTTTATGGGGTCTGAGATGCCTCCTTCACTGCGTTGCAAATATCATGGCATAATTATAATACCCTCTGCAAGGGTATAAAAAGGCATTTACTTTTCATTTCGACAAGACAAACTTTCCCGTTTTTGAAAACGAAAAAGTCTTGTGAAAGTGAAAACGGGAGCACCGATTTTCGTTTTCGAAAACGAAAACGAAAGAATCTTGTGAAAGTGAAAACGGGAGCCTGCCTGATAAGTAACAAAACTAAAAGACATCTTATTAGTAAAGAAAAATCGAATACCACAATGTTAACTAGATCTTTGGTTAAAAATACCCCTAGCTCAAACGTAACAAATAACTAATAGAAAACTTAGCGAACGAACCATACCCCACAATAGTAAAATGACACTTACTGTATTACAATGGAACATTAATGGCTATGTAAATAATTATAACGAACTACTAATACTCTTAAAACTCCATAAACCCAAAATTATTTCCCTTCAGGAAACCCACATAACACTCTTTCAACATTTCCCAATCCCAGTTAATTTTAAAATCTATAACACAACTTCGGCTTCAGCCAAAAGTGGTGTTGCTCTACTGATCCATAAATCAGTTCAACATAAGGAAATCCCTGTAGGACAAGTTTTCGAAACCATTGGATTGGAAATACAATCCCAAAAAAGCTTAATATCTTTTCAGCCTACATACCACCTTCACAAAAATTTACCAAGACAGATATAGAAACCACGATACCCTACCTACACTGATCACAGGAGACTTTAATGGATGGAATAGCCTCTGGGGATCTCCCAAAAGCAATCGCAGGGGTAAAATCCTCGGAGATTACATTCACAGCAACAACTACATCATATTAAACAACGGTCAGCCTACACATTTCTCCACACACAATTCTTACACCCCCATAGACCATGCCTTTTGCTCTCCGAACCTCAATTCAAATTCACTGCGATTTTAAAATCATGGATACTCCCCAGGGTAGTGACCAGTTTCCCATAACAATAAACATTTTTGCCCAAGAAAACCAAACATTTAACTACACAAAAAGGTTGATAACTAAAAGAGCAAACTGGGATAAATTCGAAAGTCTTTCCAACCGCTTTAATAACCAAATTCCAGTATCAACTAACACAAACAAAGAACACAGCAACATAAACAAAATAATATTAAATAGCGCCTATTATAGTATTCCCCAAACCCAACCTCCAAAAAGTCAATATAAAATTACGTGGTGGAATAAAAACCTAGACGACTTAAAAGTCAGCAAAAACCGAGCCTGGAGAGCATTTAATAGGGAAATGTCCCTGTCCAACCTAATACATTTAAAAAAAACTAATGCTCAAATCAGACGAGAAATTCGGCTTAGCAAAAAAGATAGTATTCACGCACTAACATCCAGTATTTCAACTGACTCAAAGCCAGACATGATCTGGAATAAAATTAGACAATTCTGTGGAATTCACAGATCCACACACATACATTGTATTCAGAACAACAATCCCAACACAATAGTCTCAAATCCAGAAGATATTGCTACAGTTTTTTCCAAACATTGGTCATCTCAATCCGATGATCACAACTTTTCGCAAGCCTTCTTAGACGCAAAACGCAACGCATACAGACAATACAACGACGATCCACCAAAAAAAAACAGCTGACTTCCTGGAACAAGACATCGACTACCTTGAATTTTCTGTTGCTTTGAACAGTCTAAAAGGAAACACTCCCGGGAACGACAAGATAAGCTATACAATGATACAGCAAACAGCAAAATCAGTTAAAATTAGAATAATAAAGTTCTTCAACTCAATCCTAAGATCATTTATACCTCAGGCCTTTAAAATAAGTACAATAGTCCCAATTCATAAACCATTGTTGAATCATATAGACCCATTTCCCATGACCCATGTATCGCAAAAACACTTGATAAAATCATCTCTAAACGGCTCTGGTGGTTTGTTACTTCCAACAAACTTCTGAACAGTCGTCAAGTTGGGTTCAAAAAGGGGCAATCTGTGACAGACTGTCTACTATATGTAGACTCTCTGATCAACAAGGCCCTCTCAGAATAACCCACGCCTTAATTATATCTCTTGACTTTAAAAAAGCATTTGAGAAAGTAGGACTGCACACGATAAAAACCAATTGATTAAATGGGGCTGTGGGCCAAGATTAATCAAATACGTAACCCAATTTATGACAAGTCGGAAAATTAGAGTTAAAGTTTACCACAGCCATTGGCTTATCATTCGAAATACATTCAAAATACAAATGGCAACCCCACATAAATAAACTTGCAAAGTCCTTAACAAACTCAATTAATATTATAAAATGCCTCTCGAATGATGAATATAACTGCCAGCCACTGACCTTAGTCCAAATAGTCAGAAGTCTATGTTTGTCAAAAATAGACTACGGCTTACCATTTTATGGTCTAGCTACAAAATCGCATATCAAACCGATCCAAACCCGTCTCAACAACGCAATCCGTTCAGCAGCCTTTTGCTCAACACCCGTCATCAACTTACACTTAGAATCAAACATACCACCCTTAGACATTAGAACAAATTATCTTCAAGCCAAATTGTCCAATACAATAACAAAATCATCGGATACCCCTCTAAAATCAATAATAGATAAAATCACAAAAAAGAAAACTCTAAAATACAGAAACTCCGTCCTACACAAAACTATTAAGTATGTCCTGTGCAAACCTAGATCTCCCTATATGCCCAACAAAAATCTTACCAAAATCGAAACCCACTTGGCACTTACAATCAGATGGTATAAACACACATTTAAGCCTATACAAAAAAGCAACAAAAAGCATGCCAATATTAAAGAAAAGACTTAAAATCAAAACTGAACAACTACACTTTTATATACACGGACGCATCACAAACCCAAGACACAACTGCTTATGCCATAACCACAGAGAACATTGTTCTAAAAAGAGCCATTCTTTCAAACTGCACATCAGTTTATACTGCAGAAATTATCGCAATACTAGAAGCCGTCGAGATAGCCCGTGATAACAAAGGAAAAATCTGTATCTGCTCCGACTCGCTTTCCGCAATTTACTCTATTCTAAACATAGACAATTCCGCTTATTATTCTACGAAAATTCGTGGTATAATAAATAACGTCTACCCCAAAATAAAAATCATGTGGGTTCCGAGCCATGTTGGAATTAGTGGCAACGAATTTGCTGACGAAGCCGCAAAAAACGCAAATATCGCACCGCTGATCACCACACATACTATTTACCGGTCCGACACAATCAGATTTAAAAAAAAACACTTCTATACCACTTCCCTCAATCTTTTCCAATACTCCTCTAGTTGGTACCAATCCATAAACAGCAACCATCTTAACATAAGCGACTACACAAAAGCACAAGAAATAAGCAAACTAACACGAAAAGACCAAACCCGAATCATAAGATTACGTCTGGGCCACACCAGACTTACCCATGAATTCAGACTCCTTCAGGCTACAGACAACCCCTGTAAGTTCTGCAACAATAACCCAATGTCATTAGACCATATCCTTAACGAATGCACTGCATTTAATTACAACCGAACCCACATCCCGAATAAAAACCTTACTCAACTTCTTTCCAATCCTACGACCACCAACCTCCTTCAACCTTTTGATATTCTTAAGAAATCTAACTTATTAAACCTCTTATAATTAAGATAGTTCGTTAATACACCTGAAATGTACTTTATTAATTAAGAAGCGAATACAAAAATTAATGAATTATTCCCTTAGCCATTAGGAACCGAATAGAAAATTGAAACTTGTAAGGGTGAGAGATATTTTGTATTCGTCAACATAACATATGTTAAATATTTAACATAGGCGAACTATACACACTAAGCTAGAGGCGACTGTAAGCGGCATGTAAGAGCATTACACCATTAAATCTTTAAAAGCTTTAAACTTAGCTCTTTCGATCTATCGATAGAATGTCATACAGATCACTGCTAATATAGAAACAGGTAGTGCAAATTTATCCAGGTCATGCACCCGCTAAGCCACTGCCTGGTTTCACAGCTGATCCCTGGACAGTGTTGGAAGCTCTATCCAGCTGTCAAATCAGCACATGCCAAGTCGAGCTTCGTTTCCTTTCTCGGCCTTCTCTCATTCTCTTGAAACTGGTGCGCAGATTAACATCCAAAAGTTGACTACGTACAAAAATTGCATCTCGCACGTGTACTATCCCACGTGCCATTCACTCCAACCTCGCTATAGTTTTGGGTCATATTCCCAACAACGATTGGTAATATAGAACGGCGTGGGAGTACCAGGAAAAATTTATAGAGTGTGTAAACCAAAATACTCCGTTTTTCCGGGTAAGAATTAAGTGAGAATGTGAGATCGAAGAAATAACCTCGGTTTCCTAGCAGGATTCCCTTGGCCGACTCGCCCTAGTGAGGGCCGAAAATCTTTATATCAAGATCCGGCGCATCCAAAACAAGTGGCAGCGGTGCAGAATAACGCTCTTTTCTTGGCCACGCCGCCGGCCGTCTCGTGTCTGGCCGCGGCTGCTGAACCCCGCGCCTGGGTTAGGCCACGCCGCCCCCACCTGGGACGGGCTACGGCTCTTAACCCACATTCTTTATCTTGGACACCCTCCTTTTACTGGCCACGGCTGCAGAGTGACGCACACTGACATACATACGCGTCATATTCCGAGGCTGGCGAAACTAAGGAGAAAGAAGTCGCCATAACGCAAATACACCTAGGAGGTTCACCGAGCTAACAATAGCTCTCCACCTCGAGCTTATGTGCAGCCAACTCACCACAGGATCATACATATATTTTCTTTTTTCTCTTTGTTTAAATTTTGATATTCTGTATATATATATTAGCGAGAAATTGTACTTATACGCCTATGTTGCTTTCATGTGCCGCTGACGAGTTTTGGATGACCATATATGCAAATTCACTTCTACTTTTCTCAGCCAAGGTCACCGCGAGGTCTACGGTACCGTCGACATCGAGGGACTTGGTCGTAAGTACGGCATAGCCGACACATATATGAGAAGCCATTATCAGCACACATTAAAGGCAGAGCGAACTCTCTATTTTAGCTTAATTCTTTACTTTTCTTAATTTTAAGTACTACTCTAACATATGAAACAGAATTATCTTGAATTTTTATGTATAACCCTAGAATTAATTGCACATTATCTTTGGATACTGTCCTTCATGGATACTCTCCTTATTGGAGCTCTCCTTTTTCGAGGCTAATGGAGTTCTTTTTGAATAAATTATAACGATATTGAAATCATGAATGTTTGAGTTATTTCTTTAGGCACCTTAAGCTATCAACACCTCAAATGAATTCCAAACAGTAGAGATAAATTCAACCTCATTTCTCTAAAACAATATGTGTTTATGAATATATTTGCGGGTTTCCTAATTTTCTTCCTATTCTCTGTCTACGATTAATTCGAGTAATGGGAATGTCTCAAGAGGTACAAGAACCACCCCACTTTCCCTGAGCACAGCCGGACACCTTTAGTAGACAGCGTGCCTCGACAGACATATAACGACCGTTACAAACTGTAGACTTTAAGCCAGCCTAAAGCCTAAGTAGCTATGGCTGCCCACCCCTGTTGCTTTAGTTTTAACTTTAAGCAAGCAGTATGTAAATAAATAAATAAATAAATTAATAAAATTGAAGAAAATCATTACAGCGAAGTTACCCAACATAGTGCAAAAGAAGATAATAGTAACCTAATTTATTTAACAGAAAAACCAACAAACTATTTCATAAAACCAATAATTTTCATTAAATCCGATAAAAATAAAGTAGAGCATTCAACAATATTCGGTAATTCCATTACCACAATCCAATATAACAAAACCAATTTTACTAGATCATTTTATTCATAGAAACATTACTGTTCATATTGAAAGCGATGTAGTTTTTGAAATCATTCAAAGAGCATACAGAGAAATTATTAATACCACTTACACTAAAGGAATTCGCAGCCTCTACCTATTAAAGAAAGTTTGTTCATACGCCGAATTTAAAGAAATTATACTTCAATCACATGAAAAACGTTTATATCCAGGTATACAGAAAATGACTAAATTATTCAAAGGATATCACTTCTTTCCAAATAGCCAAAAATTCAGAATATAATAAATTAAATTAAATTAAATCTTTTAAAATCACACCCAACCCCTTAAAATTGTCGAGACAAATTTGTGGCAGATATTTATTTATCTGAGGAAAAACATTACATCAGTTGCATTGACATTTATTCTAAATTCGCTACACTGGAACATATTAAAACAAAGGATTGGATAGAACGGAGGAACGCGCTAGTGCGCATTTTTAATCAGTTAGGTAAACCCAAATTACTAAAGGCAGACAAAAACGGAGCTTTCGCCAGCTTGACTCTAAATCAGTGGTCCGCACCACTACCGTCACATGCGAGCATTGCATTATTATGACTGCAAAATGAACTACATATGGCAAGATATGAGAAAAAAGATAGCTAAAATGTTCTGTAATATGACAAAAAAATAGCAATAACTTAATAACTAGCTATTTAACTCTAAAAAAGGCTAAATCTAGCCACACAATTGCAATTTGACGGCACTGATTCTTCTGTTCTCTGTTGTGCATAATGTGCATGAGCCGCAGCGACGTCGACTGAGAAATTTCCCATCCCGCGAGATACGGCCATACCGACCACTGCTCTAAAGCGATGGCTTGAAGCAGAAGGAATTGAATTACAACTCAACACGGCAAAAAACGGTGTAGCAGACGTCGAAAGACTACACAAGACAATAAATGAAAAAGTCCGAATAAACAACTCATCCGATGATGAAGAAGTAAAATTAAGCAAGATAGAGACAATTCTTTACACATACAACCATAAAATAAAACATGACACCACTGGACAAACACCTGCTCACATACTCTTATAGGCTGGGCACCCAATATTAGGCACTCAAAATATTAATGAATGAAAAATAGATACAATAAATAAAGGTCGACAGGAATTTAACATTGACACTAGATACAGAAAAGGTCCACTTCAAAAGGGAAAATTAAAAAACCCATTTAAGTAAAAAAAATGTAAAAAAAACAGACGAAGTTCATTACGAAATTACTAATCGAAATAGGGAAACCCAATACTACAAAACACAATTTAAGAAACAACAGAAAACTAATGGTGTTAAACTTTCACTGAAACCTTCTGTAAAATGATGTTGTTTTTATTATTCACCACGGGCCACACTCAACAAATTCAAATAACCAACCCAGATTCCGACCTTGGCTATTTACTCTTCTCAAGCATTCCAATTCAAATACCGGTAGTGTATGAACATCACTGTTTAAGAATTAAATTAACGGAAATCAATATTATCACTGAATCTTTTGGTAACAAAATCACAGACTCGCCCAGAATGAAATATTTGTACAACAAACTACTGAAAGAAATAAATGGTATAACTATTTATTAGCAAAATAGGCAAAAACGTGGACTATTTGACATAATAAGTTCATTTTTTAAATTTCTTTTTGGCATACTTGATGAAAATTATAGGGTAAAAATTAACAAAGAAATAGATATAATTGCAGAAAATTCAGTTCAACTTTATAAATTAAATGATGTCGCAAAGTTTGTGAATGAAGGGCTGGAGAAACTTACTAACTAGGAAAATAACCCCAATAGTATTGACACACTTGTTTATAAACTCATGCAATTTATTGAGTACATTGAAGACATAGAAATGGGCATGCAACTTTCACGTCTTGGACTTTTTAACCCAAAGTTACTCAATTACGACAAACTAGAAAGCATTAACAACCAAAATATACCTTTAATCAAAACATCAACTTGGATTGACCACAAAAATATAATTGATATACGTTGAAAAACAAAAAAGTTAAAAAAATGTTTACATTAATTTCGTTATCATTCCTATGGCAGCTATAGGATATAGTGGTCCGATTTCGGCCGTTTCGACATATATACTGCGTGCTAAAGAAATAAGACAATGCTTAAATTTCAGCCCGATAGCTCAAAAACTGAGGGACTAGTTTGCGTAGAAACCGACAGAAGGACAGACAGACAGACAGACGGACATGGCTAGATCGACTCGGCTGGTGATGCTGATCAAGAATATATATACTTTATGGGGTCGGAGATGCCTCCTCTGCAAGGGTATAATGAGGTGAAAAAAGCTGATTTGGCCACACTGATCATAATAGCTGACGGTTTCTGATTTTGCTATTTTATTGAAGAAATTTAAAGAAAATGTGGCCAGTGATATTTGCACCCCTATTGCACCCGTGCGAAGCGCGACGGGTCTCTAGTTTTATATAAAAATGTTATAATATTATGAACTATTAACACTAGTTTACACTCAAAATGCTCCCAGCCTGTTGATGTGATATTCTGGTAGAGTTGAGTCCCCAGATCACGAAAATGGCGTTAATTTTTTTTTTCTATAGATACGTTTTTTTTTTTTTTATTATTTTACGTTTCTCAATATATAGCTAGAGTTGTAGCCAACTAATTTAGCCGTCGAATGTTTTATTTTACAGGTCATGAACTAACCTTTCGTTTTTTATACACTTTATCAGGCAGGCTCCGGTTTTCACTTTCACAAGATTCTTTCGTTTTCGAAAACGAAAATCGGTGCTCCCGTTTTCACTTTCACAAGACTTTTTCGTTTTCAAAAACGGGCAAGTTTGTCTTGTCGAAATGAAAAGTAAATGCCTTTTTATACCCTTGCAGAGGGTATTATAATTATGCCATGATATTTGCAACGCAGTGAAGGAGGCATCTCAGACCCCATAAAGTATATATATTCTTGATCAGCATCACCAGCCGAGTCGATCTAGCCATGTCCGTCTGTCTGTCTGTCCGTCTGTCTGTACGTCTGTCCGTCTGTCGGTTTCTACGCGAACTAGTCTCTCAGTTTTTGAGCTATCGGGCTGAAATTAGTCTTATTTCTTTAGCACGCAGTATATATATGTCGGATTGGCCGAAATCGGACCACTATATCCTATAGCTGCCATAGTAATGATGGCGAAATTAATGTTAAAAAAAATGTATCTTCTCTGTTTTTCAACGAATTTCTATAAATTTTGACATATAGTCGTTTTTTATAGTTCTAGAATTAATTTTAATTTCATTGAGATCGGACAACTATATAATATAGCTGCCATAGAAGGTATCGGTCGATTTATATGAAAATGTAAAGTTCTACATGTAAAATGTAAAATTCTACATGTAAAATGTTAAATTCTACATGTAAAATGTTAAATGCTTACAAACTTCGATATTTTGAATGAAAATGAATCGATTTTCAATGATCCAATTGCAGACTGCAAGGGTATACAAACTTCGGTTTACCGAAGTTAGCTTTCTTTCTTGTTCTGCATCAAATCGGTTCTTAATTGCAAAAGGAAAAAATAGTTGACTCTTTGGTCTATTGATGTTTGTTTCACACCATCAGTGGATCAATCTAGTTCGTAATTACTATTTAAAAAATTATTTTCTGACCCCACCTCGAATTCGCAAATAAAATATTTGCCGTCGGCAACAACAACTTTCGTTTTGGTTGCCAGTGCTGCCGTACTGTTTGTGGAACCAAACAATATGGTCGGAATGCTTGTAAAATTATAAAGTGCGCATTATGTTCAAGGAAGATAAAATAAGGTTTTAATAAATAAACCAGTTTAATTTCATTGTTTAAATGGTACTTTTTCCATTTAAAAAGGGTATAAAAGTCCCTGTATAAAGAGTGGCAGCCCTCTTGGACCGATAAATAAAGAAAAGGAACTTAAACATTCCGTTTACTTCTCAAAATATTCAAGTCAACTGTTTGAGCAATAAAAACAATTAAATATTTCGATAACAAAACGATGACCAAAGTTGGTGAAAACCGGAGCACCTGAAAACAAAACCGTACGTTTTTGGTCTAAAACGAAAACGAAAAACAAATGTTAAAACAGGAGCCTGTATGAAAGTCATGAAATTGCAAAGTAAATCAGTTCTCTAAGTGAAAGCAACGTAGATAAACTCCCCTTTTTATTACGCAACCGCAATTTTCATATGGTCCATGTGATTTACAAAACGCCTGTATTGTGCGCGCTTGCTAGGCTCTGTGGGTGTGTACCATATTTGTGTGGCTACTTTTTCCGTTTTATTCCTTATAAGTCAGCTCGAGTAATTCCTTGATGTACGACTGGTGTATGTGTGGTTCTGAGGCAGAATCCATCTGCATAAAGGTCAGAAAATCCCAACTCGCATCAAAAACCACACCACACAAACAGGCATAATGTAAAATGCGAGCATGTATAGATTGTGGTTGCAGAAGATGTTCCGGTCCCCACCAGAGGGAACTCCTAAAACTTCTGCCGCTGACGATATGCTCTCGCTCTAACCCGTGTTTGGAACATAAAAAAAAATAATTTAAAATTGCTGACAAAGGAAAGCATTGCGTATTTATGCAAAACATCAAAATAAAGCCGCGCAACCAGTGACATGCCGTTTGTCCCATGTCGCCTTGCCTCCTTCTGGACGACTATAGGCTACATTTGAGGAGCGTGTGTCCATTGTTGCCAACAAGCGGGAGCTGGTACCTCGGCCTAATACAAGCGTGCCAGATTTGTCCAGAAAGTGTCGACTGACGGCCGTGCTTATTCGACTTTGACTAGCGTCAAATATCGTGCTGCGTTCGACTACCCGAGTTGCAGCCGGGAATTCGGCGTAACCTTCGAGCTCTCAGCGTCCCTGAGTAGTTTTTATTTTTAAAAGTTTCCGCAAACTGTCTGTCAAGTGTGCGAAAGAGCTTTGAGCAGAGCACATGTTTTCAATTTGCCGTCACTCGGATAACGGTACTACCCTTTGCTGGTAAACATTTCCTGACAGTCTGTCAAACAAGTTTCAAAGCTGACTTTTAAATATTAATGCCACATGCGAAGCGTGTTTGGCGGTCTTAGAGCTCTTTGGCTGAATCGCTTATCCCACCGCCGATGCACAGTGGAGTATTGGACCCAAAAAATGGCGATTAAATTAAAAAAACGATTTTTGCGTTCGATACAATTAATTATATAATCCTGTTAATACATAAAATTCTGCATTTAACCGTGTATACATATTTCTCCTTAACCTAACAGAGGCTGAGCAATCGGTTGTCAAAATTACAAAATATTTTTGGTGTCTTTAAAAAAGTAAAAAAAATCACTTTTTTGAGCATTTTAAAACAAAAAAAATTGTTATGCTATAAAATTATGCTTTATCTAAGATAATGTATTTAACTATTTTTTTAATATTTTTTTTATTATTTTTTTTAACATTATTACTTTCAGTTTTATAATTAAAATTATAGAAAATACAAAAAATGCGCTAAAAATTCCATATTTTTATACCCGGTACCCATAGGGTACAAGGGTATTATAAGTTAGTGCCAACCGAGAATGTATGTTACAGGCAGAAGCAGAAGTCTCCGACCCTATAAAGTGTATATATTCTTGATCAGTGTCACTAGCCGAGTGGATCTAGCCATGTCCGTCTGTCCGTCCGTGTGAAACAAGAGATCTCAGAGACTATAAGAGCTAGGAGCTTCCCAAATTTGGTGAAAACATTGGAATCTGTTGCACGCAGATCAAGTTTGTTTTAAAATTTGGCCACGCCCACTTCCGCCCCCAAAAATAATATTAAAAACGGTATATAAGCAATAGGCGTGATTTTCGGCTTAAAGTAAATAGATAAACTTAATAAGTTGTAATCGTGGATGTGCTCTGAAAATTTGAGTAAGATCGGATGATAAACATAGAAGTTATTAAACAATAAACAATAAAGTTTCTGGGTAAACTGCTTGAGGGAGAGAGGAGAGAGAGAACGCGCACGTGAGTGTTGCTCAACATGTTCCTAGCAACATTTGTCTTTGTTGCGTGTTGCTCAACATGTTCCTAGCAACATTTGTCGCTTTTGAGAGTTGGCCAATGGCCAACATGTTCCTAGCAACATTTGTTTCTTTTAAGTGTTGCTCAACATGTTTCTAGCAATATGTGTCTTAATTTGTCAACATTTTCTTTTTTCCATGTTCATGGGCTGTATAATTTCACCCACAATGCTTTGGGTACCGGGTATCTCACAGTCGGTCACTCTCGACTGTAGCTTTCCGACTTCTTTAACTTTAGTTAGAGAAAAAGTAAGCGCCACGCGGTCCTATGCGATAATTTAAATGAGGTGTTATTCCCTAGATATTCAGCTTAAACGCCTTATTCACACAATTTTGCACAAATATAGCGCGGGCATTGCGCTGCCAGCTGAGTTACTAAAACACGCGAAATCAGTACTGGCGCCTATGAGGTTACTTCAACAAATAGCGACTCATCTATTTAAGATTGAGCAAACAAAAATTTGCAAAAAACCGAAATTAAATAAATAAATAACATCTTACGCAAAAATATATATTTTTTTTTTTTATTAATGGGTAAGATTAAAAATACCAAATAAAAACCAGTTTTTTTGTTTTAGTATTTTTTCTGAACATATTTTGTGTTTTTATAAAAATTAGAAGTTTAATAATAATAAAATTCTGTGAGATTAAAAAAATGTCATACTAAAACAAATTTTGAAAAATTATTTTTTTAATTTTAAAAATAAAAAAAACTTAACTTAAAAACAAAGAACTTTTTTTTACTTAATATTGTCATATCTAACAGGTAAACAAAGTCTCCATCCAAAATATGCCCACCTGATTTGATCGCCACTTTTGGGGTCCGATACCCCACTGTGCGCTGCCTGAGATGGTCGAGAAGGATGGAGACAGATTTTGAGACTTGGAGCGAGACAGGTGTCAGCCAGGGGCGTAATCGCGAGGCCTTCATTAACCACTGAGCGGGAGATAATCGTCAAACCTACAATGCGTTGGGTATCGGGTATCTTAGAGTCGGTCACACTCGACTGTAGCTTTCCCACTTGTTATTATTAATTTATGTATTATCCTATAGCAGCAAGTTAACACGTTAACTGTGCACAGTTAATGCTACATTTATAGACTTAAAAAGTGATACAATCGAGGGTGACCGACTGTGAGTTACCCTGTACCAAAAGCATAAAAGGCGCACCTACGGTGCTGCTAACACAAACGTAGATAATGCAGAAGTTTACCATTGACAGAAATAGTTGAATTACTTCCATGTTTATCATCCGATTTCACTCAAATTTTTTTTGTGAACGTCCGCACACGTGTATGTATTTCATAATATTATTATTTAAAACAAAAACACCTCTTAACGAGGTGAGATAAAAGTGACGATGGCACCTTAAACTTTAAAACTTTCTGATATCAAATTTTGTGACGAAAATAAATTACAAATAATTCACTAGTTTCTAATTCGACACTCTGGCTTTTAGCTTTAAGGCTGGGCATTTTACAGCTTAGTGGCGGAAACGATACTAGCTGTTTATTTTATTTTATGCACTTACTTCAAGCCAACAATCGCGACTATAGCTTATATAACAATTTTTATGATTTTCGGGAACGGAAGATTCCAATGCTGTCTCCAAATTTTGTGGCTCTAGCTCTTATAGTCTCTGAGAACTGTTTACCAACACGGACGGACATGGCTAAATCGACTCGGCTGGTGACGCTGATCAAGAATATGCTTCAGAGATTTCTCCTTCTGCCTGTTACATACATTTTTGGTTGACACTAACTTATAATACCCTTGTACCCTATGGGTACCAGGTATATAAAACCTACGTTTGACTCAAACCGCAAAAACGCATTGTAACATTTTTCCCAGGGATAAACAGACCAATCTGTTGGTCTAGCGATTAGTCTAGAATAAGATTCACATGTTAACTACCTAAGCTAGGACGTATTAGAAATAAAATCAGCCAGACGTTTGATTTATTTGCAGCCTCTCTAACAGCTGTTCTTCCGTTAAGGCCAATGTGAAAAATTTTAAGACTTTCGCAGTGTTTAGTAAAAGAACAAATCATATGAGATAAATGGTGGGTTTCGGAAGGAAACATGGGTAAAGCCCAATATACGCATTCAGCGGTTAGCACGATAATGGACAATGGATATGTGCTTGGCTTGTATGCTATTAAACTTGTCCTAATGCGGCAAAGAATTTCATGTCCTAAGCTAAATGGCCAGGGTCACCCGAAAGTGCGCTGGAAAACTTACATAGGAAAGGGAAGGTCATTCCATTTCATAGCTGCCTTCACGACGATGGGTGTCCTTGAGACCTGTCAGGGTTGTTAGTATCAAATAGACATGGACAAGTAGGAGCCATGTACTACCGATATAAGTTTATGGGGAGTATCAACTAGTTACGAGCGTTTATCATTCCCTATCCAAATTGATTGGCCGAATTCATGTCGCAACTACATCGGGTAGGCGCGGAACGTTGTCGATTTATGGCCAACCATTTAAGGCTATGAAACTAAATGACCACCATGGGGTCAATTGTTTGGACCATCTAGTCAATATGGACAGATAAATCAAATCAAATCAAATAAATTTGACTAGTGGCCGGAAAATTTTCACTCACAATACGTTGTTTTTGTTTTTAAATAGACAGTCTTTAGATTAGGTTTTTAGCCCTAAGAAAATTGCAATAAAAACATTTTGTTTTTTCACTTAGGCTGAGATGACACATTCAATTTCTACCATTCATTTATTGTGCGGCGAACACGGCGAATTCAAGACACACCAATAGAAAATATACTTTTAAAGTGAAACTTCTTTAGGCGCGTCATAGGTTTTTGGGTGTCGGAGTAAAACGTAATCAGGATCATTACAAAAATCGGCGATACCCCCACAACCGCTCACCGTTTTGCTCG
This sequence comes from Drosophila triauraria, assembly GCA_014170255.2. NCBI lineage: Eukaryota > Metazoa > Arthropoda > Insecta > Diptera > Drosophilidae > Drosophila > Drosophila triauraria. The sequence goes on from JABJVT010000007.1 coordinate 391,714, forward strand.
CAACTAACTGTTACAGCTTGCTATCTCGCTCTTACGCATGCGCAAAACTAACAAAATTAAAAATACATCAGAAAATGATATTAATTAATTATAGGCCATTACAAAAAATATACCATATCCAGAGGTCGTTCCTATATGACTTAGCTATTATTAAACAAGTGAGAAAGCTACAGTCGAGTGAGACCGACTGTGAGATACCCGGTACCGAAAGTATTGTGCGTGAAATCAAATAGCACTCGGACATGGGAAAAACAAAATGTTGACAAATAAAGACAAATGTTGCCAAAAACATGTTGAGCAAAGTTTAAAAGAGACAAATTCTGCATCTGCGCCCGAAAGCACGCAACACTTATTTTCGCTACTGCCGTTGTGGCTCAATACGAGAAGAAACTTGATTGTTTAATAACTTCCATGTTTATCATCCGATTTTACTCAAATTTTCAGAAAACGTCCGCAAATGCCTACTTATTTATTGTATATATTTACTTTGAGCCAAAATTTACGACTATAGCTTATATAAAGTTTTTTATGTTTTTTGGAGGCGGAAGTGGGCGCGGCCAAATTTCAAAACAAACTTGATCTGCGTGCAACAGATTCCAATGTCACCAAATTTGAAAACTCTAGCTCTTATAGTCTCTGAGATCTGTTGTTTCACACGGACGGACGGACAGACGGACAGACGGACATGGCTAGATCGACTCGGCTAGTGACGCTGATCAAGAATGTATATACTTTATAGGGTCGGAGGTTTCTCCTTCTGCCTGTTACATACATTCTCGGTTGGCACTAACTTATAATACCCTTGTACCCTATGGGTACCGGGTATAAAAATTATAGCACATAGTTATGACATCTGACATTAGCTAAACGCCGGTTACCGTCACAAAATTTAGTATCTCGTTAAGAGGTGTTTTTGATATCAGAAGTATTTGTTTCAAATGTGAAAAAGTGAGAAAGCTACAGTCGAGTGTGACCGACTGTGAGATACCCGGTACCCAAAGTATTGTGCGTGAAATTAAATAGCACACGGACATGGAAAAAACAAAATGTTGACAAATGTAGACAAGTGTTGCCAAAAACATGTTGAGCAAAGTTTAAAAGAGACAAATTCTGCATCTGCGCCCGAAAGCACGCAACACTTTTTTTCGCTACTGCCTTTGTGGCTCAGAAGGAGAAGAAGAAGCACACAGAAACTTTATTGTTTAATAACTTCCATGTTTATCATCTGATTTTACTCAAATTTTCAGAAAACGTCCGCAAATGCCTACTTATTTATTTACTTTAAACCAAAAATTACGACATTGCTTATCTTAAGTTTTTTACGATTTTCGGTGGCTGAAGTGGGCGTGGCCAAATTTTAAAACAAACTTGATCTGCGTGCAACAGATTCAAATGTTGTCACCAAATTTGGTAACTCTAGCTCTTATAGTCTCTGAGATCTGTTGTTTCACACGGACGGACGGACGGACAGACGGACAGACGGACAGACGGACATGGCTAAATCGACTCGGCTGGTGATGCTGATCAAGAATATATATACTTTATGGGGTCGGAGATTTCTCCTTCTGCCTGTTACATACATTCTCGATCGGCACTAACTTATAATACCCTTGTACCCTATGGGTACCGGGTATAAAAACTAGCAAAAAAGTCCATATATAAAGAAGTAGCTTTATGGGACCATTGGTACTAATTTTGATGAGAAAGCGAACTTTCGGAGATATGAGTAGTACCCTAAAAGGTGAACAGTAGTCTCAAGGGTTATACGGCCTAAAGTGAGTATCAAAAAGCAAAAAGTGGATTAAAAGCAAACAAGATAAAAAGTTTCTTCAAATTTAAAATATTTTACGTTTTGTTTGATATTTTACGTTTTGTTTGGTTATGGCAATTGTGCTCGTCTCTATATGACTCAACATGCATTTTTACATAAATGTATGTATAGTGCATGTAAGAGATTAGGTATTTGGGATTTTTGCTACTAATTGTAATAAGTATTATATCTCCAGAAAACGAATTTTCCCAGATATGTATTATAACCCAAAAGTTGAGCCATCTCAAGTTCTCCATGGCCTTGAAAAACTGTCAAAATCGTTAGAGACACTTTAAAAAAATTACAAAATCTTAAAAAAAAATTTATTTTAATTATAAGTTCTTAAATATTATATTCAGATAAATTATGTCTAGAAAAAGCTATTATTATTTATTATCATTTCAAAATACCTTTCTAACGACATAAAGCTCATTTCTGTAGCTTTAGTCGTTTAGTTATGGGCGCGGGAAATCTAGCTTTTTGAGCTGTTTTTCCGCCAAACTAGCAGGAAACCCGAGAAGTCGTAGAACAACAAATTTTTGGCTTAAGCTGTTTAATAAATTAAAAGTGTTTATTGAATATCTTTTGAACGGAGTATCGGATCAGGATGATTGAGGTGTCATTTGACGCTGATCACAACAAAATTAACAAGTGAGAAAGCTACAGTCGAGTGACCGACTGTGAGATACTAGGTACCCAAAGTATTGCCCGTGAAATTAAATAGCACACTGACATGGAAAAAACAAAAAGTTGACAAATAAAGTCAAATGTTACTAAAAACATGTTGAGCAACGTTCAAAAAGGACTAATTCTGCAGCTGTACGCAGCTGCTTTACGAATAATACTGGGCTCGAAAGCACGCAACACTTTTTCGCTACTGCCACCAAAAGCTAAGTGCTCAGACACGCGAAATTATTCCTAAGCAGTGCGCTCTCGCTCTCTTTCTCTCAGAAACTTTATTGTTTAATAACTTCTATGTTTATCATCCGATTTTACTCAAATTTTCAGAACACGTCCACGATTGCCTACTTTTAAGCCAATCTATTTACTTTACACCGAAAATCACGCATATGGTTATATACCGTTTTTGTTTTCGGGGCGGAAGTGGGCGTGGCCAAATTTTAAAACAAACTTGATCTGCGTGCAACAGATTCCAATGTTGTCACCAAATTTGGTAACTCTAGCTCTTATAGTCTCTGAGATCTGTTGTTTCACACGGACGGACGGACAGACGGACAGACGGACAGACGGACAGACGGACAGACGGACATGGCTAAATCGACTCGGCTGGTGATGCTGATCAAGAATATATATACTTTATGGGGTCGGAGATGCCTCCATCTGCCTGTTACATACATTCTCGATTGGCACTAACTTATAATACCCTTGTACCCTATGGGTACCGGGTATAAAAATTTGTGAACTTTTGCTCCACCGGCCCCAACAGCTCTAATTTCAAAAAATTTCAATTTCTCACTTTCACTCGCATTTCTCCTGAACTAATCCGTTTTTGAAAAATCTTAGTATGCAGTTTCCAAAGAGGTTTACAATTCCTTGTGATCGGACTATCGTAGCAGATTTTCAGTTCTACGGCTGTATATAGTAGTCTCCTTGCGCACCACAGTCTCGGTGTCATCGTCACTACGTGGACTGCCGTCCACAGTGATGTTTAAACGGTTATACTGAACTTAAACCAACGTTTATCATTTCAGCGACCGTGACATACATATTTCTGTTGTTTATTTTCTGCCACTTTTCCTTTTATGTTTGGCCTTGGAGCGCACTTGACCCAATGGTATCAGAACTAGAACCAAACGATATTGTATATAACACAAATGGTCCACTAATTTACATTTGTAAACTTATGGTATACGAATTTGAACCAAAATTTGTACACAAATTACCATTTGATCTGAATGTTCCGAATTCAACATCAAAAGGTTTTGCTGTGAGAACATGGTCTCAAAATACTAGAAGCTTAACTTCTGTCGTGCGTAGGCTTGGCACTCCCCTTTTTTTTTTTTGCCGATTTTTACATGAAAACACTAAGATATGCTATGTAGCCATTGTATTAGGAAAATTTTTATTTGGATTTGAAGTTATTTTATATACAAAATACGATGATAATGAACATTTTAGTTTTCGGGCCTGGTGGACCCTTTCCAGAATTTGCCCATTTGTCAACATTTTCTTTTTCCATGTCCATGTGCTATTAATTTTCAGCTTTGGGTACCGGGTATCTCAAAGTCGATCACCCTCGACTGTATCTTTCCTATTGTGACTCCCGATCGGGGGGATCGGGGGAAATTCTGGGTTCTATCACGGGTCAAATCCTTTTTCTAAAATTCTATTGAATGGCTGGACTTTTTATACCCGGTACCCATAGGGTACAAGGGTATTATAAGTTAGTGCCAACCGAGAATGTATGTAACAGGCAAAAGGAGAAATCTTCGACCCTATAAAGTATATATATTCTTGATCAGCGTCACTAGCGGAGTCGATCTAGCCATGTCCGTCTGTCCGTCTGTCCGTTTGTCTGTCCGTGTGAAACAACAGATCTCAGAGACTATAAGAGCTAGAGTTACCAAATTTGGTGACAACATTGGAATCTATTGCACGCAGATTAAGTTTGTTTTAAAATTTGGCCACGCCCTCTTCCGCCCCCGTAAATAATAAAAAACGGTATATTAGCTATATGTGTGATTTTCGACTTAAAGTAAATAGATGGACTTAATAAGTAGGCAATCGGGGACGTGTTCTGAAAATTTGAGTAAAATCGGATGATAAACATAGAAGTTATTAAACAATAAAGTTTCTGAGAAAGAGAGGGAGAGAGCGCACTGCTTAGGAATAATTTCGCGTGTCTGAGCACTTAGCTTTTGGGTGGCAGTAGCGAAAAAAAGTGTTGCGTGCTTTCGAGCGCAGTATTAATTCGTAATGCAGCTGCGAACAGCTGCAGACTTAGTCTTTTGTGAACGTTGCTCAATATGTTTTTAGTAACATTTGACTTTATTTGTCAACTTTTTTTTTTCATGTCCGTGTAATATTTAATTTCACGGGCAATACTTTGGGTACCGGGTATCTCACAGTCGGTCACTCGACTGTAGCTTTCTCACTTGTTATATAATGTTATTGTTTATTTTACGTTAAGCAATCAATTTAATGGTTATAAAACGGAGGGACTGGCATTAGGAACAAACATAAAACCAACGATAAATAACAATTTTTTATTAAGATTTTAAAATTTTGCATATATATGAGGTGTGTTCAAAAATCGCAAATTTTGTGTTTTTCAAAAATTATTAATTTATGAATATCTATATCCCCATGAGATATTATACACCTGTGCCAACGGTTTTTCCAATCTTCGAAGCACTTCAAAAAATCATTTTTTTTTTAATCTTGTTTAGCTCCTCCTTCGATGCCGTCTTTATCTCATCAAGCGTAGCGTAACGTCGTTCTTTCATGGGCCTCTTCAGTTTAGGGAACAAGAAAAAGTCACAGGGGGCCAGATCTGGGGAATACGGTGGCTGCGGCATCATTAGTGTGTTGTTTTGTGCCAAAAAGTCGCGCACAAGCAACGATGTGTGAGCAGGTGCGTTATCGTGGTGCAAAATTGCCAATTTTTGGCCAATGAACCTGAAATCGACGACAACAATTTGTACCTGAGATCAGTACCTGAACATTTCTGTGATAATAGCTTTAGGTTTGTTTGTGTCAATCAGTGTGAAGTTCTCGTCAATATTCTTAAAATTAAATAAGACGCAGTTGAACTTGACAAAATAAATCCTAAATTCATTAAAATAATACTTCCTAAAATTCTAATATACATAACACACATTTTCAACACTTTATTTACAACATCTTTCCGGACTGTTGGTAAATAGCAAAAATTGTCCCAGTCCTGAAAGCTAACAAGGAGTACAGACCGATATCAATTCTACCATTCTTATCGAAAGCCTTTGAGAACATTATGGCAGCCCAAATAAACTCTTATATAGGTGATAATGGATTACTCAATAACAACCAATCGGGATTTAGAAAAAAACGTAGCTGCACCTCAGCAATCCTGAAAATCTCGGACGATATACGTGAACACGCAGACAAATCTAATGTGACGCTTCTGGTACTTCTTGACTATAGTAAAGCCTTTGACTCTGTAAGGGCCGGTTCCTACCCTCCCTGTTAAATTTTTGAGGCCAGATAAAGTTCCGGCTTAGAAAATTTTTTTTTCTTATCGTATAAATGTGAGAGCTAACTTAGCCGAGACCCAGACTCCCTGTAAAATATTTTCCGGCCCGGAAACAAAATTATTTCCGATAACCGATAAGAAAAAAAAAGAGACGGACAGCTGTTTTGAATGCCTGCGTTTGTTTTAATGATTCTACCTATCTTTTCGGCGATGGCTGAAACAATGATAGAGGTTGCCACTCCTCCACCAGTGCCGATAACTTTCCCGCTTCTATGCAGCAAACTCTGGTCTGTTTTTCGTCTCAAGATGATCTCCCACAGCCGTGGTACTCCTGACTGGGCAGTAAACTTAAGAGCAAAACTGTCCAGGATTCGACTTGGAGGTGTTTTGCGCTATTTTTGCTTCCCTATTTATACCCGGTACCCATAGGGTACAAGGGTATTATAGGTTAGTGCCAATCGAGAATGTATGTAACAGGCAGAAGGAGGCATCTCCGACCCCATAAAGTATATATATTCTTGATCAGCATCACCAGCCGAGTCAATTTAGCCATATCCGTCTGTCCGTCTGTCCGTCCGTGTGAAACAACAGATCTCAGAGACTATAAGAGCTACAGTTACCAAATTTGGTGACAACATTGGAATCTGTTGCACGCAGATCAAGTTTGTTTTAAAATTTGGCAACGCCCACTTCCGCCCCCCGAAAAAAAATAAAAAAACGGTATATAAGCTATAGTCGTGATTTTCGACTTAAAGTAAATAGATAGACTTAATAAGTAGGCAATCGAGGACGTGTTCTGAAATTTTAAGTAAAATCGGATGATAAACATAGAAGTTATTAAACAATAAAGTTTCTGAGAGAGAGAGAGAGCGGCGTGCGTGCTGCTCAAAATGTTCCCAGCAACATTTGTCTTTGTTGGGTGTTGCTCAGCATGTTCCTAGCAACATTTGTCGCTATTGAGAGTTGCACAACACGTTCTTAGCAACATTTGTCTCCTTTGAGTGTTGCTCAACATATTTCTAGCTATATTTGTCTTCATTTGTCAGAAAATGTTCTTTTTTCCATGTTTATGTGCTGTTGAATTTCACCCACAATGCTTTGGGTACCGGGTATCTTACAGTCGGTCACACTCGACTGTAGCTTTCCCACTTGTTTTTATTTAAATTTGTATATTTTTTCACAAAAGTGACAGTTCAGTGCTTTACAGCAAAAATCGATAAATAACAGTGAAGTTAACAGTGCTATGTTATTCTTTCACAGTCAGACAAATTTTTGAAGGGAAGGAAATCATATTTTTTTTTTTTATCTGGTGACTAGTTTTTCCGGACAGATAGCTGCCAGGCAGATTAATAGTGTTTTTATTCAGAGGCTCATCTGCTTCAACTCTCAAAAATCGCAGCAACGCCTTTTTTTTTTCGTAATCAATACATGTGTCAGAAAGGGACAGAAAAGGTCGCATCAGCTCCGCATTAACTACAAATACTAAAATTAATATCTTGTAGTCAGAATTTTTATATATTAAGGTGATTTTTGTGCTTTGGCGCTTGTCATTTATTATAAATAACCGACAACTGCCATATCACCGAAATAGTAATCACTACCGTACAAACATGCTGTTTACTGTATTATATAAAAGACAACATTTATTTGAGCCATTTCATAAAAATTAGTTAAAATACCACTTGTTCTATTTAAATTATACAGCATTTTATATAGTTTAATTACGACTAGTTAGACAGAGCACTGTACGCCTACTGGACTCGCATCAACTCGGGCTCTGTGTAAACAGGCGCAGCAGGAAAAGAGTTGATGCCACTTTTAAGCGGCTGTGTAAAAAGGCTATAACAGGCAGGGTAGGAACCGGCCCTAAATCATGAAGTTTTGTGTACAAAATTGAAAACTCAGTTTAATTTCTCGACAACTGCTGTTAAACTTATGACCTCACATTTAAAAAATCGCCGTCAATCTTTTGTAATGTCAAATGTTTCCTCTTCTTTTGTAGTCCTTAAACGTGGTGTACCTCAAGGCTTAGTTCTTGGACCTTTATTGTTCACTCTGTATGTCAATGACCTTCCCTGTGTGTTGTCAGATAGTGATGTTCATATGTATGCAGATGATGTCCAGATGTATGTAAGCCGTCCGATTGATAGACGAGTGTGTGAATGTATTTAACCGTGATCTTGATAAAGTTAGCAACTGGGCCAAAGACAACGGCCTTGGTCTAAGCCCAACAAAATCGAAATGCATAGTCATATATAAAAAGAAATTAAATATTGCTGACCTGCAGCCATTGATGATAAACAGCATGCCCATTGAATACGTTGAAAATGCTACAAACTTAGGTATCATATTCAATAATAAACTTAGTTGGAATGACCATATAATCAGGGCTGTAGGAAAAACGTATGGTTTGCTAAGATCTCTTTCCCCAGTTAAAAGTCTTTTACCCATAAATGTTCGTATGCTAATTGCCAAGACCTGTCTAATCCCAACACTTTTTATGGTATCGAAATTTTTCAAATTGCGATGCAGCCAGCCATCAAAAATAAAAGTGGCATATAATAATATAGCTAGATTTATATTCAATATGTGCCGATTTGACAATGTGCCCAGCTATGCATATAGTATATTTGAACTAAACTTGACCGACTGGATGAAACTGAGAGTGTTAATCTATCTGCATAAAATAATTTACACGGGGAGCCCACCTATCTCTTTGAAGCATTAAGATTCCCTTCCTCTAGAAGAGCAAATAACCTAATTCAAATAAGACACAGATCTCTGCTTTCAGAAAGACAGTTTTTCGTACACGCAATTTGGCTTCCAAGTCCTCTAAAAATATTAGTAGCGCAACGCAGTTTAAGTCAAAACTTACATTACACCTACAAAATACCAACTAAACTTAAAAACAAAAAAAAAAAAAAACGGCCTATTCATTAACCCTTAGTGTTTAAGTGTAGCTTTAAGATTTTTATCCAAACCTATGATTCTAAATTGTAATCAAACCTGTATTTTGTTAATTTGTATTTATATTAATTTGTCCTACATGACTATCGCACTAATTATAAGTTATTAACTTGTAGCGTTAAGAAAACATTATAAAATAAATTGAAATTGAAATTGAATTGAAGCCAATCTTCTCGGCCTTCTGAGAACATTTTGTACCACCGATAAACGTTGCTTCGGTCCAGGGTAGTTTCTCCGTATGCCACAGTCAACATTCGGAATGCATCCGCACCCTTAATTTTGTTTTCACACAAAATTTTAACCTTTTTGATTAAGTTAAAATCGAAGACGATCCAAAACACGTGCAAAGCAAAGCTGCTGTCAACAATTAAGTGAACATTTAAAATGGCCGAGCATAAGTGAGAGACATGAGTACCAACATAACGCCACAAACAAATCGAAATTCGAATATATGTAACCCGCGAAAACTCAAAATTCGCGATACTTTTTGAACACACCTCGTGTAAAAGAGGCTGCAAATAAAGCAAACGTCTACATTTGTTGAGTTGATATTTCAAACTGATCTTTATTTCAAAGTCCGCGCTTACGTAGCGGTCGTGAGATCCTTAAAACTAGTCTTATCGCTAGACCAACGGATTGGTTAGTTTATCTCTAACATGGGAAAATTTTTGGTCGCGATAGGGGAAAACAACCCTCCCGCACATATCTTTATCTGTGACCCTCGCAGAGGTCGTATTACATCCCAAGTGTATTTATTTGCCTAGTGTATAGATCTGTGTTAGGCACAAGAGGCCGTTGTTTAGAGATACGGACACATGCGCTCAAGCAGATCACAGCTGCATCTATTTGTGACAGATCTATGTACATATGTATGTATGTATGTATATATTTATATATAAACGTGTTCATGTTTGAACACCTCGTATGTCGCATTTTTTAGATTATTGGTGAAGGACTCGCGATCTTTGCCTCCCTCTTGTCCATAGGTCTCCTGGATGCCTTCTCTTCAGCCTTCGTCTGGTCATCGGGTTAGCCAATAAAGCCGCTAGGTGGTTGGTGTGGGCCTGAAGCCGTTCGTTGTAACGCCTTGAATGACGATTTATCTGCTCCCTCACTGTGGGAATATGGAGGTCGTTTGTGATGTCAACATTCCTCTCATACCAGGACGCATTTGTGATCGTGCACAGTGCTCGGTTTTGAACCCTTTGCACTCTCATAATCTTGGAACCGGACGTCGTACCCCATATTTGGATGCAGTAGGTCATTGAGAGCACTACTTTTGCTCTATAGAGCAACACTTTGTTATAGAGGGTCAGCTTGCTGGTTGACTTCAGCATTCAATTTAGCTTCCTAAGCTTTCCACAGCATGTTGCTGCTATTTTGTTGGTATGCTGTCTCCACGTGAGCCGCTTGTCCAGGATCAATCCCAGGTACTGCGCCTGGGGAGATTGGGAGATGAGAGTGTCCTGCATTTTAACCCTTGCACTATGGTCCGAGAGGCCGATTTTTTGGCATAAAGTCTAAATTTTTATGTTAATGTATTGTATTTTTGATTTTAAATTCTTAAAGTTAATTCATCATATATAATAAAACTTTGAAGATAAAGCTTCAGCGAAGCTTTTACGAGCTTTTAAAAGAACACAATCGATCAGCTGATTAGGATTATGAAAATGGCGACAAATTACTTTGTTTACGTTTGTCCGTGAAAATAAAAATTCTCTGTCCGAACAAACTCATGTTTATAATGGAAATTGAAGATCAAGGTGTGTAGAATTCATTGTATTTAATCAATTTATGTGTAGTCTTAGTCTTCGTGTTGTGTTTATTGTCCAATATGTGTGTATTTTTGTAGAAAATTAACATGCGTCCTCTGACTAACGACCCAACGTCTGCCGACAAAAACTAAGTACATCAGCTTGTACTAAAAAATGTCGTTTTTCCCCCTTTTCTTACAAATCCACAATATTCAGGAACGTTCGAGTTTCGTCATAGCAAGCTCTTCGATATTTGGCGTAGCAACAATCGCAAAATATCATTTGTGTCAGATTGGATTTATGAAAAAATTAGCAAATACCAACTAGAAGATAACAAAAGATTAGAAATAAACAAAAAAATAAGTTATTTTGAATGCTTTATAAGTAAAAATCTTCCTAAATGTAACTATATGGTCGAACGCTTTAAGTTAAAGCATGCTGAATGGATGTCATCTTAAATATTAGTTACATTAAGTGAAAACTCAGTGTAATCAAGTCCAGACAATAATTACACTGGTCGACAAGAAAAATGCCGGCGAATAAAAGCCATTGATTCTGATAGCTCTGAACTGGTACATTACTAGTCCGAAACTGAACAATTTCCATCACTCACCAGTTTTGAGAAAATCGCGGTCAAAGTATCATGCACTGCTTGAATCGGCACTTTTCAGGGCTTAATAACTCCCAAGCCTTACGTTGCGCAGAGCGGGTATTCAGCTTAAAAAGAGCTTTGGCCTTTCTGCTTCAATATTAAACGAGAAAGAAAGCTAACTTCGGTAAACCGAAGTTTGTATACCCTTGCTGTCAGCAATTGGATCATTGAAAATCGATGCATTTTGGTAAGGTTAAAAAAAAAATGTCAAATTATGTAAATTTTGTAAATTTTACATTTTACATGTAGAATTTTACATTTTCATATAAATCGACCGATCCCTTCTATGGCAGCTATATGATATAGTTGTCCGATTTCGGCCGTTCCCACATATATACTGCGTGCTAAAGAAATAAGACTATGCTGAAAATTTAAGCCCGATAGCTCAAAAACTGAGAGACTAGTTCGCGTAGAAACCGACAGACGGACAGACAGACAGACGGACAGACAGACAGACAGACAGACAGACGGACATGGCTAGATTTACTCGGCTGGTGATGCTGATCAAGAATATATATACTTTATGGGGTCGGAGATGCCTCCTTCACTACGTTGCAAATATCATGGCAAAATTATAATACCCTCTGCAAGGGTATAAAAAGAATTTCCAATGAGGGACCTCTGGTTCAATAGTTATAATGCATTTTACAAACTTAAACTTGTCACAAATTTTTGCTATGCTGTAGCCCAATCGCAGGTCGTAGACGCTCACGCCCATACCCTGCATACCCTGCGGAAGTCGGCAAAGCAGTTCAAAACAGTGCTTATACGGCTATGATACAGGGCACAAGTTTTCATAACATATGTGTTTTTTGGTTCGGATTTTTTTCGTAATGCGACTACGGTCACACTGACTTAAAAGGTAACGCTTAGTACGCAGATGCTCGAACAGTTCGCAACCCCAAACAGATTTAATCTTTTTATAGTGTGACCGCTTCTTAAAACGCTCTTCGGCATTTTTGGGAGGTAAATGATGCGGTCATACGTATTTAAAATAAGCTGTTTTATGTTTGTTGACAATATAATCCTTTCGAAAGACAAGGCAGTTGCACAGATTTGCAGCTTCGTTTTGGAATATTTCATCTGCGCACAATGGCCACCAATACCGTGGCCCAGATTCTCTCGATCATGTACAAACGCCTCTTTTTTCCCTAATAGTTATCCAGCATTCTTTCCTGGATCGACAACGAGGACAAGGGCTCTACCGGCTGCTGCTGGTAATTCTGTTTGTACCAAATGGAATTCACCACCATCTGGGAGGTTGCCGTAGCTACTCCTGTTTTACTGGTGGAATGATTCGCTGGAGGCTGTACATGTCCTTCTCCAGATCGGTAATAAAGGATTTGTCCAGCCAGACACTGCTCTCAGCAGCAACGGGCGCTGACCGTCGCCTCAGAAGTCTTCATCTCAGCCCCGAGCGTGACATCTCACCGTGCTCACCAAAGTCATAACCAAATATGACATCAAGGGAGCTATTTCCTTCTAGACCTTTATTTATGCAAATATTTTTTATATTACCTAAATCCCTTATTATTGAATTTGCCTCTACCAATTAAATTACTACAACTTTATCTCTTCTAAACTCGGACTTGGATTTTGTGTAAATTATTGTTCTTGGCGGGATCTTTATATTTGAAATGTGTGAAGAAACGGTAAGAGAGTGAGAGGCCAATAGTTGAGAACAGGTCGTTTTAATAAATTTTTTATTCTTTTCGTCACCCCGCTCTGGAAATACCAAAAGTCTTCCGCGCCGCCTGGTATTTTTCTGGTATTTTGTTCGTTCATCTGCGTACCGGCCTTTAAAACAGGGCTTTCGAAAAGTGTTTCCCGACCATTGACCTCTCGCTCTCTCACTGCTTAAAAACGCTGTTCGAGCATCTGCGTACTAAGCTTAAACAATAACAATGCCCGGAATTCGCAGTGCACAATTCATTCATTTCTGGAATCCTCATGCCAATACTTCTGCAGAAATTAATATGAAAACCATTAAACTGATTCTTACAGCTTTTCTTGTACATAGATTTAGTTAATTCATAATAATTGCAAGATTTCACGGCGAAAACCATGCCACCGAAAACTTATTTATTTTGTTTATTTATTTTGCTTTTTGTGCAGAATAGTTGCTGAAAATTATGCTAAGCCTTCAGCAAAACCAATATATTTTGTGAGACCGTTTTGTCTAATGAGCAATCAATATACTTTTTAGATACAATTTGATGAATTAGAGACGGTATATTCTATCGAACTCATTTTTTGTGTGGTATTTTTTTTCGATAAACCGATAAGTTTTTCAATTAATGAGCAATTAATGTATTAATCTCTCATTAAAAGTGCCGTATAGTCGTCTTGCTCGCACTTAGGCAAAACCCTATGGTTGCTGTCAAGCCTCTAATTAATGCGCCAATTAATGAAGTTTTTAATACAGTGTCATAATGCTATTATCAGTTCAAAGCTCCCACTATGCTGAATCGGTTTTGGACGTTGCAGCGACAGTGACTCCGTCCGTCCGTGTGAAACAACTGATCTCAGAGACTATAAGAGCTAGAGTTACCAAATTTGGTGACAACATTGGAATCTGTTGCACGCAGATCAAGTTTGTTTTAAAATTTGGCCACGCCCACTTCCGCCCCCGAATTTCGTAAAAATCTTTATATATGCAAAAGTCGTAATTTTTGGCATAAAGTAAATAGATAAAATAAATAAGTAGGCATTTGCGGACTTTTTCTGAAAATTTGAGTAAAATCGGATGATAAACATGGAAGTTATTGAACAATAGTTTCTTTTCCTCTTGAGCCACAACGGCAGTAGCGAAAAAAAGTGTTGCGTGCTTTCGGGCGCAGTATTAATTCGTAATGAATTTATCTCTCTTAAACTTTGCTCAACATGTTTTTGGCAACATTTGTCTTTATTTGTCAACATTTTGTTTTTTCCATGTCTGTGTGCTATTTAATTTCACGTACTTTGGGTACCGGGTATCTCACAGTCGGTCACACTCGACTGTAGCTTTCTCACTTGTTATTCTAAAATTTGTTTCTAGTTGTTCTCCAGGTATAAAAACAAAGGAAAAAGGAAGAAATGCAAAAAAAAAAACAGAAACAAAAAGTATTGGCGCGGTCGAGGCTCGAACCTACGACCTAGACGGCTACAGGCTGCGCAACTTGCAATAGCAGCGTCTTAGGGGGTGTTTTAAAATTCTAACCTTATTGCTAATATCTCCCATGTTTATCATCCGATTTTACTGAAATTTTCAGAAAACGTCCGCTCAAACCTATTTATTTATTGTATCTATTAACTTTAACCCGTAAATAACTAGTATAGCTTACTTTACGTTTTTTATAATTATTTAGGGCGGAATTCGGCGTGGCCAAATTTTAAAACAAACTTGATCTGCGTGCAACGGATTCCAATGTTGTCACCAAATTTGGTAACTCTAGCTCTTATAGTCTCTGAGATCTGTTGTTTCACACGGACAGACGGACAGACGGACATGGCTAAATCAACTCGGCTGGTGATGCTGATCAAGAATATATATACTTTATGGGGTCGGAGACGCCTCCTTCTGCCTGTTACATACATTCTCGATTGGCACTAACTTATAATACCCTTGTACCCTATGGGTACCGGGTATAAAAATACAAAAAAGAAAATATTTTGGTTTTTTGTGGGATTGAGCTCGGGCCAATTTTGCAAAACGTAAATGCATCGGCTGCTTAGACAACTGGGCCACTACCTATATTTCATATGAAGCGCCATTTTCATACTAAGTATGCTTCAACAACTGTTAACCTAATTTTGAAATAAAATTGCCAGCGATTGTTAACATCTAATTCTTCTACATTTTTTTAATGAAAAGATGCTTTTTATTGAAATGAAAAATGGTGTGTGAAAGAGAAAAGAGATCGAAAAAATTGCGCCAAACTACAGAAAAGAACGATCGTGACCAAGAAATAACAAAGAAAAACTAAATTCACTTTTATTGCCCAACTTTTTCCGAACTGATATAAAATGTATTATTTAAATAAAGAGGAGAAAAGAATCGGAAATAAAAACGTAAAAAATTTTTTTTGGCATGAGCGGGACTAGAACTCAGAACTTTCTTGCATAGAAAATGAATGCCCATCGCTTAGACGCCTCGGCTATGCTCCATCTTCAGGAATATACAGCGATTGTTACTTCTAGCCAACTACACTTTTTTCAATCAGAAGGCGGTTTGTTTATTTTAATAGAGATGCACAAAACAAGTATGTGTGAAAGAGAAAAAGATCGACTGCTGACCAAAAATTTCGACAAGCTACAGAAAGAACGAGCGTGACCAAGAAATGATAAAAATAACAAAGTTTACTTTATAACCCAACTTTGCCGATAAAATGAATAGGAATCTGAAATAAAATGTAAATACCCTATTCTTTGGCATGGGCGGGCTTAGAACTCAGAACTTTCTGCATAATAACGCTTGCCCACCGCTTAGACGTCTGGGCTATGCTCTATGTTGCGTTATGGACAGCGATTGTTACTTCTAATAGCTTCCACACTTTTTCAATAACAAGGCGATTTGTTTCTTGTAATAGAATGTAATTGTAATAAATGAATAAATGGTTTACCCATTTATTTGCAATGGCCTCCCTGGGTCCGATTTAATATATGACAAATAATTTATTTAGTTGGGAGCTAATTCGAGCGGTGATTTAATTTTTAATTAAGAAGAAACCGTCAAACGTTTAGGTATCTCACAGTCGACACTCTCGACTGTAGCTTTCTTGTTATTTTTATGATTTAATAAATATTGCTGCTCAATGTTTAAAATAAAAATAAAAATTAACGTTAAATAAAAATTAAAATTTAAATTAAAACTAAAATTAAAGTTAATTAAAATTAAAATTAAAATTAAAATTAAAATTAAAATCAAAATTAAAATTAAAATTAATATTAAAATTAAAATTAAAATTAAAATTAAAATTAAAATTAAAATTAAAATTAAATTAAAATTAAAATTAAAATTAAAATTAAAATTAAAATTAAAATTAATATTAAAATTAAAATTAAAATTAAAATTAAAATTAAAATTAAAATTAACATTAAAATTAAAATTAAAATTAAAATTAAAATTAAAATTAAAATTAAAATTAAAATTAAAATTAAAATTAAAATTAAAATTAAAATTAAAATTAAAATTAAAATTAAAATTAAAATTAAAATTAAAATTAAAATTAAAATTAAAATTAAAATTAAATTAAAATTAAAATTAAAATTAAAATTAAAATTAAAATTAAAATTAAAGTTAAAATTAAAATTAAAATTAAAATTAAAATTAAAATTAAAATTAAAATTAAAATTAAAATTAAAATTAAAATTAAAATAAAATTAAAATTAAAATTAAAATTAAAATTAAAATTAGCCTACATATGTATATCGGCACTCAAACATTTTATACCTCCGAAGAACTTTGTGCGGTTGTGCATCCCGATGCAGTTGCTAGAACACAAGAGGTCTTAATTATTTCAAAAGGTACATGGGAGTGCTATAGCATAATGATAATGAAATGGTGGCCACAAACTAGGACCTCGAATCTGCAAGCTTAAAGGATATTAAAGTCATGCTGCGAATGCTTCACTTGTCGGACAAACTATCAAACTAATGCACGCTTGGCTGCGGCAAAATTAAAATTATGTATCTTATTTCGGGCTGCATTTTAAGCAGACTCTGTTGCAGCTGCAGCTTATCAGGAGCCCTGCAGCTTGGCAGCTCGGCAAAGCAAACAGACAGCAAGGAGATGGGCTAAAAGATGGCTGGAAGGAGCACACCAAATTTAGCGTTGCCCTTGTACGAGCAGCGATTTTTGCTTACTCGATCGCATCAGCGCTGCAGTGGTGCAGCAGGAGTCCCACGAAGAGTGCCTCAAATTAAAACAAAATTGACAGCAACTTAAAGCGCCCCAATATAAGATACACGATTGACTGGAAAATAATATGCCGCATGGGTCCGTAGTCATCGAGTGGAACCAATACCCAACAACAAAAGTATATCGGGCCGATTTCCGAGTCCCGACTTAAGACGTGTTGGCGAAAGTTGATCGTTAGCAAAAATTTCAGCTCTGCTCGAAAAACTTCTGCTTAAACTTTTCGTTGCTTTTTATACGCTGTTATAGTTTATCGTTAAAAGTTCCTGGCATAGAACAACTTTCATTGGGATTTACGCAACAGAATCGCCGACGCAACCAACTTCCATGGCTAGGTGAGCTTTAGGAGCTGTAGGAATGATGAAGTAAGCTCAAATTTTTGATTTCACAATCTTGAGCACAACAAGTAAAGGCGGGCGGGAAAGCTCTCAAATCATTCGGTGCTGAAGTGTTAATAATGCACTTTGGTCAAGAGCCAGATTAGAGGTGGGGATGAGAGCAGTGGCCCCTGGGCAGACTTAACAGCCTACGCTACGTTCTGCCTTAAAGGTGGTATAGACCTATAGACGAGCTCGGTGTCTTTAAATAAATACATAGAAGCAGCGCCCAACAATTTATAAGAACGTGTCCGCACTCACTCACCTTGACAGGCTGTCACTTATTTCACAAGCTGCCCTAAAGACTTACCTTCCAACACCCTCACCCGTGACAATTTCCCACCCCATGCGCCCGATGACACACATGTACATATATTTTAAAGAAGCGTTTAATTAAGTCACTTGAATGCGTAACCGGTTGTCGTGGCATTTATTCTCAATGATGTTGCTAATGCTGATGGCGATGATTATTCCTCATTTGCCGATGTTGAAGATGCCGGGAAGCTGCCTCCCAATGTTTTCAAGGAAATAAGTCGTGGGACATTTCTGACTCCTGCATATTTTAAGACACCGTGTAAGTTACCGAGGGACCTGTATAGCGACACACAGCACAGACAAAAAAATGTTATGTTTATATTGTCGTATTTCTTTTATAGCAATACTAGCGGACCTGGCGAACTTTGCCTCGCCCTAATTCGACGCCTTTATATAACCCCAGGGTAAAAGTCAAGCACTGATAATTAAAATTTCAAATTAATTTATATTATTTAGTAGAGAGCAATATGATATACTATGTTTTAGATTTATTTTCCGGCGCACAAACAAACAATGAAGACGGTTTACTAGCACGCGAACATGCAACGTACAGCTGGCCGCGAAAAACAGGGAAATTCTAAATTATTCCCGCAAACTTATAACGATAGGCTTGTGATTTATTGATTGTCATCGCAAATGCCAATCGAACGAATAACTGAATCCTCTTAAATTGGAATGGAAGATCAGTTGGAATAATCGGAACTCGTGGTATAGGGACTACCTCTCCTTTAAATTTTCCTTGATGATCGTCGCCTACCGCGTACCGTTGCACAATTTCGGATAATTTAGATTCCGCAGCATTATAATAATTAATCTCACCTTCAGTTGCAAATTATGCGGTGGAGTTCCTGGCACATTAAGCGAGTTCAAAATTCTGTCGGATGGTTCGTCGCTTCATCCTCGTCGGTCACGCTGTCAACGGATCTGTATGAATGCAGTTCTCCATCGATTTGATTTTGAATAATGTAATACAAATTATCTACGTCCTTGTTCTTCTCTGCTAGTATTGCCCGTTCACTAATCTAGTCGATATTTTTATAATTTTGCGCAATGTCGAGGAACACTTTGTTAATGAGTACCTTCTTTGGCAATGTGAGCTCGCAAACATTTGCCGGGAACAATATTAATCCAGTCGAAACATAAATATCAACAGGAATTTCCCCATTGACTGTGTCGTTACCTCTGCCGCGACGTGAGCAGCGTGACGTGAGCAGCAGCAGCAGAGAAGAGAGAGAATGAGAGGTCGAGTGTGTGCGTAAGAGAAAAGCGAAGTTGGCTTCGCGCGATATGTTCGCGCGAGGATCAGGCAGTGCCGGCTGCAAATGGCCAGTTTCTGGAGAGGATTAGGCAGTGCCGGCTGTTTGTTGATATGTTAAGTTAAATGGATATAATTATTATAGAAAGTCTATAAAAGCCAACTTACATTTTTTCGAAAACACAATTGCTGCGACTGGTACTCGATCCAGCGATCGTTAGATTAAGACTCGAACACTCTAGCCTCTGCACCACGCATGCAAACCAGAGGGCGGCGTCAAATACTGAAATACACACATACGCGTGCGTCAGTGTTCGAGCTATAAATAGACAAAGCGAGAGAGCAGAGCGAGACGGAGAAACACCGTCGCAAAACGGGCGGTGAGAGTGAGACGGAGGAACACCGCTTTGCCCCTCTTCCCCTCTCACCCCTTTCCTTCAAACTTAAGTACAGGCATTTTTAATTTAAGGTTTCGTCTCGCGCGAATCCAACTTCGTTTTTCTCTTACGCACACAAATGCACATTCGGCCTTTGCGTTCGGCAGCGTTCGACATCCGTCTATTGTACATTTACATGTTTTGATCTGTCTGATTATTTGATTCTGACTGAAACGTGGATGCGTGACAATTGTGATCCAATTTCAATTGAAAATTTTGAATGTGTAACCCGGCAGAATAATCGATCAGATTCTGAAACAAATGCAGCAGGTGGAGTGGCAATTTATAGAAACTTATCATCGACATCCACAGCCGAAATTCTCAACGTTGAACTTTCGGATACAACCCGCCTTATTAGAAACACTGGTGACGTTTGCTTAGCAGTTACATGCTTCACCGCTGATACCACGTTCAAAATGGTTCTTGGCGCAGTTTATATTCATCCTGGAGCAAGTATTTCTAACATCAGTGTTCTGCTACATCAAGCACTATTTCCGTATGTTTATAACAGCCAGTATGTACATCCCATCATGGAAGTTGATACCGATATACCAATTTTTCTTTGTTTCGACTTCAACACAAATGTGAAAAATGACGAAACATTCATCAAATTCATGAAAGACATGTTTAATGTCGATTGTGCATCAGACGTTAATATCCCAACAACACTAGGAGGCTCCACCATAGATTTGACTATTTCAAGACACATTAAACTCGAAACACTCCCTTTCATTTCCTACCTTTCCTATCATCGTCCTATTCTCAACAGAATAACACAGATTGTAAGAAATTAAATATTACACATGTTTAAAAGTTGTAAAACAATTGCTCAACGCACATTTATGCTTGTAAAAACTATTAAATTGTAAAAAAAAACATTGACATAATTGTATTTATGCGTACAAATAAGTCTAACTTGATCAATTTCATTGTAATTTCCAATAACCTCCTTTTCTATATACATACAAATCTATTAAACAAATTAAATTAAAATTTTCTTTTGAAAAATGCTACCATTCCATCGGTATTTTCTTAAGACGTTGTCAAGTTCAACTATCGTCAGTAAACCGACTTTACAGACAACCAATTTTATTTTTCAAGATTTCGTCAAAACCATATTGGATTCCAGTAGAGTATTCCCAAGGGCAGTCTAAAATCATATTTTACAATTGAAATTGAAGCCCTCGCGATTTAGGAAGCCTTGGAAGTCAAATTGGTATAATTCAGTTATTTCTTTGACTATAAAAATAAAAACATGGAAAACAAAGATGGAGGTATTTATAAGAAGGGTGTATTCACACAATAATTGTTTAATGTGATTCGTCTTTGTTTATATGTGCTTTTGTAATGTGATATTTCCAGCAATTCTAACCTCAAACTCGTTGTGTTTCGTGGAATAAAAGTATGTTGTATTTGTGTGTATTAGTTAAACTAACAACGCAATGTTGTTGCTTAATGTGTGAATAATGTGACGGTATTAAAATTTTTGCCCGTTTTTGCGCCTTTTCCTTAAAATTGAATTTTTGTGGACAACATTGATTTTAGTTCCGCTGAATTACTTGAGTTTTGGCTCGAAACGGACAACGATAATGAAGATGATTTGGACACATATGAATGCATCGATGCCTATTCCCTCGATTTAGATGTGGAAAATGATTAATTAGTTCATTAAATGTATTTAAGTTTAATTCAATAGCAGAAAAAACAAAAAAGTTATGAATTTTAGTACAGGTTTGTATGGGGGCTATACCATCCAGTAATCCTAGGTTGCTGAAATTCACATGGAATGTGCATATTGGTCAAAAACTTATAGAGTCCGCATTTCAACTTGATAAATCAAAAAAAACAAGTGAGAAAGCTACAGTCGAGTGACCGACTGTGAGATACCCGGTACCCAAAGTATTGCCCGTTAAAATTAATAGCACACGGACATGGAAAAAACAAAAAATTGACAAATAAAGTCAAATGGTACTAAAAACATATTGAGCAACGTTCAAAAGACTAATTCTGCAGCTATACGCTGCTGCATTACAAATTAATACTGCGCTCGAAAGCACGCAACACTTTTTTTCGCTACTGCCACCCAAAAGCTAAGTGCTCAGACACGCGAAATTATTCCTAAGCAGTGCGATAGAGCGAAAGAGCATGAAAGCATTAATTGTTTAATAACTTTCATGTTTATCATCCGATTTTACTCAAATTTGCAGAGCACGTCCACAATCGCCTACTTATTAAGTCTATCTATTTACTTTAAGTCGAAAATCACGCCTATAGCTAATATACCGTTTTTTATTATTTTTGGGGGCGGAAGTGGGCGTGGCCAAACTTTAAAACAAACTTGATCTGCGTGCAACAGATTCCAATGTTGTCACCAAATTTGGTAACTCTAGATCTTATAGTCTCTGAGATCTGTTGTTTCACACGGACAGACGGACAGACGGACATGGCTAAATCGACTCGGCTGGTGATGCTGATCAAGAATATATATTCTTTATGGGGTCGGAGATGCCTCCTTCTGCCTGTTACATACATTCTCGATTGGCACTAACTTATAATACCCTTGTACCCTATGGGTACCGGGGATAAAAAGTTATGCTAACAAAAACATTAATTTTAATATGGTGCTTGTATGGGGGCTACCACTCCTAGCGGTCCGATTCGGCTGATTCTGACATATGTGCTTTGTGTGGCAAAGAAAACAATGTGCAAAATTTTAGCTCGCTAGCTTACAAATTAGAATTTCTGCCACTAATTTGGGATTCTGGACCACAGTGCATTGCCAGGTGTCAGCAGTTGTCTCGAGATTTCAGCAGCCAACGGGTCCGTCTGCTACGTGACTCTCATGTTCGTGGTTAATTTCAGCTTCTTGACATATCTCCACAATGAAAACGATTTTAGGCATGCATTAACTTCATCGGCAGCCGTAGATTTCGGGATGTCTGATAGCGTTAGACGAAAATCTACCGACAGCAATATCAAAGACCCACCAAATAGTCGAATCACCGCTTAAATCTTACAGTTCGGTCAACCGCCTCCAAAGCTCGCTCATGCGCCATCGTGCATTTATCCCAGATGATGACTTGCATTCTCGCATAAATTTCGCTGTCGCCGAATGCTTGCTTATCGTGGACATTCCGACTATATATTGCACTATGTGTACGTCGTCCAAAGTTTGGTCGTCTAATAGCACGCATTATTCCTGCAAATCCGGGCGCCTGATCGTAACTTCGACTGACTGAAACGAATAAAATTTAACATAAATATATGTATGTCGACACAGTACTGTTTTATTACCCGGTACCCATAGGGTACAAGGGTATTATAAGTTAGTGCCAACCGACAATGTATGTTACAGGCAGAAGGAGACATCTCCGACCCTACAAAGTATATACAGTGTCTCAACTAATTGATCACGGTATCAAACAAATTCCATAAATATGCTTATATATAGATAAATTACTTATTTTTTGTATTGAAATGTAAGTGAATATTTTTATTCAGATTGTTATTCATAACATAAAAAGAAAAACACCTGGTTTCACAGCATATTGGCTGCTTAACGGCTTTTTGAACTAAAAAGGGGGCATGATCAATTAGTTGACCTTTAAGCAAAACTCATTTTATTATTTTGTGTGAATGCCTTTGGCATCTGTTAAAGCTTGAATTTATCTGGGAATACTCTCGACAAGATTTTGACACACCTTTGGGGTTATGCTGTTCCAGTATGCTTTTACCGTGATCCAAATTTTATTGTTTGTTGACACCACTAATGACTTATCAACGAGGCATCGTTTTAAATGTTCCCAGAGGGGCTCAATCGGGTTGTTCAGGCTATTGGTTCGCCAATTCGGGGACATTAACGTTACTGTCGGATATCCAATTTTTTTTTAATTTTGACGTAAACTTAGGGTCGGTATACTGTAGAAATTAAACGTCCGAAAGCTCTGCTTGGCATAAATTTAAGTGGTATTGTAATCTACATTTTTTAATGTTGACATACTGAGCAGTATTCATTTGTACATTGACTTCACTAGTTTTTCAATGTCTTCTAGCGTTATCCAGCCCCAAATCACATCCAAATGTCCAGCAAATTTTAATACATTTTTCTAAATATCAGTGAGGGCATTATGTGTCTGTCTTAAAGTTTTCTTTCTTCCATTTTTGGACCCATTGAGTTCTTTCATACAAAATTTTGTTAATTTTGTTGTCATCTAACCAATTAAATGTTTTCCAAAAACCAAAGGTAAATTTAGAAATTTTTTGGAAAATATTGTAAATATTTATGGCGGTCCGTTAATATGGGGTTTTGGCTATTGCACGTTAATAAACATAATTTTTGCAAATCATTTACCAGGCCACTACGGTAGTCACATTATTTTCCATTTTAAATCTCTATTGAATTGCGGATCGGGGTCGTGCATTCTCCTTTTAATTTGTCGTAGCACACGACTGTGGATGGGCCTATTCAAATTAACCTTTCCTCCAACTTAATTATTTTTAACACTTTAACCCATATTTATACCCGGTACCCATAGGGTACAAGGGTATTATAAGTTAGTGCCAACCGAGAATGTATGTAACAGGCAGAAGGAGGCATCTCCGACCCCATAAAGTATATATATTCTTGATCAGCATCACCAGCCGAGTCGATTTAGAAATTTCAGTCTGTCCGTCTGTCCGTCCGTCCGTCCGTGTGAAACAACAGATCTCAGAGACTATATGAGCTAGAGTTAACAAATTTGTTGGCAACGTTGGAATCTGTTGCACGCAGATCAAGTTTGTTTTAAAATTTTGCCACGCCCACTTCCGCCCCCGAAAATCATAAAAACGTAATATTAGCTATATATAATATATAAATATATAAAGTAAACTGCAAATTTGAGTAAAATCGAATGATAAACATGAAAGTTATTAAACAATTGGGGCTAAGGCTCTGGTAGCGAAGCGTGTGTGCCTGACGCCGCGCCAAGCTAACTCAGCCAGTGGAAGTTGGCAGTCACATGCCGACTACTGAAGACCGACCATACGTGGTGAAGAACCACATCCTGCTCGAGGTGCCCTGCTCTAGACTAAATATGGCGGATCTAGAGAGGAAAACTCGAAAAACCCGTAATCACCGGTGTTACCGTACCGTGCCTCTGTGATGAATGGCACTACTTAGTGTGTCTTCTAACGGTGGCTTCCGGATACCTGGCACCTCCGGTCGTATAAGTGCCCGATCCGGGGTATGAGGCTCTACCCCGGGGATACTTCCTTCCTCATTACTCGTGGGACCAATTTATGGAATCAATTGTAAATACACCCCAAGAAACAGGGTGCTCTAGCAGCCCCAAATCGATTGAAATCGAATCCATCCGGGAGCCCGAAGATGCTATGGACATATGTTCACAAAGCTCTGGCACCGATAGCATCACCAAGGAAGAGGAAGAAACTCTGCTCGCCTCCCCTAAGGATGACAAACCAAGGCGGATCGCACTATCGGGCGCCGCAAGGAAGAGGTTGCGCAGACACCTTGCGAACGGCGTACCCATGGAGGAGGCCAAAAGGCTCGCCCAGAAGCCTATGGACCCTCCAAGGGAAATGCCCAGCAGGAGTGGCGCTACCACCAGTAAGAGAGGTAGATCGGCCAACACGACCCCAGAAGAGGCGTCGAAAAAGAGGGCCATGTACAAAACCGCGGCACCTAGTGCCCAGACGAAGGGCGATCCTGCAACTGTTTTGCCGGCCACGGAGGCTCCAGCAGCCACCACAACCGCAGCAGCGGATGGGCAGGCAACACAAGCGCAGTCGCCTCAAGTCGGTGTCATGGCCTCTTACAGGGACGTCGCCAGCTCTGTGAAGATGGCTATACTCCCTGCGGCCTACCCTGAGCATCTCCTCACGACGGAGCAACTGAATACCATTCAGTCCGCCATCCTATCGAGAGTGATGGCCCTGAGACACGGCTCTGTGAAGCCGCTGTTCTCTGGCTGTACCTTTCGAACAGGGTGGATGGCCGTAACATGTGGAAATGCGGAGACAGCCGAGTGGCTATGCACAGAGGTGCCAAAGCTACGGCTGTGGAAGAACGCCCACATTAAGGTGGTCCCTGAGGCAGAGGCTCCACGTGCCGCTGTCTTCATTGGGTACTTTCCGCTTCCAAACGCGGAAATGAAGACGGACGAGATCCTGAAGCTCGTCGAGGGCCAGAACAGCGGCCTGCGAGTGGGAGACTGGCGCTTCTTCCACCGTGAGATGAGGCAGAACATGGCCATCATGGACCCAGTTTCGGCCAATCGACTGAATTCGCTGACGTACCAACTGTCCTTTGCGTACGGCACGGCTACACCAAAGGCCAGCGCGCAGCCAAAGACGCAGGCGGTGGCTCCTGCTCTCGCAGCGGAGAAGCCCACCTGCTCCAAGGCAACAAAGGGCACGGCTGCGACAGCAACAAAGAATGCCGCTGATGGCACATCCCACGCAGGCACAGAGGCTAGCGGCACCATAGTTGCCCAAGAGCCCATGCCACCGAGGAAAATTATGCGCCCTCCCCTGTATGGGCGCATCACGCGCGGAACAGGGCGCGTAAACAAGGGTGTGAGGCGCACACCTGAGGAGGAGGCCCTTCTGCGCACGAACCGAGGCCGGAAGATGGCGGCCAGGGGCCGCAAGAGGGCGGACTAATGTCCCGTCCTCCTCCCCCCACCCTCCCCAACACCCGGAGACACCTCAGATGTCTCGAAGCGAACCTCCACCATGCAAAGGCCGCGTCTGACGTCCTTTGCGAGAGGTTTGCTACGATGGACATAGCATTTATCCAGGAGCCATGGATAAATGCCGGACGTGTCCTGGGGCTTAGCACCCCATCTGGTAAGCTGCTATATGCAAACGGCCAACCTCGCCCTAGAGCGGCTTTGTTAATAAACAAAAATCTAAACATTTCTAACTGCCAGAGAAACCGGCTCCGGTGGATAATTGCTTGCGATGCCAATGCGCATCACACGGTCTGGGGGAGCAGCAACATCAACAAAAGAGGTAAGTACCTTCTTGAGTACATAATTAGTAATAACATAGGTTTACTAAATCAGGGCAGCGAACCCACATTTATCAATGCAATTAGAGAGGAAGTCCTCGACCTAACTCTCTGTAGTCTGAATATGTTGTCCGCTGTCTCAAACTGGCACGTTGCGAATGAGATCACTATGTCAGATCACCAGCACATCAGATTTGATATAGGAGGTGCCTTGCAATGTAGCCTAGTTACTAGAAATCCCATAAACACAAACTGGGATCTTTTCTGTTTTGAACTTGAGCAATCCAGAGACTGCTCCACCCTCCGATACTAACAATAGACGAGTTAGAGCGTGAGGCTACTGTGCTTCATACAAACATTGAATCGGCATATCACGTCAGCTGCGAACAAAAAGTTCGTAAGATCAGTCGGGCTGTTCCTGGTGGAACAAGAGCCTTGACGATCTTAAACAAGCTGCGCGAAGGCTCTTCAATAAGGCGAAAAAGGAAGGTCACTTGGGATTCCTACAAATCCGCCTTAACGCTATATAACAAAGAGCTGAGAAGGTCAAAATGGGCTACGTGGCGCCAACACTGCGGGCAGATTTCAACTCTCCGGAAGCTGTCAGGCTACAAAAGCCCTCTCCAAGGACCACTCAAACGGCATCTGTACGCTGAAAAGCCAGATGGAACCCACACAAACAACCCAAAGGAAACGAGTAGTCTACTCCTATCTACTCACTTTCCTGGGTGCGTGGCCATGGAGCAACCCATCTCAGAAAGTGAGGCACCAACCTACTCTCTGAGATTGGAGTGCCCACACCTACGCGTGGATATTGTGGCAGACTCCAATGGGGCTGAAAGAAGGGAACCACCCTATCTATCAGAACGTATTGGAAACATGCCCTTTAGACTGTTTCATCAAAATAGCGTACAATGGGCCATACAAAGTTTTAGCCCATACAAATCCCCCTGGACCAGATGGAATTTATCCATGCTTATTGCAGCGGGGACTGCACCAATTTGCACTCCCCTGGTCCGTCTATTCCGAGCTAGTCTCGTGCTTGGACACATACCAAGCAAATGGGCTAAAGTAAAAGTTGTGTTTATTCCAAAGGTAGGGAAGAAAGATTCCCAACTGCCTAAATCCTATAGACCAATTAGTCTTAGCTCCTTCCTTCTTAAAACTATGGAAAAGATAATTGACCAGCATATCAGGAAGTAAACCTAAAGCATCTTCCCCTACATAAGTACCAATATGCGTACCAAACTGGTAAATCAACTGAGACTGCCATCCATTGCCTTACAACAGTCATTGAAAAGGCCATTGGCTCTCAACAAATAGCACTAGGTGCCTTTCTAGACATTTCGGGAGCTTTTGACAACACGTCATACGAGGCAATCCGTGCCCTCTTGTACGTAAAAATGTCGCCACACCCATTATTAGGTGGATTCTGGAAATGCTCAAATCCAGAATCATAACTGTAGACTTAGGCGGAACCATGACCTCAATCACAGCCACAAGGGGATGCCCTCAAGAGGAAGTACTCTCCTCTCCTGTGAACTCTGGTCATAGACGAGCTACTGTTTGAGCTCAACAACCTAGGGTTCCCCACTCAGGGCTACGCTGACGATCTAGTCATCTATATAGTGGGCTGGCATGAGCAAACCATCTCGGACCGCATGCAGCAAGCCCTCAATATAGCCAATAGATGGTGTCAGGATAAAGGACTATCCATAAACCCGTCTAAAACTGTTCTAGTTCCATTTACCAGGAAAAGGTCTCTCTCCTGACAAGACCATCCCTAAATGGATCAACCATTGACTTTTCGGTTGAAGCTAACTACCTGGGAGTTATACTTGACTCCAAGCTCAACTGGAACTCACACCTTGAAAAGACCATTAACAAAGCCACTCGAGCATATTTTGCTTGCAATAGGCTTTTCGGTAGAACATGGGGCCTAAGTCCCAAAATGATCTATTGGTCTTATAACACTGTGGTAAAACCGATCATAACCTATGCATCTCTTGCTTGGTGGACGAAATCTACCCAGAAGACAGCTGCGGCTGCACTTACCAAAATACAACGACTGGTCTGCATAGGCATCACTGGAGCCATCCGGACATGCCCCACTGCAGCACTTGGATTTATAACTGGCATTCCCCTCTACCCATCGCCCTGAAAAGGAGGCCTGCCTGGGGCACTTCGCCTCCAAAACATCACCGATATAAAAGTGGTGATCTAACTGGGCATCTACGGGTACTCGAACCCTAATAAACGAACCCATTCTGCGTATAACTGACGAGCAGAAACCAAAACTTGTTTTCCACAGAAACTTCTCTGTAGTCCTGTATACCAGACACGACTGGACAAGAAAATCAATATCTCTGCCCAGTGGATCACAAACGTGGTACACTGATGGATCGAAATTGGAAAACGGCGACACCGTGGCTGGTATTTTCGGACCAAGGTTCAACAAATCCATAGCCATGGAAAGTCCCCAACCATCTTCCAAGCAGAGATACACGCCATAGAAATCTGTGCTCGTGAATGTCTTCGCAGGAATATGCAAGGCGCACGGACTTACATCTTCTCTGACAGTCAGGCGGCGCTCATAGCGCTGAGATCTTTTACGATCACCTCCAGACTTGTAGAAAACTGTTTCCAGCAGCTGAACGCCCTTGCCTCCAAAAACACCTTAACGGTGGGCTGGGTGCCAGGGCATGAAGGCCATATAGGAAACGAGGTGGCAGACTCCCTAGCAAAACGCGGGGCGATGACACCGCTAATCGGCCCTGAACAAAAGGGAACTTCTCAGGAAATGGGAGAAAAAGGAGATAAGTCGTCACTGGACCGACAGTGCAGGGCTGAGACAAGCCAAACAATTCCTCGTCCCCCAGATGTCGCGATCCAAACGCATCATCAATCTTAAAAGAGTGAGATTCGCACTCTAACAGGCTACCTAACAGGTCACTGCAACCTAAGGTATCACCTTAAGAAATTAAAACTTTCAGAAATCGACACATGTAGATTCTGTGAGCTGGAGCCAGAAACATCAGAACATGTTCTATGTGAATGCCCCTCACTAATCAGACGTCGACTTCAACAACTAGGAGGTGAACTTATCGCCCCCTACAGGATTTGGGAAGAGATAGACCTCGCCAAAGTGCTCTCCTTTATCAGAAGCCTAGGAATAGAGGCTCTACCTTAATCCTACAGGCCGGCACAAAGACCTAACATCTGGTCGCGGTGCAATAAGGCCCTAGTAATAATAATAATAATATTAAACAATAAAGTTCCTCTGTGCTTTCACACTCTCTCGCTCTATCGCACTGCTTAGGAATAATATCGCGTGGGAACGCAGGATAGACAGAAGAGAGAACAGTAAGAGAAAGCAGTAGAAGAGATGGAGTGAGAGCGGAGGGAGAGCTGAGCGGATAGTCAGCGCATAGCGGGACACGGATGCGCTGAGCAAGGAGTTTTTTCGGGAGAGCGGGCTGCTGAATTGGCAATATATATTATATTACTTAAATCTAAACACCTGAGTTCTTATTTTGGCACAGTGCCCAACAAATATAAATTTGTGGCAGCGAGTCCTGGACGAGACTGAGCTATCCCGCCCCGATCGTTACAACTGGCGCCCGAACTAGGGTCGCTGTGCCTATAAGAATTATCTGAGTTATAGATATTTGAGAATAAGGAATTTTTTTTCCCCCACGTTCATTATAATATCCACGATGGCAAGTACCAGCTGGATATATAAACTAAACAGGGAAGAATTACTGGCGTATAGCCAGGAGTTCGGACTTCAGTTGGCAGGGAACGTAGACGAGTTACGCAGAGGGTTCGTGGCGTGGGCACGAAAACAGCTCGTGGACCCAGCCCACATAATCAGATTCAAAGAACTGGCAGAGCGTCACGCTGGAGCGTCACCAGGTAAGGCGTCTACAAGCAGTGGGGGACAGGAAAGACCCGCTGCTTTTAAGCCTCAGGTGATGATTCCACAGGGGGACATTCTAAATGCCAGTTTTAAGGAACAGGTACAGATAGATATCCCAGACCATAACCAAAAACAATTCCGGGAGTCCACCCCAATTCCAACTGAAACCAGGATACAGCAGGAGATTAAAGCCAGGCCACAAGCACCTGACTATTCAAGAATAGCGTCGAGGGTAAGGGAATGGAGTTTTCGTTTTGATGGAGCAGCGAAACCGCTGGAGTTTTTGGAGCAAGTGGAGTGGTCAGCAGAGACGTACGGTCTCGAGTTAGACCTGCTTCCTAGGGCGATGCCCGAATTGCTTCAGGGAATAGCCTTGAAATGGTACGTGGCGAACAATCAACACTGGACGACATGGACAGCGTTCACAAACAGTTTCCAGGCCTATATTTTACCACGGGGCTACTTCATACAGCGCAAGCAGCGACTGGGAGAACCCTTTAAGTGTGAATTTATGGTGGAGATGCAGTGCCTGATGAGGCCGTTGAAAATGACAACAGAGGCGCAACTGGAAAGGATATATGAAAACAGCGTTCCAGATCAGTTTTGTCAGTGAAAACTGAGCTGGGGGAAAACTGACGCCTACGTGGAGACCCGTGAGATTCGCGGATAGGCGAGCGGGCGAAATAAACCACCAGCTCAAAGTGACACTCGAGTTTGGGAGCCGGCAGATCGCAACAGTACTGTTCGTAATGCCAGGGATCATCGATGATCTAGTCCTGGGTTACAACATATTGAAGGATCTGGAGGCAGAATTAAGTTGCGCAGGACAAACAATTCAGTTTAGGGCGAATAGGCCCACGCAAAGCAAGGGAAGTAGTCAGGAATCGCAGAGCGAGGAACCAAGCAGGAACAAGGAACAGGACAGTAACAAAGCCCCAGAGGAACGGTTAAAAATGCAGCGGAAATGCCACAAACTGACCAGTGCATGGACACGTTTCTAAGAAGAGAATTAGAAATGTTCGAGGAAATCAAAGGGGTATCGCATTGCTGAGCACAAGATAGTGATGAAGGATGCACGACCTTTGAAACAAAGATATTTCCCTAGAAATCCAGCGATGAGAGCCACCATTGACAATGAGATTGATGAGCTACTAAAACAAGGCTGTATAGAGCTTTCGAGTAGCCCTCATAGTGCCCCAATCGTCATGGTGCAGAAGAAGACAGGCAAATGGAGGTTATGCGTGGATTTCAGGCAGTTGAATGCCAAATCTATCCCAGACGCGTACCCCTTGCCGAGGATTAACCACATCCTGGATCAGTTAAAAAAGGCCAAATACATCAGTAGTTTGGACTTAAAAAATGGATACTGGCAGATACCCATGGAGGAGTCGAGTAAACCATTAACGGCGTTTACAGTCCCGGGACGGGGTCTGTATCAGTTTAAAGTTTTGCCTTTCGGGTTGCATTCAGCACCGGCAACGTTTCAGCGAGCACTGGACAGCGTTATCGGGCCAGATATGGAACCACATGCCTTTGCATATTTGGATGACATCATCGTCATCGGTCGCACGCTGGAAGAGCACAAGAGAGCTCCAAGAGGTGTTCCGACGGCTAAGAAAAGCAAAATTTGAAAATCATCGTAGATAAGTGCGAGTTCTTCAAAAAGGAGCTGAAATACCTCGGGCATCTCGTGACGGATCAGGATCCTGATAAGGTGGCAGCCATCGGAGAACTAGCACCGCCAGCGGATGCCAAAGGTTTGCGCAGGTTTATAGGAGTTGCATCGTGGTACCGGCGTTTCGTCCCGGACTTTGCACCTTAAATCAACCCGCTGACAGGATTGTTAAAGAAGGGCGTTAAATGGCATTGGGAGGAAGAACAAAAAGGCATTTGAGGTCATAAAGGAGAGCCTGATCGCAGCACCGGTATTGACTTGTCCGGATTTTGACAAGAAATTTGTGCTCCAAACGTATGCCAGTAATGTGGGGATAGGAGCGGTCCTAACCCAACACCAGGATAACCAGGAGAAGGTTATATCGTACGCTAGTCGGACATTAAACGGGGCAGAACAGAACTATTCGGCGACAGAAAAGGAGTGTCTGGCCATTGTGTGGGCAATTCATCAATTTAGACCATACTTGGAGGGATATCATTTCCAAGTAGTTACAGACCATATGGCATTGAAATGGCTCAACTCCATCAAGAGCCCGACTGGACGGATTGCGAGATGGGCATTGGAGTTGCAACAATATGAGTTCGACATCATATATCGGCGTGGGAAGCTAAATACGGTGGCGGACGCCCTTTCACGGCAACATGGAAGCGGAAGCCTGCCTCATGATTGGCAGCGGAGAGCACTTCAGCTTGGAGGAGTATAAAACTTGTGCATGGACCCAGGAAAAGCTGAAGGAAATGAAGGCTCATCCACAAAAGTTCCCGGATTATATATGGGAAGCGGGAGGTCTGTACCGAAACATCCCTCACAGAGCTGGACATGAAGACGTGGCAGCATGGAAATTATGCGTGCCGTCCGGGCTCAAGGAAAGGATCTTGAGGGAGAATCATGATGCACCGACAGCAGGACACACAGGAAGCCGGAAAACCATCGCCAAGATTGCGTCAAGATATTTCTGGCCAGGGATGCAGCGAGACGTACGTATGGGAGTACGTCACCAGTTCACGGCCCCGTATACGCCCCAGGAAAATCCAACGGAGAGAGCCAATAGAACGGTGAAGACGATGATTGCCCAGTATGCGGAAGGAAATCAAAGGAAATGTGATGACCTGCTGCCAGAGATAACACTGGCAGTAAATTCAAGCACGCAGGAATCCACCGGATATTCCCAGCATTCCTTACCCAGGGAAGAGAACCAAGACTGCCGAAAGCCGTGTATGACGAGGCTACAATGGGAACTGGAAGACCGCAGCAGGATCCAACGGAGCTCGCGAAGGACCTGAAAAAAGTCTTCGAGATCGGGCGAAGAAACTTAGAAATGGCGGCACAGGACCAAGCCAGATACTATAATCTGCGGAAAAGACACTGGACTCCAGTAGTTGGGCAAGTGGTGTGGGCCAAGGAGCACCACTTGTCAAACGCAGTGGAAGGATTTGCTGCCAAGCTAGCGCCAAGGTTCGGAGGACCATTCCGAATCATGGATTTCGTGTCTCCAGTCATTGTCAAATTAAAGGACATTAAGACTGGACAGGAGCGGCGAGCCCACATTAGTACCCTGAAGCCGGAAGGGGACGCAAAAGAACAGACACATGTGGAGGATCCAAATGATAGGGATCAACAGCCGGGACAGAGGAGGGTAAATGACGACACGGCAACATCAAACCGTGATAAAAGAAATAAAAGATGGGAAAACACTATGAAATTTGTAAATATAAAAATAATAGTAAAATAAAAAAATTTTAATTATAATAAATTTAAAAAAAAATTAAAAACTAAAGAAAATAATAAGTTAGAGGTTAAATTAGTAGCTGAAGACGCATAGCCAGCGATAGCGGATAGAAGAGAAAATGCACAACACTGAGGCAGGAGAGAATGAAAAACGGATAAATTTGAAAAGCTTTGGGCGAGGATCCGTTAGGCAGAGGCACGACAAAACGGCGGCTCAGGGCCGCCGAGAGCGAGCAGCTCAGCTCAGAAACAATTAGCAGTGCAGACCGCAGTAAGTAGGGATTGGGGCATGAGGAGAAAAACAAGATTTGATGGTTAGGTTAGTTTATTTATTGTATTTTCGGTTTTTTTTGTTTTCTTTTCTTTTCTCCCCTTTCAAGAAAACACCTAAAAAAAAATGAGCAGCAGCCATAAGACTAGGAACGGCGAGGAGCCGGTAAGGGGCGAGGAGCCCAAGGTGGGAAGCCTGCCAGGGGCGGAGAGCCCGGCAGTAGGAGGGCGAGAGGCCCAGTAGGAGGGCGAAAGGCCCAGCAGGAGGGGCGAGAAGCCCAGAAGGTCGCGAGGCGAAAAGCCCACGCGCGAGGGCGAGAAGCCTGAGGAGAGCAAGGGCGAGGAGCCCGGGAGGCCGACAGGCGACACCCAAGAGCCAGAGGAGGTGCCGCAATATAGGCGGCAGCCCAGGCCGCAGACGCCACCACGGCCATCGGCTAACCCGAAGCCGATGGAGGAGGACGTGGTGGTCATCAGCGATGATGAGGACCAGGCCGAGGAGGAGGACGACGCCGATGGGTACACGGTGGAGGCAACCCAGGACCGGAAGTACAAGGACGGCTTCTGGGTGCACTCCATCGTGTACACGATCTCCTGGAAGGAGAGAGTCATCGTGCCGGGAGATGCGTCGGGGTGGCGGCTGGACGAGATCCCGGACCCCGACGCCGTCAAGCGGGCCGCCAAGAGGGCAGCCGAGAGAGCTGCGGCAGCAGAGGCGGCAGCTAAGGCGATGGCGGCGGCCAAAGCCGAGAGAGCGGCAGCAGCAGAGGCGGCGGAAGAGGAGGCGGCAGCACGGGCAGCAGCGGCAGCACGGGCAGCAGCGGCCGCAGAGGCTGCAGAGGCAGCGAATAAGGCAGCAGAGGAGGAAGCAGAAGCCGATGTACGACAAGATCAGTTCGAGGAGGATCTGCGAATGCTGGTGGAGGAAGAGCTGGAGGCGTGGGTGTCGCAGCTGCAATTGGACTGGGCCATGGAGCAGCCGCAGCAGCTGCCGACCCCACAGCCGCAGCTGGGGAAACCGCAGTGGCCGCAACAGCAGCAGCCACAACATAAGCAACACCAGCAGCAGCAGCCTCAACAGCACCAACAACAACCGCAGCAAAGGCACCAGCAGCAACACCAACAACAGCACCAACAACAGGCGCAGCAGTTCCCGCAGCAGCCACAGCTGCAACATACGCACCCGCAGCAAGGCCAGCAGGGGGCGACGCAGCAGGGGCCGGGACCCACCCAGTGACCCACGGCGGCAGGCGGATGTACCCACCCCAAATGGACAACAGTGTCCGGGCGACCCATGGGTCTATGGACGTCGCCCGGTCATGGGGTCATGGGCGCAGCAGGTCAAAGAGGAAGAGAAGGACGAGCAGCACGGCGGGACCCAGCGCGCGGGCTGGCAGAGGCAGTGGCGACGGGTGGAGGAGCGGAATTGGCCGCCCGAGGTGCTGCGGTCGCTGAGGAGGCGGCAGGCGGCATACGGCGTCGGGCAGCGAACCTCGATCGTGCTCAACCTGCCCGAGGGGAGGTTCCGCATCCGGCTGGGCAGAGCCGGCGATGTGCGGGTGTTCCAGCAGGTGGAGCGGCCTTAGAGGAGAGAAGTAGAGTGTTAGTGTAAGTTAGGTTAAGTATTACAAAAACAAAACAATGGAAAATAAAATGAAGCGAAGGAAAAGGACTGGATGGGCGTTTGGTCAGGGAAGGGCTTGGAAAGGGGGGTTAGGAAGAAGAGAGAGGGTGAAGAGGGGAAACTTACCGGGTTTGTTTTTGCATTTTTCCAAAACAAATAGGTTGTTTGGAAAAATGTTAACAAAGTTGGTTAGATTAGATCAGCTGGTGGTGAACCGAGCGTTCAACTGGTTCTAAGAGCCGTTCACAAACGAACAAGCTCACTTGATCAGTTCACTTCAGGGCGGGAACGGACGAAAATTTGAATGAGGGACAGCAGAAGAAGACGGTTGGGAATTTTTTTTTTGTTTTGCCGGAGAAGGGGTGTAAGGAATCTTTAGGATCCCTTACAATAAGCCAAAGGGAACGCAGGATAGACAGAAGAGAGAACAGTATAAGAGAAAGCAGTAGAAGAGATGGAGTGAGAGCGGAGAAAGGGAGAGAAAGCTTTCAGCAGAGCGGATAGTCAGCGCATAGCGGGACACGGATGCGCTGAGCAAGGAGTTTTGGCGGAAGAGCGGGCTGCTGAATAGCAGTGCTGCAGGGGGGTATAAAAGAGCGAGACAGGAGTCAGTTGGGGAGTCAGTTGGAGAGGCAGTTAAGTTGTCAGTGAACAGTGACCAGTGCTAGTGCTAGTGAAAGTGACTCCTTGGGAAACGAGCCAAGGATCAGTTCAGGGGACAGCAGAGCAGAGAAGTTTTACCAGCAGCAATAACGCAGTAAGTCTTTGAGAGGATTCCCTTTGACCAAGCGGGTCCAGTTCACTACTTCCTTCCACCTCGTACTTTATAAGTGCCCAGGCGGACGGTGAGTTTGCCAGCGCGGAGCGAAGCTTAGCGAGAGTATCCGAGTGCGGGTAGCACCGAAGTATCAAGCGGAGCGTAAGCGCGGCGTGATCACCCAGACGGCGTTGGCCGGCGAGTCGGGCGTGCCAAATTGTTAGAGATAGGGCGTCTTGTGCCCCGCTTAAGGCAGGTGTGGTAGAAAAGAGGTGAAAATCCCAGTTACAATATATATATTATATTACTTAAATCTAAACACCGGAGTTCTTATTTTGGCACAGTGCCCAACATATAAAAAATTTGTTGCAGCGAGTCCTGAACGAGACTGAGCTATCCCGCCCCGATCGTTACAGCGTGTTGCTTCACATGTCCCTAGCAATTATTGGCATTGTGGCTGATTCGGCACATTGAGATACATTAATAAAAATCAAAATTCTCTAGTTAACTAATGGAAATGGCTTAAGTCAACTAATTGATCACATTCCTATTTTTATAAAAGCTCATTTGTTTTTAGAAAAACAGATTTTGTTGGCCCTTACTGCCCTGATACATTAGTATTTGTTGTAGCTTACTGGTGGTGAAGAAGCGAAGAAAAAAGCATTTATCCGAAAATGTGGTCGATTTAGCCATGTCCGTCTGTCCGTCTGGGTAAATAGATCTCAGAGTCTATAAAAGTTAGAGTTTCCAAATTAGGTGACATTATTGGAATCTGTTGCACGCAGAACAAGTTTGTTTTAAAATTTGGCCACGCCCTCTTCTGTCCTCAAAAATCATAAAAACGTTAAATAAGTTATGCTCGTTATTTTCGGGTAAAGTTAATAGATTAAGTAAATGAATAGGCTTGAGCGGTCGTTTTCTGAAAATTGAAGTGTAAACGAATGATAAACATGGGAGATAACATATTAGCAATAAAGTTAGAATTTTAAGACATCCCCTAGGCAAGCTGCGCAGCCTGTAGCCGTCTGGGTCGTGGGTTCGAGCCCTGACCGCGCCCAAAACTTTTTGCTTTTTTCTGTTTTATTTTGCGTTGTTCCTTTTTTATTAATATACACGGAGAAAGACTAAAAAAGGTAAAATAAAATAACAAATTGGTTGTCTATAAAGTCGTTTACTGACGATAGTTGAACGTGACATCGTCTTAAGTAAATGCTACCATTCCATCAGTATTTTCTTAAGACGTTGTCACGTTCAACGTCAGTAAACCGACTTTACAGACAACCAATTTTTAAGTTCGAATCTTCTGGAGCGCACTGAAAATAAGATCATTTGTTCAAATCATTCATCATCAGATGCATTGATGCTTTATAAAGAACTTACCTTTCAAAACTCCAAAGGATCGTGAAACAACAGATCTCAGAGACTATAAGAGCTAGAGTTACCAAATTTGGTGACAATATTGGAATCTGTTGCACGCATATCAAGTTTGTTTTAAAATTTTGCCACGCCCATTTCCGCCACCGAAAATATAAAAAAGGTATATAACCATATGCGTGATTTTCGGCGTAAAGTAAATAGATAGGCTTAATAAGTGGGAAATCGTGGACATTTTCTGAAAATTTGAGTAAAATCGGATGATAATCATATAAGTTATTAAACAATAAAGTTTCTGAGAGAGAGAGAGAGAGAGCGCACGTGCGTGTTGCTCAACATATTCCTAGCAACATTTGTCTTTGTTGGGTGTTGCTCAGCATGTTCCTAGCAACATTTGTCGCTTTTAAGAGTTGCCCAACATGTTCCTAGCTACATTTGTCTCTTTTGAGTGTTGCTCAACATGTTTCTAGCTATATCTGTCTCTATTTGTCAACATTTCCTTTTTACATATTCATGTGCTGTTTAATTTCACTCACAATGCTTTGGGTACAGGGTATCTTACAGTCGGTCACACTCGACTGTAGTTTTTCCACTTGTTTTCTAATGCATTTATACCAAGATTGGCATTAAATGGCGATCGAAAGCCTTGTTTTTAAATCTCGGATCTATGAGTGTTTCAATCCTCGGATACGTGCGCTCTTCATACACTAAAAGTCGCTTTTGACACGCTCAACTAAAACTTGTGAGCTTCAATGCCTTCAAAAGAATTTAGTTATAGTCTTAAGTTGTCCAAAGCGGCAACAACCCACAAATAATTGGTACGATTTCGTCCGCCGTGAATGGCGTTGGTGCTTTTAACGTACTTAAGAGGACTTTGCAATAGCCTCTCTATCATCTGGTTAGCGCTGTTCCACCTTGTGGGCACTTCTTGGATTAAACTGCACTTGTGTAAAGCGGTCCCAAAATATAAGACATTTACATGTGAGTTTTTGTAAGAAACTGATTTTATTTAAAACGATCTCCGCTTTATATAGGAGATTGGGTTCTAATTTTACTCTATGACCTACGCAGACCGCACATCTGCTCGTCTTATCTTCTGGGGTTCCACGCAGTGGTTTCAGATAACATTTACAATATTAGTCAAGTGCCCAAGTGGCCGCTATATTTAGAGATAGGCGCGCCTGCGCCTGCAGAGCGCATCTGCATTGATTTGTATATATATATATATACATATATACATACGTGTTCGCGCGTGAACATTCTGCCAAGGGCCAGCAAGAATGGGTGTAGTTTTTAAATTTGACAAAATTGGATTACATAAAATATGTTGAACAATTAAAATTTTTACTTCAATTTAGTGGACTGTAATTTTTTAACATTTTTTTTTACTTCATTTTAGTGGACTGCAATTTTTTCAAACATTTTTTTTATTTTTTATGAGGATCTTCTATTATTTTTTTAGTTTTATATTTACTTTACTCCGTAGTCCAACCGGTGAATATGTAGACTCCGCTGACGTTGAAGACGTAAAGTTGAAGTTGAAGACCTCTGCTGATTTGTCTGCCTCTGGTGTGCAGACGATGATGATGTGGTGGCCTGCCGATGATTGTAATCTTATGGCTGCCGATTTAGTGCTGGCACTTTCTTTCTCCAGCTTTGGATTCTAAGCCGATCCAATATTTCCGATGACTCCTCCAGTTGTTGTCGTCATCTTTTATAATGGCTTCGTTGGCACTTTAGTCCAACCGCCCCAAACACATGCACTTAAATGCCTGCATATTTGCAAAGATTTATACAATCTGTGGCCTTTGTATAAACGCGACTACGTTCCTTACCTCATGGATGGGAACTTTAGTAGCCTTTTAAAATGTCGATTTTTTCCACACAATTTTTCAGATAAAATTGCAAAACTTTTTCCATAGATCGATTTTTATTATCGAACACAATTTTTTAGATAAATTGCAAACTGTTCATACAATAAGGACTCTTTTGTATCCTTTTGCATAAACCAAACTATGTTCCACCACATGGGGCGAAACTATAGTACCACCAGCAACCTTTACCGCTTTGCCCGGTTTTTATAAGGTGCCGTCCTTCCTCTGAGTCTCTTACCACTGGGGAAAACTGCAGAGTTGCTTAGAAGAGACCAAACATAGTAGAGTGGTTCTTCCTCTGAGGCTCTTACCACTAGGGGGAAAACTGCAGAGTCGCTCGAAGGTCCAAAATTGTAGCAACCTTTAGCTGCAAGCGTTTCCACTTGCAATACTTTTTAGGTGCTGGCCTTCTTCTGAGTCTCTTACCACTGGGGAAAACTGCAGAGTTGCTCGAAGGATCATAAATGATAGAACCTCCAAATAAGAAGTCTACATTCGCTGAGTTGATATTTCAAACTGATTTTATTTTGAAAGATCTTTGCCTTATATAGAACATTTGAACTCTTATCTATGGTCTACGCAGAGACCGCACATTTGCTTGTCTGAGCGGGGAAGTCTTATCCATTGCTCCCCGTGGAGCGACCTTTTGTGCAGCATGGAAAATTCCTAAGTGATATTTTGGATTCCTCAAGATTACAATTGGTATTTCTAAATTTATCATGTGAGGCAAACAATATGATCTTAAATACAATCTCATGTTCATGTATGAACATTCTGCAAAGGGCCAGGAAGAATTATGGCTTGAATGCGTCTTGATACTTTAATTCGTCTTATTAAATATAAAATTAAAATTAACATGATTATTAATCCTAAGATTAATGCCGCGTGGCCTGAGATATGGTGAAAATTCAGTCCTTTTAATTCATAATTATTTTCTTTTATTTCTTTTATTTCCTTTCTTAATTTTCTAATTTCTTCATCATGGTTAATTACCGGTAATGTTAATGGATTCCAAACAATACTTGGAACCTGACTTATATTACTTACATAAGAGACTGCTATAGGCTCATAACTTTCTGATTTAATGCTATGATGAGCTATTAATATTTTATCATCTGTTCTTATAGTGCAACCAGATATTATAGTGAGAATTCCTTGCTCAGGAAGATCAATTATTTCTTGTGGAAGATTATTACATTGTATCCTAGCCTTTGTTGTTTCTGGAACCTTAAATAGCCAATAACCTTTCTTTTGCAACTCAACCCAGTAAGAATTTTTCTGGGTCGCCTTTTATAAACACAATTGGATTGACTATTTGGTTTAAAGGAGTAATCTCGCATGTATTATCATTCACGTTGCTCCAAGGCCAGTTTCCTTCACATATTACGTTATTAGCTTTCCATTTTGACACTTATTTAAAGTAGCTTCCGTCATCAGATGATAGGAATCAATTTCAAAATTGTAAGCTAAATACTTAGAATTTAACTCTGCAATAATTACATCATTCTTATTTTTCACTGGTATTGGAATTACTCTAAACAGATGGGAGGGGTGTCTTCCAAATAAGGGGATTTTTACATTCAAAATTAGCTTATTATCCACAAAAATTCCCTTAGCTGTTAATAACGTATAAATGTCCTTTAATTCTGTTCCTGCTCTTTTACCTGGTAGTACAAAAGTTTCTAGTAATGCATCTTTAATTCGAGATATGTCGGTTTTCAGTTGCATAGGTTTCAATATATTTGTATTTAATCTTCCATGGTTTATATCTATAAGTAGGCTAATTACTCCTGCTTGAACCTTTTCGCACTCCTCAATTAAAGAACTTAGCTGCTTAGTTACCATAAAAAAATTAATTGACTCTTTATAAACATAGTAACTTTCTTTCAAAACATGAGTTATATTTTCTACTCTAGCATTCATGCTTCTAAAATTTGCGTTAACATCATCTGTTGTTTTAATGTTGACTCTACTACAGATGTTTGCTTTTTTGCTAATTCTGCAGTGTTGTGCTGATTCTCTAGCAGGTTTTTCATGTTACCCTATAAATTTTTCCTGTCTTCAGCGTCCATTATACCAAACAGTATGTGATAGAGAAAACCCATAAACTCAAATGGAGCTCGCTTAAATCTCCTTCTATCTTGGGTCATGAAAAGTTTATTATTTTCTTGTAAATCTGTAATCTGTCGTTGATTGTTATCAAGAACTGTCGTACATTGATCTTCAAAACCATGAAGTCTTTTACATACCACTCTCATTTTATCATTTAAAAGCCTTCCCTTTTTATCATTTCGAAGTAGGGATCCATGTCGTTATACACAATTAGATCCCAAGATGATGCAATGACCTCCTCGTTTCCCATCGGATCTAAATAAATTGACGTTGTGTTGTCCAGTTTTTCGATCAACCACTTTTGTTGCCCTTGTGCAGGTAAACCTGCATTAGACACTTGGCAGAATAACGATAGGATTAACATTATTGCCATTAATCCAAGCTTATGAATTCCAGGGCTATTTCGAGTCACC
This sequence comes from Drosophila triauraria, assembly GCA_014170255.2. Lineage (NCBI taxonomy): Eukaryota > Metazoa > Arthropoda > Insecta > Diptera > Drosophilidae > Drosophila > Drosophila triauraria. Next base: position 434,127 of record JABJVT010000007.1, read on the forward strand.
CTTGTCGGTCTCAGGGAACTAGGTGATTCGCTTTCTTCGGCCTCAATTCCAGTTAAAGGGCAAACTTTCGTAATAGGTTTTAAAATCGAACCATCCTGAAGTTTTACTTTTACTACTCTGACTCGGTCGTCTTTTCCTTTATGTACCTCTTCTACCTTTCCCAAGGGCCATCTAGCGGGGTGACAATTTTCATCTTTTAGTAACACGATTTGACCTTTATTAATATTTTGCACCCCTATTTTCCATTTATTTCTTTGTTGAAGAGTGTTTAAATAGTCATTCTTCCATTTATTCCAAAATTCCCGTTTCATTTTCTGAATTAGTTTCCATCTATCTAAATTTCCAAGTTTATCCTCTGTGATTGTTTCCAATAGGTCCTAAAGTGGGCCTTCCTATCAGAAAATGACCTGGTGTTAAAACTTCCAAATCGTCAATGTCAGTACTGTCTGTATACAAAGGTCTAGAGTTTAATACCGCTTCAATTTGGCATAATAGAGTTGCCATCTCTTCATAAGTTAAACTATTATCACCTATTATTCTTTTAAGGTGATATTTTACCGATTTTACCACCGCCTCCCAAATACCTCCAAAATGAGGTCCTGCCGGGGATAAAATGCCATTCAATTTGTTCGTTTTCTAATATGGGAATTAGTTTCGTATTTTCGTTTAGTACTTTCTGTAAATCTTCATCCAATTTTCTGGCGGCCCCTACAAAATTTGTCCCATTATCAGAAAATATTTTTGCACACTTTCCTCTTCTGGAAAAGAATCTTCTTAGCGCAGCCAAAAGGCATCTGAAGTCAAATCACTAACAACTTCTAAATGGATAGCCTTTGTTGCCATGCAAACAAATACCGCAATGTAACCCTTATAAGATTTTTGGCCTCTATTTTTAAGCATCTTATCTGATATAGGCCAGCATAGTCCACCCCAGTATTTAAAACGGGTGGGCCATCGTAATTCGATGGCTTGGTAAATTTTCCATAATTTGTTCTGCCGTAATTTACCTGTATCTTGCACATTTGACACACTGTCTAAGATATTGCTTCAAACTGTTCCTTAACCCAAATACCCAAAATTTTCTTTGGATATAGTTTCGCATCAGATTAGTTCCGCCGTGCAAGGTTTCTCTATGTGCCTTTTTAATTATAAGTGAATTAACGGATGTTTAATATGAAATTCAGCGGTAGAGTTCTGTAATCTACCTCCTACCCTTAATAGTCCATCTTTATCTAAAAATGGATTTAGTCCTAATATTTTGCTCTTCATTCCGATATCTTTTGGCGCTTTAGGCAACTTATCTCTGAACTAAACTGAATTTCTTGTTGTTCTTTAATTATTAATACACTTGCTCTCCTTAGTTCCTTCACTGTTAGATAAGCGGGAAACGACTTCTTTTTAATCTTATTTCAATAAATCTTAAGGTATATGCAACAACTCTTTCTAATTTTCGCATACAGGAGTACCTTTCTATTAGTGATTGCATTAAGTTACCCGTTTTCTTTGTTAAGGTAGTACTGACAATAATATTATCCGCTGGATCTTCTATTGGCCAGTCTTTCTCCGACTTGGCCAACCATTGAGGTCCGTTCCACCAAATTTCACAGTCTTTTAATTTTTCTGGTGTCACTCCCCTTGATGCTACGTCTGCCGGGTTGTCTTCTGATTTAACATGTCTCCATTCGATCTCCATAAACTTTCTTATTTCGTCGGTTCGCCGTCGAACAAATTTGTCTTTATTATTCCCATTTTTAATCCAAGCAAGTGTGATCGTTGAATCACTCCAGCCATATGCCTTCGCTTGACCTCCAATTGCTGTCCTAACTCTATCTATTAACTTTGAGAGAAGATGTGCAGCACAAAGTTCTAATTTGGGGATGGTTTTGCGATTTTTCTTTGGATTAACCTTGCTTTTGCTAGCTATGATCATTGAAGAGGATCCTACCTTAGCATATACAACGGCTGCGAAAGCTTTTTCGGATGCATCAGAGAATCCATGAACTTGGACTGGTATTTTGTCTTGGGACTTAACCCACCGTGGGATTCTTATACTATCAAGAGAAGTTAAATTTTCTTTAAAGGAATTCCATTCATTGGCATCTGGATTCGATAAGTTCTGATCCCATTTTTGCTCTGACAACCAAAGCTTTTGCATAAATAATTTTCCTACTATTGTTACTGGAGACAACCAGCCTAAGGGGTCATAAATTTTTGCTAGTGTAGATAATACTATTCGCTTATTAATTTTAGTACATGGTTCATTTTTAAAATTGAATTTAAACTCATTTTTAATTGGTTCCCATTGAAGCCCCAAGGTTTTAATTGATTCATTTTCTTGAATCTCTAATATTTTATTTTCTTCTTTCCTTACAGTGCTTCGATTATTTCGGAGACATTGGAAATCCATTTTCTAAGGTTAAAGCCTACCTTTCCTAATTCAAAGGTTAAATCTTCAACGTGTTTTTGGCTTCTTGTATGGAATAAGCACCTGTCATCAGGTCATCCATGTAAAAATCATTTTAATTATGTCTTTTATTGACAAATTTTTGCATTGATTTGAAATTTCAGCAAGCACTCTTGTAGCTAAATAGGGTGCTGACGCTGTACCATAAGTCACAGTTGTTAACTTATAATCCTTTAATTTCTTACTTGGAGAGTCTCTCCAAATAATATGCAAATATTGTTGATCTTCTTCATCAATTTTATTTGCCTGTACATTTTTCAATGTCCGCCGATACTACAAATGGCCATTTACGCCATTTGACGATGATATCAAAGATATCTTTTGGACTCTTGGTCCAACCCACATTATGTCATTTAGACTTTTGTTATTTGTAGTTTTCGCTGAGGCATCGAAAACTACCCTTAATTTAGTTGTAAGGCTGGATTCTCTTACAACACCTTGATGGGGTAAATAATATTTTCCTTCTTTCTTGGTTTCTATCATATGTCCCAAGTTAATATATTCATGCATGCATTTTATATAATTTTGTTTAAGTTTTTCATTTTATTTAATTTTCTTTCTAAGTTATAAAATCGCGCTATTGCTTGCGCTTTGGAGTCTCCTAATTCTTTATCATTTTTGAACGGAATTTTGACCACATATCTCCCATTTTATCTTTTTAGTGGTCTCTAAGAAATGTTTCTCACGAATTTCTTCCTCAATGTCATTGTTTTCATTCTCCATTTCCCAAAACCTCTCTAAATCTTCTACTTCCAAAGTAGTAGCCACAATTAATTCTGTACCTTTTGATTTTGTACAACCAGATACAATCCATCCGAATTCAGTGTTCTGTCCTAGCAGTCCGTCTATTTTGACTACTCCATTTTTACTATAAGTGGATATAAATCTACACCTATAATAATATCTACCGTACTTGATTTATTAAAGTTCCGCTAAGTTGACTAATGTATTGATTGGTAAAGCTTTCATTAGTTTTGGCAAAATGATCGCTTCAATGTTCAGAGGATTTTTGTATTATCGCGCAGTTTTATTCTTAAATTAACTTTATGTTTTAAAGTACAAGTGTCGGAACATGCCACTCCACTTACTTCAGTGATCATTTTTCTACGTGATAAATTTAAGAATTGTGCAGCTTCTTCTGATATAATAGTGCATTGTGATCCACTGTCAATTAATGCTCTTAGGTTTTCATAACCACCCTTACTTGATTTTACCTTAACTAATGCTGTAGCTAGAAACGCTTGCTTTTTGTAACGCAAGTATTTACTCTTTCCCTTTTTCAGTTGGGACATGGAGCATAGTATTATGTGGTTTTTGCAAATTGAACATAAATGTTCAGAATTACATCTACTAAAAGAAGAATGCTTAAAACATCTATTGCACAAACGCTGTTTTCGGATAAATTCCCCACGTTCTGTCGGACTCATTCCTCTAAACTTATAACAGTTGGTTACAAAGTGCCCAACCATCTTACAGAGCAGACAGCCTTCTTTAACAGTGGTATTCACCACTTTTTATAAGGTTTCTTTTCATCATTTTGTGATGAGCTAAGAGAACTGAAACGTTGTTCTAAAAAGTCCATTACATCGTTTAGTAATTGGATTTCTTTCGTTCTCTTTATATGCGTTTCATATAATTGAAGCGCATCCCTATTGAATTTTCGGATTATGATGTGTGCGAAAATCACATCAACATCCTCATTCAAATTGGCTTTTGACTTAATCAAATGAATTGATTCATTTATCGAGTCAATAAACCATTTAATTTGCTTTGCTGAATCGTTGTCGAGAATGGGCAAATCGATCAAACGATTCAGCTGATCAGAGTATATTTTCTTTTATTTTCATACCGCTTGGTTAATAGATCCCAAGCGGCATTATAATTCTCTGCCGAACCTGTTAGCAAGTGAGCCACCATACTCCTTGCTTCGCCTTTGAGAGCGGTTTTCAAATAATTAAATTTTATAGATGTGCTCAGATCATCCCTCACATGAATTATTTCTTTGAATAATTCAGAAAATAAGTCCCACTCTTTTCCTTCTCCAGAAAAGGTGGGAACTTGTATTTTGGTAATACAGGAAGATCATCTAATTTATCCCTTACCAAGGCCCCATAATTACTTCCTGTTTTATTTTCGAAAGATTTCACCCTTTCATCTAGGATGGCTAAAATGTTTTTAACGTCAAATTCTAATTCTTCGACAGTTTCGTCAAAGGATATGTTTTTTCATATTTTTATAGAACTCCTTAATTTTGTTGTTAGTTCTATTCCATAAAATGTTATTTTATTAGCCCTAACTAGACATCCCTCCCGGCTAGTGTCCCTGAGCTCCTGTAATGTTTCATCTAAATATTCCTTTAATTGATCGACATTTTGTCAAACACCTCTGCCAATTTTTTCGGGTCATTTTCAATAATCTTTTTAACCTGGGTTCCAGAAACAACCTTTGACTTTCAACTTTACTTTTAGGGTTTCAATAACCCTACAAATTTCCTCAAACATTTTATTGTTGAAGTAGTCATGATCGACTACTCCACATTTTAACAATGACGCATGGTTTAGCGACAATTTATTCTTAAGGCTATCTAACCTGACGATCGCTTCACTGGTTATTTTACTAGCTTCATTTATTCTAACTTCTTTCGTTAAGCTTGCTTGTGCTTCAAGCAGCTTGATTATCGTTTCGGACAACATTTTTTTTTTAATATATTATTCGCAATAAAAAAATTAAAATTATTAAAGCTAACTTATCTGCTGCTTCCTTCGTGGGGATCGCTCCGAGTTCTTGATGTCTTGATGTTTCGATGTCGTGGCTTGATGGCTCGATGTCGTCACTTGATGTTTCGATGTCTCGATGTCGTCAATGTTGATGTCTCGATGTCGTCAATGGATATCTCGATGTCGTCAATGTTGTTCCAAATTTATTTGAACAGTTTCAATAGTTGCTGCTTCAATGTTGTTTAATTTTTCGTTGTACGTTTTTTTTTGAGTTTTTATCACTTCAAGTTCGGTTTTGAGTATTGTGTTTTACTTTTCGTTTAACTTTTGTTGATTTCACACTTTCTCGCTGCACCGAACCCGAGGATTTTACATGTATTTTATATATACATATATATTTAAAAACGATTTACCAATGTTTTCTGGCCTTGGTAACGCCAACGTCGCGCAACAAACCCGGGTATTTTACATGTGAGTTTTGTAAGAAACTGATTTTATTTAAAACGATCTCCGCTTTATATAGGAGATTGGGTTCTAATTTTTCAAGCAATCAAGCGCCAGACAGTTTTGAACAACCAGGTTTATGGTGTGAGCAACGCAGGGAATATGTTTTTTCTAACAATTCGCAAGCTTTTATCATTAAGTTTGCGTTGTAAGTTGTAACGGCTGATACCTTGCCAAAATGTTCTATTCATTTAAAACGCTTTGTAATGAAGAAGCAATGTTTTCAGAAGAATGATTGAGTCAACCAATAACAGCTTTGTAGCCAGTACAACTGTGCGCAGCAAAAATCTTCTGTAATAAAGTGGCAAGTGACGGTTATATAGGCGCGTTGGCTTTTGAAGTCCAAAGGTAGGTGATAATTGAGCCACGCTTAACACTGTCTAATATTGTATACAGTTTACTTAAATTCTTCGTATAAACTGCTCATGTGTACATGCTGCAGCGTCTTACGCGAAGGAAGTGTATATCGTGGATCGATAACTCTTACGGAAATCACGGAAATCACGAAATTCCAGGGTGCAGTCGCTTCAAGTAGTCTAGTAGGTTTGAGGTGTTTCTGCTGGTTTTGTAAATATTATTGCAATGCGTGCAACTGGCCGACTAGCCATCCTTAGATCGTTGAAAATGGCCCCACACTTTTGATTTTCCAATACGAACATTTTGCCAGGGATTATGTCCTCCTCTTCTTTGAATTCGTGCCTGTAAATAATTAAAAGGAGTAATAAGGAATCATTCGTAAATAAGGTCAGCCGGCAATCCCTTTCTTAGGTTTAGATTAGGTTTTCAGTCTTATATTTCTTGAAACCGCCGTCACCGCCCAAGCAGGCGACGATGGCGGCGATTGACTATTTAACCGAAAGGATGAAATCTAAGTTATGTCGCGAACATGCTAAAGTAATACTTAAGAAACATACCTTGACTGCTTTTGCCTCGCAAGAATTTATCCATTGTTTTAGCCGCCAACACCAATTACTTGCCAAAATCACACGTGCAAGTTATTTTCTTATCAGCCAAATATAATAATGCAAAAATTGTTATCCTCCTATTGAATACTATCAAAACTCGATAGTGATTTGCAAAACCAAATATTCGATATATCGATACTATTGTGAGTGGTCGACCCAGCTCTACAAAACACATTGGTAGTATACATATGTCTGAATTATACACATGTATATATGCAACTTGTGTTAAAAATTTTAATTTTTAAATGCTTTTTGTTGAATTGCTATTTCTTAGTATTTATGTATTTACTTATACATATATCTGCATTTTTCGGCTGTGCAGAAACTCATGAAAACGTTTGTCGCCAAATAACTGTAGTTTGCCTATGTTGCCTTGCGAACGCTATATATGTGTGAACTTTTTAATTTTCCGTTGGGCTTGCATATTGTATTGTTTGCCACTTAACTTCCATCTTAAGTATACGCCAGCACTCTCCAGATCGAACTCTTAATAGCTCCAGAATCTGGTTATCGCTGTCATCAGATTCGTCTTTATTACCTTCGTTCATCGCTCCGCACAATTTAAGTTCACTTCACTCACAAGCACGAGTCACAATTGAACGCGTCATAATACTGGCGCACGGCACGATTCAATAAGTACAAGGTGATCTTGGGTTGTGTGTTGTGTCTATTAGGCCTACAATTTGGCCAGCGAAACAACCTTCCACGTATTGTACCATGCTAAGAGCCGTTGTCTCGCCTCGTTAAATTTGATTTTCATTTTGATTTGTAAGATTAAACGACAACAAAATATGCACAAAAAATGTGCTTAATTGTAGATTTAAGAATGCCAAATATCTTTATTCAACATTGTTTTTTTTTGAGATAAGTTGTTTTTGGTATTGTTCTAGGTTTATTTTGTATTTTTAAAAGAGTTTTTGGTATTATTTTGAGACTTTATTTAAGAACGCGGAAAATCTTAAACTATGTTCATTATGTGTATGATTATAGCCTGATAAATCTTCTTTTTAGAATCTTAGGTCTTATATTAAGATTTTATTTAATAATGCATAAAATCTTAAAAGAAGATTTTATTTCAGTGTCCATTATATGGAAATAAAGCAGGTCAGATATTTATTTAGTTGTTACTAGCTCAAAAACTCTGCTTTCTTGCTTTTAAATGGCATTTTCCTCGATTGTTTACAAAAACAGAGAGCCTTTGAAATCTTTTGTTTGCAAAGTCAATTATCAATTGTTGATAGTAATGTGGTGAATCCTTGTTTCTGATCAACTCATATTGAGTTATATTTTGTAAGTCTTGATTGAACGTGTTTATCTTGTGTACTCGGCACAACTCTTTAAATCTAAGTTATAAGTGCTAGATGGGATCGGAAGCCCAAAACACTTGATTTAAAGTAATTGATTTATATGAGTATAAACACAAACCATAGTTTCTGTCGGATGGATGCTTGATCTGAATCTTAATTATAAGAATAACATGTTGTCTGACCTGCATCGAACCTAGCAAGAGAACCGGAGAGCTGAACCGGAGAGTCACTCACATGTAGTTGGCCAGACACCATTTTTCTCATTTCTTTTCAGATCTTCGCTTTCCCATTTGTTTCGAGTCGCGGCGCTTCCGCTTTTATAGACATTTAGATGCAAAGTTTCTGGCATACAAATGGCGTGGCAGATAATTTTCATAATTTTCAACTACATTTCATTGTGCGCAACTGTTGAGGGCGTGGTCGGCAGTAGTCCTGGCAGCAGAACTGGCAGAACTGCAGTCCTGCCTGCCGTTGCCGGGCCATTCCGCCTTGTCCGCTTTCATCCTATTCGTTATTCTCCGTTTTATTTTCGCGTGACACTAAAAAGGAAGCTTCACTGCAAGGAGTGGGAGCCAAAGTCAGAAGTTGGTTTTATTAGCACAGGGCTGCCTGGCAATTCAGTTGGTCATTTAGCTGTCCTTTCAACGCTGTATGGCCGTGGCAGTGTATTATATTTTATTGCCCTGCACTGGTGAAATGTATGAACACTTTAAGCCAGTGCACCAAATTCCTCCCTCGAAATTATGCCGCGTAACTACTAGTCAGACCGACAAAGTGTTTTTAAGCAGTAAGAGAGAGCAAGAGGAAAGGTCGAGAAACACTTTTCGTTAGCGCTGTTTTAAAAGCCGGTACTCAATCGAAATAAAATTACAATAAAGTTATATTGCGATAGCGGGGTTCCGAAAAGTTAAAAAATGTAATAAAACGGGTAATTCTTCAGTATTTACCTCTCACTCTCTCTTACCGTTTTTTACTCGTTTCAAAAATATAGACCCCGTCAAGAATAATAATGTACCCAAAAGACGAATCCAGGAGTTTTGAAGAGCAGATAAAGTTCAGTTAATAAATTTGGTAGAGACAAATACAATAATTGAGATTTGGGCAATAAACAGCATTTGCATAATAAAGGCCCAAGAGGAAATTCTATTAGTTGGTTATGACTAGTGTTGGGTTGCTCATGTGAGTGAACAAAAAGAGTTGTTCTCTAAACTGAGTGAGTGAACGCCCCTCCTATTTGTTCTTCTTTGTTCACTTGTTCATTCTTGCTCACTTGCTCCTTTTGCTCACTTGTTCAGTTTTGCTCTCTGGCTCACTATTGTTCAGTTGTTATATTTTGTTGACTTGCTCTTTGTTGTTCACTTGCTCATTTTGCTCACTTGCTCATTGTTTAGTTTTGCTCTCTTGCTCATTATTGCTTATTTGTTCAATTTTGTTAGCTAGTCTTTCTCGTTCATTATGGTATTTTTTTGCTCATTGTTTTCTCAGACTAAGCAAAAACTAGCAACCACATGCTCGTACTTTATTTTAAATTCGAATTGATTCTTGGCAGAATCATCGATGTTTTAATATAAAAAATTTAACAAAAAGCAATTATTTAACTTTTACGATTTGTTTAAGAATTTTGTTTATGAATTTAGTTTATCGACAACGGACGATTAATGCCTTGTCCGACGTCACTAGTTAGTAGCCCAGTCTTTCCGATTCGTATTGTCTAAAATATATTTTTATGAATAAATCTTATCAGGATGGTGGCATCTGTTTATGAACAGTTAATAAAGAGGCAATGAACAGTAAAAAGTGAGCAACCGATCAATGCGCAGTGAACAGTGAGCAATGAGCAGTGAACAAGTGAGCAAATGAGCAATGAACAAGTGAGCAAAATGAGTGAGTTGACTCTTTTGAAAAAAGAATAAATGAACATGTTATGATGAGCAAAGGGTCGAAAGTGTAAGTGTTACGCTTAGCGTCTGAGATAAAGGTGTCCAGAGTCGATGGCCTGCTTGTTTAGTTTGGGCAGCTCGCCGGCGGAAAGGGTTATGTTTTGTGGCCGATCTTGTTATTCAGATCGTGCTGCAGCAGGGGGATAGCAATGACCAATAAGGTCGTGTAGACGACACCCTTACCCACGTTGCCCCACATAATAGGGTAAGAAGAGGCGGTTGTACAATGTACATGATCAAGAGCATTATCTGGGGCAAGGTCATTGTGCGCATATGAATTATTAATCCTAGACAAATGACTCGCATTTTAGCCAACTTTGAAAATCTACGATAAATCTATTTCTTAACGGATTTCAGGCGTTGTGACCTAGTTGGATACGTTGGATCACCAACTTTAGAAAAACCACAACAGAGTTGGATTTTAGGATTCTAGCAGCATGTAAACAAATGGTTAGTTTATTATCTGTAAAATTAAATATTGGACGACTGCAAATAAAATAGATTCACGAAAAATTAGCAGTTTTTATACCCGGTACCCATGGGGTTCTGTAAATCGAGAATATATGAACAGGCTGAATGAGGCATCTCCGACCCTATAAAGCTATGTCCGTCTGTCCGTCCGTCCGAATGAGTCAACAAATCTCAGAGACTACAAGCTAGAGCCCCAAAATTTGGAGACAGCGTTTTAGTCAGCTGAACGCAGGAATCCCCGAGGAATCCGCTATGAACCTGAGGAGTACCTGAATTTGATAATTTAATTTATGTTGCGAACCTACGTTCGTACGCGTTTAGTTTTCATAGTTTTAATATTTGCAAATAACATGGGGTCGCAAACGAACGCAAAATAGAGAGTCAATTTGGGCTTGATCTAACTAAATGCAAAATCTGCGAATTGCAACGGATATTCTAAGGCGATAAATTTACTTTAAAAGAAGATATGGAGATTGGACTCAAACAAAACAGGACTCAGCAACTCCCAGCAGACACTGAAAACAGAACACTTGTGTTTTATATTCCAGTTGATAAATTTGTCTTTAATTTATAGCTCTTTCGTCGCACACGTACGCCACAGTCAATAGTCAAAAGGAAAAGGAAAGAGGAACTTAAGTGTGACCAGATCCATGATCTCTAAAAATACTTTTCCAGTATTGCGTAATGTTATTTTTGGTAACAGAATAGGATATTCGACAGAAGATTAAAGTAGATTTGTATAGAGAGCCGTATGTTTGCGACCGGTACTTAATTTAATGTAAAACAAGTAAGAAAGCTACAATCGAGTGTTCTCGACTGTGAGATACCCGGTACTCAAACTTTCACTTCCCGAACAAACACTATATCGAATTAGAACAATCATTAATTAAAACTATTTGCAATGAAAAACGCTTATAAACTGTTTATACAGGCAGGCTCCGGCTGTCACTTTCATAAGATTCTCTCGTTTTCGTTTTCCAAAACGAGAAATCGGTGCTCCCTGTTTTCACTTTCACAAGACTTTTCGTTTTAAAATCGGGCAAGTTTGTCTTGTCGAATTGAAAGTAATGCCCCTTTTATACCCTTGCAGAGGGTATTATAATTTTGCCATGATATTTGCAACGCAGTGAAGGAGGCATCTCCAACCCCATAAAGTATATATATTCTTGATCAGCATCACCAGCCGAGTCGATCTAGCCATGTCCGTCTCTGTCTGTCTGTCCGTCTGTCTGTCTGTCCGTCTGTCACTGTCCGTCTATCCGTCAGTCTGTTTGGTTTCTACGCGAAATTTTCAACATAGTTTTATTTCTTTAGCACGGTATATATATGTCGGAACGGCCGAAATCGGACCACTATATCCTATAGCTGCCATAGGAATGATGGAAATTAATGTAAAAAAAATTTATCTCTGGTTTTCAACGAATTTCTATAAGTTTGAGATATAGTCGTTTATTAAAGTTCTAAATTATGTTTTTATTTCATTAAGATCGGACAACTATATCATATAGCTGCCATAGAAGGGATCGGTCGATTTATGAAAATGTAAAGTTCTATTTGTAAAAAATTCACATGTAAAATGTTAAATTCTACATAAATGTTAATTTGAAATTGATTTTTACAATGAAAATGATCGATTTTCAATGATCCAATTGCAGACTGCAGGTATACAAACTTCTGGTTAGCTTTTCGTTCTACATCAAATCGGTTCTTAATTTCAAAAGGAAAAATAGTTGACTCGTTGGTCTATTGATGTTTATTTCACACCATCAGTAGATCAATCCAGTTCGTATTTACTTTTAAATAATTATTTTCTGACCCACTCGAATTCGCAATAAATAAAATATTTGCCGTCGGCAACAACAACTTCGTTTTGGTTGCCAGTGCTGCCGTACTGTTGGTGAAACGAAACAATCTGGTCGAAATGCTTGTAAAATTAAAACGTACGCTTTAATAATGTTTAAGGAGGACAACATAGGTTTTAATAAAACCAGTTTAATTTTATTGCTTAAATTTGATTTTTACCATTTAAAGAATTAAC